>CM052885.1:6420324-6491537 GCA_028534135.1 Potos flavus | reverse complement strand
AGCCACTTTGGAAAACAGTGTGGAGATTCCTCAAGAAATTAAAAATAGAGTTACCCTATGACCCTGCAATTGCACTACTGGGTATTTACCCCAAAGATGCAGATGCAGTACAAAGAAGGGCCACATGTACCCCAATGTTCATAGCAGCAATGGCCACAATCGCCAAACTGTGGAAAGAGCCAAGATGCCCTTCAACAGACGAATGGATCAAGAAGATATGGTCCATATATACAATGGAATATTATGCCTCCATCAGAAAGGATGAATACCCAACTTTTGTTTCAACATGGACGGGACTGGAAGAGATTACGCTGAGTGAAATAAGTCAAGCGGAGAGAGTCAATTATCATATGGTCTCACTTACGTGTGGAGCATAAAGAAAAACATGGAGGACATTGTGAGAAGGAAAGGAAGGGTGAATTAGAGGAAATCGGAGGGGGAGATGAACCATGAGAGACTGTGGACTCCAAGCAACAAACTGAAGGTTTTGGGAGGGGAGGGGGTGGGGGGTTGGGTGAGCCTGGTGGTGGGTATTGAGGAGGGCACGTATTGCATGGAGCACTGGGTGTGGTACATGAACAATGAATCTTGTAACACTGAAAAAATTAAATAAAAGTATTTGGGGGAAAATATGTTTAAAACAGTTTAAGATATGTTTAAAATGGTTTGAGCTATTTAAAATTAAAAACATTTATATAAATTTAAAGTTTAAATTTAAAATTTAAATACATTTTAAGTACATATTAAATGTACTTTTTAAAGCATACATTAAAAATATTTTTAAGTAAGTAAGGGCTTAAAAATAATGAATGTGAGGGTTTCCAAGTGGCAGACTAAGGGAATAGCTTAAGGACAGTATGGGGGAGACAGGTGGATAGAGAGTGGGAAGCTTATGTTTCTCCCCCTAACAAGGAAAAGGCCCCAGGGAAAAACACACCTCCCCCAGGAAGAACACACTGGGGGAAATACTCCATATATAAGAGTGGCAGAGTCTGAATACAGAACAAACTAAAACAGGGTGAGATTATACATAAGTGGCAGAGTATAAGAAAGGAGAACGCATTTGTCCCTACTGCCCTGTGAGAAGCACCTACATTCTCCTCCAGCAGAGCGGAAGTCCCAGGATAACATGCAAAGGGGACAGGAAAACAGATCAGAGGAAGGACCAGGAGACCGTGGCTGTGTGCCATGGCTGGTATTTCCTAGCTGATTTTCTAGAAACCAGGCACATGGAGCGCTCTGATGAAATGTTTCAAAAATAAATTTAAATCTAGACCGAATCACTTCCCACGCACCCTCTCACCCTCCTGCCAAAATGTGCTCCTTCCAAGAAGACTACATTTTAAATCCAATCCTTTTTCAACTTAAAGGCAGCAAGGAAGACAAACTTTTCAAACCTAAAGCAACAGGTTTTCAAGCAGCCGGAGCAGGACAACCCAGAATTCTGAGAATTGCTGCTCTTACAAGAAATGTTGCAATCCAAGCTTTCAAGTACATGCTGCTCATTACAAGCACAGCGGGAAAGATGAGGCTTAATGTAACCATCAGCTCCGCACGATGGGTTAATCAGCTTGGGTGAACACTTCATTGTTTGAATGTCCCTCCAGAATTCAGAGCTGTCTGTCTTGAATAAATCTCTGGGGGGGCGGGGGGGGGGGACACGCGCAGGGATGGAGGCGGGGGGCGTGTTGGGGCATGGGTCTTTCTTTGGGTTTCTGTTTCCCGGAGCTACATCCTCCAAACGGAGAGCTAGACCTCGTGGGGAAGCCTTCCCTCGGACGTCCCTGAGGTCCAGGAGAATCTGTCACTGGCTTCTCTGTACTAATGAGCCACATATAAGCCCATGATGGCAAATGTCACAAAGCGTTGTCACTGGGCCATTTTGTATTCTGCTGCCTCTTCTAATGGCTGGTGAGCCTGCGAACGAAAAGCCCGACCATGTCACACTCATCACCGACTCCCGGGTCCCCAGCCCATCTGCACAGCAAGGACAAAGCCAGAGCCGCAGAGACAGGATAGATGCAGGGAGCCTCCCCCGGGAGACGGCAGCCATACGGAGTTCGGTATTTCCAGTCCGGATCTTGCCCCCAGCTCCAGAACCTACAACCAACTACCTGCTGGACACCTCCAGACGGTCCGCAAGCACCTCACCCTCAAGGAGGCCAACGCTGAACTCCTGACTGGTCCCCCTGCCTCCCAGCCCACCCCATGGCTGGCCTCTAACAGGGATGCAGATCGGAGGGGGCGTCGCCTGCTTTAAGACCTTCCAGGCCACCCGCGCCCATTCCCATTACCTCGAGGGTAAAGTCCAAGGTCCTCGGGAAGGCAGACGCAGCCCCCAACCCGCGCCTTCAGCGCCCCTGCTTCCTGCTCTCCTCCACTTGCATCTCCTACTACTGGCCGCGTCCTACCACACGCCCCAGGTGCCCGGACTCAGTGTGTTTTCTAGACCACCTCTGTGCCTGGCTAACTTACGGCTCTTCCAGGACTCTGAGACTCGCTTTGTCTTGGAAGCCTTTTTTTTTTCTTCTGAATTGCTTCTAAACTCTCCACCCACCCGAGCTGAGTTCCAAACCCCACTTCTCTTCTGCATGAAGCCTTGTGCTGAACGGCAAGCACGTTATGCTCACGATTGCATGAACCCCCCATGTGCACACGCGGCGCTGAAGCTCAGAGAAGCAAGCAAACGTGCTTGCTGACACACGTACTCTTAAGTGGCGGGGCTTAGAGCGCTCCAAGGCCAGTGTCCTCCTAATCCAGTTCCCCTGCCTTAGACGGTCAAGACTTTCTGTCACTCTACCCTCGAGACAAACTTCCTACTTGGCATCTCCCGTCCATTGCCTCCGATCTTGTTTCTAGAGGAGCCGTGTGAAGGGCAGCGCGGGGCCTGTGGGAGAGGCCCCGTGGATTGCCTCTCCTTGCCTCCCTCTCTTGTACACCGTAGCCACCGCACTGTGCATGGCCAGAGGCTGGGGCTGGAAACCTGGTGGCCGTGGGCTCCCGCCCCTGGGCTGCGGAATGGGGACTCGACCCCAGGAAGCAGCCTCAGACTGCCTCGTGACCGCCAGCCTGCACGCCCACCCCACCGACAGGAGGAGAGGCTCGCTCACCGGGACTTCCTGCCTCCACTCTCCTCCATGGCGGGTGGCTCCCCTCGTTCCCGGCCTCAACTGCCACTAACCGCCTGCTGCTCCGGATTCCTGGCCTCTGATTGGGCCCCGTCCCTGTCAATCCCCTCGGAAACACACCTGCTCCTCACCGAGTCCCTGGGGCGAGGCCTCCCTCAGCTGCCTTCCTCATTCATTCCACTGAAGCCTGTGGAGTCACCTCCCCAGAGAACCTGTCCCTCCGGCCAGCACCACACTGGGCCTCCTGCGTCCCCGGCAAATCCTCCTGTTCCACATTCTGTTCCTGGCTCTCAAGGCTCCCCAGACTGGGAGCTCTTTGAGAGCAGAGACTATATGCCACCCTTACTCTGATCCCCGAGGCTTAGGACAGCCCACAGAGGGACGAATGAGTGTTCAGTCTTTCTCTCTTCCTCCGTGGATCATTCCAAAGGCCTTTCCTTGAGCCTCACCACCCCCTGACTTATCCCCTCAAGTCCATCCTCCACAGGAAAAGAGCTCAGGTTTAAGACCCACGGAGGTATACAGCAGGTCGTACGATGTTGCTGAAGCCTAAGGTACGGTTCCAGGGCAAGGCGAGGGCACTATGAGACGGAAACTGGGGATGAAGCTTCGGCCCGCCGCCCGAGCGCTGCAGGAGAAATCCCCTTCCCAGCCACGGAGGCTCTGCAAGCCAGATCCAGGACGAGTCCGGCAGCCAGAATGGGGAAGCGGCGGAGGATGGCGCTGGCCCTCAGTCTGCGGGACGTTCGGTCTCGGGAGATCCCAAAGAAACCCTCCATGGTCTGCAAAGCACTAAATACAGTCACAGGGACAATCTACAGGGCCTAGCCTAAGACTGGGGGACCACGTGGGGCAGCGGGACCGACCCAGGACAAAGGAACCAAAGGGCGCAGGAGAAGGAAGCAGAATCTGCAGAAGGGACTTGAGAGGCCTGGGGGCTCTTGTTAGATACAGGCGACCACACCCACCGTAAGGACGGTCCACCAGGGACAACGAACAAATGCTTGGGCGCCACTGGGAACCTTTTCCCGTGGGCACTAGGGAGTCACGGAAGGCTTTTTAAATCAGGGAGGCAACAAAATTATTTCTGTGCCCGGGGGAGGATGGATCCAGGGAGAACGGGTTAGAAACTAGCCAAAATGTTCTTAGCTCATCCCGGGTTTCTGGATGCTGGATTCGGCCAGCATTGGGGGAGGGGCAGAGTCCTGGTCTGGAGACGGCATGCATCCCCGGCAGAAGGCCACGCTTCGTCAGAGCACTCGCTCTCCCCCGGAAACGTAAAGGCCAAATGGTACATTCACGGCAACATCACTCACATTAATGTTCGAAGGCCACACATTTCTAATCCAGCCAGGGTCCCTCATCATTGGAATCTGAAAAAGAAAAACAGGAGAAATTAACGAATGGAAATGGAAATGTTCTGGAAATAGATACAGGTCATGATGGCACAACCTTGTGAAGATACCGAACCCCACCGCGCTGTACCCTCGACCGCGGCGAACTGTACGGTACGTATTTATATCTCAAAGAACAGAAATTAAATAAGAAGAGGACGCGCTGGGTTTTCTCCGAGCGTGTTTACGGAGAGGGTGAGGTCTGGGTTACACGGGACACGTTACGAGGTCGTAAATCTGCCCCCCCACCCCCCACCCCCGCCGCCGTCCCTGCCTTGTCTCCACTTCTCTCCTTCCCAAAGCACACGCGGGCGACGTGCAAAAACCATGGGACTTGGAGTCAGAAGCCATGCCTTCTAGTGCTGCCTTCACAGCTTCTTAGCTGGGACTGCACATGGCTTGTCTTCTTAGCTGTCAAATGGGTGTTACAGTCACCCCAGAGCGGATGGGTGCGTGTGAGCCTGGACGGAGTCCATTCGGGGGAAGAGCAAAGCCCAGCACGTGGATTAGCCGTCAGAATGCAAGTGTGGCAGCCGAGTCGGGGGGCCTGCGCCATCGCTCTTCCCACAGGTGCCCCAGGTAGAGCCCCCGAATGCCGCTCCCACGCTGGTGCAGCCCGGCCTAAGGCACATGCTGAGTTCTTGTCATGGGACAAAAGAGAGACAAAACTTTGGCGTCAAATTCTCCCTAAGTTATACTCAAAAACATGTATGCTGGGGGCACCTGGGTGGCTCAGTGGGTTAAAGCCTTTGCCTTCGGCTCAGGTCGTGATCTCGGGGTCCTGGGATCGAGCCCCGCATCGGGCTCTCTGCTCAGCCGGGAGCCTGCTTCCCCGTCTCTCTCTGCCTGCCTCTCTGCCTACTTGTGATCTCTCTCTCTCTCTCTGTCAAATAAATAAATAAATAAAATCTTAAAAAAAAAAAACCACGTATGCTCCAAGTTCCACTACAGCAGCCCAGAATCAACAAACTTGGAAGGCCCTTATGCCTGTTTCCCTTGTCCTGTCACCCCCTCACCCTGTCGCCCTCCCTGCTGCACATCGGACGTGTCCAGCCCATGCTGTTGGTTGGTTGATGTGTCACTTTATATCACATTTATTGAGTTTCTCTCGGGTCAGGTGCTCAGGTGGGTAGTGGGAACACACAGATGGGTGAAAGGTAAATTCTGCCCTTGAGTCACTCACAGTCGAGCAGGCATCGGGCAGGAAGACAGGTAAACAAGTCTGTCGTTTCCGGGGTGACCACTGAGACATGCCCAGGGCCCCCCGGGAGCACAGGAGGGAGCCGATGGTTTTCCAGCAGGGAGTACAAGGAATTCTGTGCCATCCACAGAAGGGGATGAATGAACTGCTTCTGAAGGATAAGTGGGGCTCTCAGAGAGGAGAGGAGGGAGAAGGCCTTTCCAAGCAGAGAGGAGAGCGTGTTCAAAGAAACAAAAGCATCACATGTATATTTGGAGAACAGCACAGAGGGCCCCGTGACCGTGACCGTGACAGGGGAACAGTGGGAGGGACCGTTGGTGGGGCCATGGTCAGGAGATGTGGGTAAAGCGGGGCCCTTTTCTTTTTCAGAAAAATGCCCTCCTCAAACGAGATCTTTTAGGAGGCCTTATGTAAACAGACAGAAGAGGAACTGCATCAGGGAAGAGGCCCCGGGTCCCGCTGTTGGCTGCGGAACCTGGAGGTGCCAGAGAACACAGTCTGAGAACAGTCGCTGGGCACAGTGCGGGGTACAGAGGAGTGGGATGCGCAGACCTGTGTTTTACAAGACCATTCCGACATCCGGTTTTGGAGGCTGAGGAGTGACTTTAAAGGCTATTCGAGGAGAGGATGGCCAGGAGGTGAGCCAAGGTGGGAACAGGGGGGTGAAGGGGAAGGGGCGGCTGAGGGCACCAACTCATGGTGGATTCGCCTGGGCGCGGCGAGGGATTTGGATGGGCCGGTGGGTGAAGAGGGACAGGTGGAGGGTGGCTGAAGTCTGCGGCCTGGGCGACCGCGCAGATGATGGTATCATTAACCAAAGGACGAAAACGGGAAGGATAAATTCTGGGAGGACAATGCTAGGATGCGGGACCACATCTGAAATAAGATGGATAGAGTTTCCTCCAACGGGCCCCGGAACGGCAGCAGATGTGAGCCAAGGGGTCCCACCCACGTCTGAATCTTCGTTGGGAAAGTGGGGCAACAAGATCAGGTTTTTCATTTATGAACAGCTCGATATGGCCATTGATTCGGTCCTGGTTTCAACTGAATGATGCATTTAAAACATTTCTTGGAATCCACTTACTACCCCCATTTCAGCTCCTGTGGAAGATTACAGCATGCTATGAAAAAGTCACACAGCTTGGATACAGATGTTCTAGACCATCCAACTCAAATTCCTCCTGGGGCACGAGCACGCACTGGGTACAATGGTTGTACTCATTTCGCACTCACGAGGCAGGCTAGGAAGGCCAGCAGCAATTTAAATCCACAATGCTTGCATTTGATCCCGATTAAAAATAAAGTTTCAAATCAAATACCAAATGTACGTTCCTGCCAGGGGAACTTTGAACCCTCCAAACGTTTGGTTAGATTTCAGAGATTAAACAGAAACACAAGAACACCCAAAATGGTGAACTTGTGTATTGCAACAAGAATTTCTCTCAAAGTCAAGAAGAAAATAATCTCATTTCTCCCCACAAAGATTTGTCCACTGTCGTTCAAAATTCTTAACACAGAATTTGAAGCCCAGCCTTCAGAGCCCACACACCAAGCAGGGAGCAGTCATGGTGGATGCCGAAAATGAACTTGGGTTTGAACCCCAGTTCTCTCCCTAAGAGCTGTGTGGCCTTCAGCACGGAATTCTACCTTTGTAAGCCTCAGTATTCTCATCCGTAAAGAGAGGAGAAGAGTAAAATGGTTATCCCAGAACTGATGTAAGAATGAAGAGGTAATGCCATGGGATAAGGTTATTAGGGTAGAGCCCTCGGGAAGGGGGGTTAGTGCCTTCTACAGAGACAGCAGAGAGATGTCTCTTGACATCGGGAAGGTGGCTGTCTACAAGCCAAGAAATGGGCTCCCAACAAAACCCGACCCCACTGGCTCCCCGATCTTGGACATCCAGCCTTCCAGAGCTTCGAGAAATGTCTGTCTGTCTTATAAGGCACCCAGCCAATTTTTATTATAGCGGCCTGAGCCAATGGACAAGGATCCTGTTATGTTTCGAACCATCCCTTGTCCACGGTTGTGTACAATAAAAGGTACGTAGATGACTCACAGAGAACTAGGTAGACAAATAGATATAGAAAAATGGGGAAATGCTTGGGAAATGAACACAGTAAGTGTGGATGGATGAACAGACAGAAGATAAGAAGACATTTTCCTACTGTCTTTTCACTTTATGCTGGGTTGTTTTGCTTGCTCACTTGACCACGCTGATGGGTACGGAGCATTAAGCACTTGAAAGAGAACCACAAAGACTGGTCATGGTCTGGTCGGGGCCTCTGCCCCTTAGGAATCATACGGGAAGTTTCTTCTTCTAAAGAGCCCACATGGGGGCGCCTGGGTGGCTCAGTCGGTTGAGTATCGAACTCTTGGTTTCAACTCAGGTCATGATCTCAGGTCAGGAGATCGAGCCCCACGTCAGGCTCTGCACTCAGCACGGAGTCTGCTTCCAATCCTCTCTCCCTCTCCCTCCAGCTCACACTCTCTTTCTCTCTTAAATAAATAAACTATTTTTAAAAAGAAAGCAAGAAAGCACCGACACAGGGCTACCTCCCCCAGGGCTGCCAGGAGAGTCTACCGAGAGGTGAACTTGGAGGTGACGGGCACGTACTATGTACTCAGTGAAGCTAAATTTGAATCTCAGTTGCATCTTTATGAAGATCGAGATCCAGGTCCCTGGCTCACTGATCCACCCCTGGCCCAACCACTTGCCAGAGTTCACACATATGGGACCCAGGTCCAAGTTCAAGTTCAGCTCTGTGTGACCCCAGAGATCTTGCTGTACTTGCACTGACGGACAAACATTTGGGCAGTAGGTTCCCGCAAGCGAGGAGGGGAAGGGGAGGGAGTCTTCAGACAGAAATGCTTCCAGATTACAAGGCGGAGAGTCTACAGCGATGGTCCAGGCTGTTCCCAATTTACAAATGGAGCACACTGGAGTTCATTTGCGAACTTATTTTGGAGTAGAAAATAACATTTTCACCCTGAAATGGTTCTACCAAAGTGAGTTCACTTTTCCAGGGAAGGGAAGGCAGAGGAATCCACAGCTCACCTTACAGCTGGAGTCTCAAGGGCACCGCGCTCCATGTAGAAAGCCGACTTTTATGGGAAAATTCATTCAAATTCCCACTGAAGTTTCCAGAAACACACGGGCTCTGTCCGGGATACAATAGAAGGATGATTGCTCTGGGGATCAGGCAATTCTGACTTTAGTTGTTTCTCACTTGCAGGGGGAGGTCAGGGAGGCTTGAGCGAGATACTTCCTTTCTCTGGGTCTCAATTTTTCCAGCAGCCAAAAGATGGCATTGCACTAGGTGACTCCTTTTGTATCTCCAAAATTCTGTAAGTCTAAATGGGCATGTCCTCCTACATCATAATTCCAGTGACAAAATCCCCTTTCTTTTCTCCGTCAATACAACTTGAAGTAAAAGATGGTAAGGGTCAGTTCTGGTTGGGGGGGTGACGTGGATGACACTACAGGTGGGCTGAAATTAGACCAAGTCAAGCTCTAACCTGTGCCCCCCAAAACCTGGGCCCCCCTGAGCCCCCCTGGGTTCCCCAGACCCACAGAAATGCTAAGAGTGTCTGTAGTCAAGGGAATTGGATCTAATCCCTGGATATATTTAACAATGCTTGGTGTTGAGTAGATCACTTCATGTCTTCGAAATTCCTTTCCTTCAATTACCAAATGAGGGAAAGAATACTTCCTCTACCTTCAAAGTAGCAAGGGCATGTCAAGTGCTTCCAAAGGCCCAGCTTTCTGACCCACTCTCTGAGCTCATGGGATTACACTGGGCCCACTTGGATAATCCAGGATAATCTCCCTATTTCAAGGTCAGTGATGAGTAACCTGGATTCCATCCGCAACCTTAGTTTTTTTCTCCATGTAAGTAATATATTCACAGTTCCAAGGCTTAGGACATGGATATCTTTGAGGGACCACTATTATACTGCCAGGCACAGCCTCCTAACGGGATCCCCCACATCCCTGTTTGTCATCCTGCAGTTTGATCTCCATGCTGCTGCCATAGTCATCTTGTTGACAATCGGACTGTGTCACTTAAAGTAATTCAAGTAAATACATAAAATGTATACAATGTTTCAAACCCTTCCTTAACTTGGTGAACAAATTTCCCACCCACCTGTCCAGTCACACTGGCCTTTTAACCCCTCCTATTCAACCTACTCTCTCCAGCCACAGGGCCTTTGCACGTGCCATTTCCTCTCCCTGAGACACATTTCAGCTGGTTAGCTACCACTCATTGCCAGACCATAGCACAGCCAAGTGTCACCTTCTCAGAGAGGATGTCCCTGGCCGCCTCGACTTGATCACACCGTAACTGCACCCCCTCACAGCACCCTTATCACTCCTCCGTAGCATTTAACGCAGTTTGCAAAGTTACGTTTGTTTGCCTAACTGTTCATCAAATGACAGTTTCCTCCATAAGGGATAGTGCCTGTTGTCCTTATCGTTGTATCCCCAGCAGTGTCTGGCACATAGTAGCTCTTCAATAAATACTTGCTGGATGGAAGAATAAAAGTACGCTTTTCTCCATAGACACATGAGGACACCGGAACTCAGAAGGTCGAGGGGCTTAGCCAAGGTCACAGAGCTAGCAGACGGCGGTGCGTGAGCTGGGGTGTGACCCAGCTTTGACTGACTTCAAAGCCATTGCATCGCTCCAACCACATTTCAGGCTACTGCTGTGGACGGGGGCTGTGCACGGCCTGATTTTCGTACTTTTCCTAAAGGAGAGAGGAAGGCGGTGTTGGTCCCGGCGGCTCTCCGGCGGCTTCCTGTCTTCGACCACTAAGGGGAAGCGTCCACCTGCTCCTGGCACGTCCTCCTGGCCATGTGTGTGAGAGCTGAGCTCCCCCAGGCCTCACCATTGACCAGCAGTGGCTGCCCCGTCCCAGGGCCTAGCGTTCCCCCAGACATTCCACGCAGAAGTACACTTGTCTCCGAACGGTGCTCAGCCCACGGGGGCCCCGGCAGGGGAAACCGCATGGATTACAGGCCTGCAGTGGGGCGGGCCCAGGACTGTGGGATCCCAGCTGCATGACCACGACCAGTTTGGCCCCTTCCATGGGCCTCAGTATCCCCGTGCGTACAAGGAGGGGGCCGGAGGGGACAGAATATGTCCCCTTCCTGCTCCGCCACTCTGTGCTCTGGGCATCCACGGTATGGTCTGTGACTCTAGGGTTTGAGCTTATCCCGTCCAGTGTCCGGGAAAAGGGACCCAATTTAGCTTCCCGGATAGAAATCCCTCCCCAGAAAGACGTGACCCTGGCACAGGCTCTTCCCCAAGCCTCGCCTTCCATCCCACCCACCGGAAAGACGAGCGAAGGAGGCGGCACGCTGCGGCTCTGCCAAGAACACGGCCCTGCCCACTGCCAAGGCCTCGGGCCCAGATGCCATCCCCCGGGAGGGTGCTCGGTGAGGACGGCTCCAGCCTCGCCTGGGCTGTGCAGGCTGTGTGCGTGCACACTCGTGTGCGCCTCAGACTGTGGATGGCCTCAGATCCCCGCTGCCCCTCCCAGCGCAGGCCGAGGCCGACGGCCCCGGCGCGCCATCAGGGCTAGCCTCTGTGCCTGGCGTGCTCGGCGAGACGCAGGACGGGTGACACGTGGCAACTCCAGAGGCCAGGTCACAGGAGGCCTTCCCGTGTCCCCCTCGACCTCCCGCAGTGCTCTTTCTGGGGGATGCGGCTGCCACATAGGAGGTTAGCCTGCCCTGAGATGCCGTGGCCGAAAGACTCTGCGCGGCTGCTTGGGCCGTGGTCCCACTGAGCCGGGCCTTCCAGCCACGCGAGGGACGCCTCCGTCATGCTTCCCGACCAGGCGCCGCACCAGTCAGGCTCCACTGGCTCGGCCCAGGGACCCACGGGAGCCAGAGAATCACCCAACCAAGCCACAAACTCACGCGATCTAAGAAAGCCGTTGTCTCAAGCCGTTAGGCTGGGAGGCCGTGTGGTTTGGAGGAATAAATGCCTAGAACAGGGCATGTGCCTTGGGGGGCGGGGGGATCTGCCTTGCACGTCTCTGCGTGTTTATGTATAAAACCGCATCTGCGTAGCTGCAGCCGGTGAGGGATCGGGCCTGTTTTTGCAAGTGCGTCTGTGTGTTTGCTTGTGTGTACACAGTGTGCGTTTCTGTGTGTTTGGTGTGTGGGTGTGCGTGTGTGTGGGTGTGGGGGGTGTGCTTATGAGTGAACCGCTCTGTGTGAAATCTAATCCCATTGTTTAAGTGCCTCCTTGCCCATTTAGGAAAAGAACCCACACAGACCGTAAATGCACACACACGCGTATGCGTTTATACAAGGACGGGACTGACTGGAAAACAAGAAAGGAGCCTCTCCTTAGAGGATTCTAAGGGGAAGTTCAACTTAAATTAAATTAATACAGGCAATCATTGAGCGCCCACTGTTTGCCAAGCACTATGCCAGGAGCTCGGCATCCAGAAGGCAAGAGGAGCTGGTACAACGCCCCGGGCAGGGCCAGGAGCCCGGGGAAGACGCCGGGGACGGTCAGGCCGAGGTCAGACCCCAGGGATCTCAGGGCAATCAGGCAAGGCTCCTTGAGCCCCCGAAGCCTGGCCTCCGAGCCTGGAAGATCGGTCCCCCTGAGTCCGCGAGTGGGCAGCTCGGGGCCCCGCCATCCCCCAGCCGGGCCGCAGTCCCCGGCGGCTTCTCAGGGGACGGTAGTGAGGGTTGTACACAACCAGCTCCGTGGTGGGGAGACAGACTGGAAACAGTAGAGAAGACAGATGAAGATGATCTTCCTTCAGAGCCTCTCAGTGCCCTTATGACATCCCCGTACTATCGCCAGTCTCCACGAGGGAACAGAGAATGTAGCGCTGCCCCCAAAGGACTTAATCTTGAAACCCCCTTTTCACTGAACAAATGGTGGTTTTTAGAAGCCAGGTAACTTATTTTGGAGAAACGATGCTGTTGAAATAACAGGTGTTGCATCCAGCGCTGGGGGTCCTTCACCCACCCTTCCCAACTCCACCGACGCCCCGCCCCCAGTGGAGGCCGTGGCGGCAGCTTCCAGAAATCCAAGTCCGAATAAGGAGAGTTTGGGGAGAAGTGAGGGGAGGGTGTGGGGGGGGGCATAAAATAAACAGCAAAACAGGAGTGAATGTTCTGAACTGAGGCCAGAGCGAGGGAGGTTGACCTGGCCCACCGGCTGACCCCCCAGCACACTCCGCACCGAGCTCTCCCCGAGGAGACGCCGCCGGGCACACACCAGGGCTCCCCTCGGGGCTGGGCCAGGCCCGTCAGCGAAGGCCCGCGTTCCTCAAGCATCCCCACTGCTTGGTGTATTAACCACGACTTTTATTTTCCGTGTTTTGATGCTTGAATATCGAGGGCCTTGCTGACCTTGGGGAGACTGCCCCTCCCCAGGCTAGCCAAGGACCATCTCCGCACCAGGGCCATCTCCGCACCACAGAACACTCACTCTCAGGATTAAAAAGAAATATCAGCAATAATTATTTATTTCCTTAAGAATAAAAATCCGTTAGGGGCTCCTGGGCGGGGCGGGGGCTGCGCAGTCAGTTCAGCGTCTGATGCTTGGTTTCGGCTCAGGTCGTGATCTCAGGGTGATGAGATCGAGCCCCGTAACTGGCTCCACGCTCAGCAGAGAGCGGGCTTGAGATTCTCTCCCCCCTCCTCTCCCCCTCCCCCCTCCCATGTGCGCACGCATGCGTGCTCTCTCAAATAAATCTTAAAAAAATAAAAATAAAAAACTCTTAACTAGTGACTCAGTCAAAATCCAGCTTTCCAGGACTGGCTTCTTCGGGTCCCAGAGCTCGATGACGTTTATGAGAAAGCCTTTCCCATGCAAACCAACCAACCCAGAGCCCGTAATTCAACCACCTCAACCACTGACCCCCTCGGTGGCTAGCCACCGGCCCCGATCACGGCAGGGCCAGCTTCCAGACCACCGGGACCAGCCCGAAGGCCCAGAGCCCGCGGAAATCACTCACACTAGCCAGTCCTACGCCCGCTCACCCTGCCTGCCCATTCCTTCCCTTGGAAACCACAGTAAAGGCTCCTGCCCACATTCTTCTCCTTCCTCTCTCTGCCTCTTCCCCCGCCTGGTGCTTCCACGGGGGGCCCTGTGTGGGGAGAGTCATCCTTCCTGCTTCCAGGGCTCTGTGAGTATTCTCAAATTCTTCCTCCATGCCAGTCATTTCTGTGTCTGAGCCGAACAGTGCTCGGGTGCCCTTTAAACATTGGTCATCCCGGCGCCGCAAGACCAGAGAACGAGACTCAGCAGAAACGGCCCTGATAACCTCGAGGCCTTGACATCCCGGTGGGGGGTAGGGTGTGGGGGAGGGGGAGGTTACCCCAAATGGTTAAGGAACAGCTTTAGCAAAGCCGGTGACGAAAGCAGACAGCCACATCGGCCCTGGGGGCACTGATGAGCGACACAGGTAGCTTTTCATCCGGGGACCACAATACACACTCTCGAAGCTGACAGGCTTGAGCTCAAATCCCAGACCCCTCACAAACTAAATGTGTGGCCCTGATCTAGTCTTTTTTTTTATCTAGTCATTTACCTTTCATGTCCTTCAAGTTTTTCAGCTGTAAAATGGGCATCAGAATATATTGTAATTATGAGGATGGAATATGGATGAAGTTAAATCACTTAGCACAGAAACTTTTATAAGCTATGCATTCAATAAATGCCATATTTTATTATCATTATTACGGCTACTACTACACATAAGCAAATGGTGTAACTAAAGGTATAATGCAGTTACTGATTTTTTTTTTTTTTTAAGATTTTGTTTATTTTTTTGTCAGAGAGAGAGCGCGGGAGCACAAGCAGGGGGAGCGGCAGGCAGAGGGAGCAGCAGGCTCCCTGCTTCAGGGACCCCGATGCTGGATTCGATCCCAGGACCCTGGGACCATGACCTGAGCCGAAGGCAGACGCTTAACCGACTGAGCCACCCAGGCGCCCCGCAGTTACTCATTCTTACTGAGATTCCGCCATGTCCCACCTGGGCCAGGTGCTGGGGACAAACCTGAATGTAGAGAAACCAGTGAGGACTGGATTAGTCAATGAATTAAGCACCTGCTCCGCGCCGTGCCCTGTGCTTAGTACTGAGTGCGTCACTGGAGCAATTACAAAGATGACTAAGACCTGATCACCTGAGTTATTCGTAGTGTGGCAGGAAAAACAGGTGCAGAAACGCAGCTGAATAATCCGACCTGAGGGGTGCTACCGTGGAGGCAGAAACCGAGCGCTGGGGAAGCCCCACGGGAGGAAAATCTCGTAGGGAAGGATCAGGAGAGCCATCACAGGAGAGCCGGGTGCTGATGGCCAGGCAGGAGTTCATGAGGAGTGCTGCGTTTCCACCCTTGGGCAGACGCTGGGGGCCACCCTTGGGGGAGAGTGAATTGAACCACAGGTGACTGCGACCTCGAGACACCAAGCCCCCAGCACCCAAGTCGCCCCTGACACATGGTGACCCTTAGAAGCTACACTTAGAGGGACTTCAACCTGCGTCAAGGTGACAGCCAGCAGCCACACCGTCAGCCTCCCCGGTGTGGAATAAGAGTGCACACCTACTGTGTGCCCGCAGCTCCCATACTCAGTCCCCATCATTCTTCTCTCTCTCTGTGGCTATTACCGTCCTGGTTTGTACTGGAGACCCTGAGTTTCCGAAAGGCTGAGTAATTTTTCCCAAGGCCACACCGCTGACATGCTCTTTCCACCCCAAAGCCTCATTCGGCTGGCCTACGCCCACTGACCCTGCGTCCCCTCCGTGACGCCCGGGCCACCTCCCACAGGTGTGACCAGTCATGTCCTCATCAGCGTCTCACAGCACCTTGCTCACCCCTCGGGGGTGACTCCTGCCACGCAGCCTGGCCGGCCTGTCCCCGACCACACTAGGGGATTCCCCAGGAGCGGCCGCCAGCCTTCTTCTTCCCGTCCTGTGGAGCCCGGCACACTGGGGCCGCTCGGTGACCAGTAGCTGAATGACAGGAGCGCGAATGACAGATGGCTGAGCAGTGAGACTGCAGCGTGGTCAGCCTCTAGATGGACGACGCTCTGAGCCTGCAGACCATAAACCTGCAGTTTCTCAGCGTGTCTGACAGGGACTCCCGGAGGGCCCTGCATGAGGACAAGGGAAGAGGCAGCATCCGGAAGGGGCGTGAAGGTCTGGGTGGCTTCCTCCCTATGCTGCCATCTCTGTCCTGAACACCCTGAGGGACCCCAGACCCTCGCGTCAGGAAGGTGGCCGAGCCCGTGGTGTGGTCCAGCCCTGACAGGACTTCCCCAAAGGCTCGGAAGCCACGCGGGCCGCTAAGTCAAACCTTAATTCACGCCAAGCTGAACTTGGTAGAATAACGCACCTCACTCTCGTCAGCTACATGTAATGATTTGGTCTCAGGAAGAAAGTTCTCCCTAAAAAGGTCTTTATGTGGACGCATTTTTAAAAAGAGATCCAGACAACACAATATTTTGCACGGACACAGAGTTCAGAGGGGCCTGGAGACCGTCTAATCACACGTGTGACTTGAAGGAGGCTCAGAGCGTGTGGCGAGAGTATGAACGTGGCCCGTGGACCCGAGCAGCGGCCTCGGGCACGTAGCGGACTCTCCCAAAGGGGCAGTATTTATATGCAGTATTTATATGCAGTAGTTACAGTCTTCGTGACAAAGCTCTGCTCGCAAAATGTGCAAAGCCTCGACCATGCCCAGAATACCACAGGTTTCAAGGGAGAAGGATCCTCATAAACAAGATTTATTTCCTCTAAAAAGCAGCAGCAGGCATCCCCACTGAAGAGCACAGGGCATCTCCCAGCCAGAGGGGAAAGGAATTCTGCCCCGGTTCCCGGCTTCGGAGGTGGAGCGTCGGGCCCGTGGCAAGCTGAGCTTCGAGCACGGATGTCAGCCCTAGACTGGAGGGTAGAAAGGGGTTTCGCTGCAGAAACAACCACCTAGAACATGAGGAAACTGCTGTCTCTGGAGACATCCGATCCGCACGACAGTGTCCTCGCAGTTCTCGGAAGAGGAGGGTGTCCGGGAGCCAGTCCCAGCGGCCCGGATTCTGGGAGGGACTTTCAAATAAAGCACTGGGGAGGCCCCTGACCTTGAGTACATCCAGTCCCTTCTACGAAAGCCTCTGGTCTCCTGAGGGCTGCCGTGAAGCTGGACCCTGCCAAGTCAGAGATCAGGCCGCAAACAGGAGGCCGTGAGCTCAGAGGAATCAGGACTCGGCAGGACACCGCATGCCCCCCACATCCCCAGGCTCGTCCCGACGCCCCGGACGGAGCCCAGCGGACCAGACCACGGCCAGCCACGTCCCCACAGAGTCAGGGCCGTGGGGAGGGGCACGGGAGGGACAGGCTGTCTGTTGATTGGAAGAAAATGGCACCAGGGTCAGTGCCGAACACGGTGAGGCCCTCTGACCACCGCCGGCCTGCCTTCGGCGAGCCGCGAGCTCCTGGGTTGGCGAACCGCCCAGACTGGAGGGAAGCACGACAAGCCGGGCCTGCCCTCTCGTCCCACTGCCTTGGGCGGGACGTGGGCTTGCTCCTGGCCTGCTGAGGGGGGCCTCGGTGCCCAGGTCTGCCGGCGCCCGCAGCCAGCAAGGCCGACCTAATGAGGTGGGAGTCAGGTTTTCAGCCACCACGGCAGCCAACCCAACCCTCCTCTACTCACCCCACCCCTGAACGGTGGCCTTTCCTTGTCCCCGGGCCTCAGCAGACAAGGAAGGAAACAGCAGGTCACCAAGGTTCAGCAAACACAGCTCGCCAGGACTGGGAAGGCCGATGAGTTCCTGAGTCGTGATGCACGGACTCGGGCAGGCCGCGGGCTTTCCGGCCGAAGCTGGGGAAGCGGGAGCCAAAGCCTGTACGAGCCCAGAACGGTCGGGGGTGCCCCTGCCTGCCCCCTGCGTCAGCCACAGGCCTCGAGGGGCTGCCGCCGCTCCAGCCTGGCTTGCAGCAGGGCTCAGGGCTCCGGGCTGCTGCAGACGCATGAGCAGGCTGAGCTTTCTGCAGGAGGCAGGAGGCCGGCCTCCGGTTTCAGCGCTGCCCATGTGAATGACAGCACTGCTTAACAACAGAGAGGGAACAAGCCAGAGCTCCATGGAAACGGACATCGTCCTTCTTGGGACCCCAGGGGCCTCTGCAGCTGTTCCCACGAGCCGCAGCTCCGTTCTCGGGCGCAGACCCCTTCTCCGGGCTGGACGCTGGAGATGCTGACCTGGAGAACCTCGGGAAGGGAGCACGGCGTGCCAGGAGCACAGCGAGGGCGGCCCAGGGGAGCACAGCTGAGCTCAGTTGTGCAGGCGAATCAGGATTCTGGAGGCTGCCCAGGGAAGGCAGCCAGATCGCCGGAGAGGGGGCACCCGGTGTCCCAGCTCAGACCAGCAGCTCCCGGAGGCCTGTGACCTGATGCCGGGCCAAGAAGAGGCGCCCTGGGGCCACGCTGGGCTAATGGTGGTGTGGATAAAGCTAGAAGTCGGGCTTGGCCCTCCTTCTCCCTCCTTTGGCCCGGAAACCGCGGGTCTGGCGGAGTCTATGTATCACGACTTAGAAATTCAGCCTGCCTTCCCGGCACGAGGCGTGGAGCGAGGCATTCTGTTGATCACAGCTGGCCTCTCAATACAGCACCGATTCTCCCATCGCTACTGGACCAACGCAATCAACCCCCAAAAGCTCTTGCTTTGTTTTGTTTGTTGTCTATCCCAGACTTTCTGGTGACCCGATTCCCCTGCCCGCCTGTTTGCCTTTCCAGCAATCTCCTCTGGAGGCTCATCTGCTCGATTTCATTTCTTCAATTCCACTCTTCTCGCTCCCTCTTGAACCCACTGAGTCGGGGGCCTACTCCCGCCTCTGCCACCCAGAACGGTCCCCAGCAATGTCACCAACAGCATCCATGTCACTCGATCCAACAGGAAATCCTCAGCCCACAATCTTGCTTTTGATCCATCAACAACACTGACACAATTTCTCACTGCCTCTCTCTTTACTTTTTTTCACCTGGTTCCCAGGACACCAGACTGTCTTGGTCTCTGTTCTTCTCCACCTACGGTGAGTCCTTGGTGCTCTATCCCGTCTCATGGCTTCAAACGCCCTCCAAAGGCTCATGACTCCCAAACATCTACACCCATGTGTTTGAATTCTCTCCGAATTCCAGATCCGCGTACCCCAAGGCCTACTTGACATCTCCATTTACGGTATCTGGCAGGTGTCTCAAACTCAGTAAGTCCAAACCTCAGCTGACCCCCACACTGTTCCACCTGCAGGGTCCCCCCACCATCTTGGTTGATGGTAATTATATCCTTCCAGATGCTCAGGCCAAAAACCTTGGAGCAAACTTACTCCTTGTGTCACACCAACGTCTAATTCCTCAGGAAATCCTCATGGCTCTCTCTCTAAGACATGTCCAGAATCTGGCCACTTTGCACCACCTCCCCCAGTTCTCACCTTAGGCTGACCCCCCTTACTGCCATGTTAACCGGTTAACCATGGCAGTGAATCCCCTCCTCTCTCTTCTGGTTAGCTGCAGTTTACGTCTTGGTTTACTCCGAGCTGGATTCCCTGCTTCTCGGCTTATAACCTACTCTCCACACTGCAGCCAAAGAGGCCAGAAAACATCATGGCTTGGCCCACACCGTGCCAGGGCTCAAAGTCTAAGCCAAAGTCTTCTCAGTGACCTGCGGAGCCCTATTTGCTCCCACCACCCCCCACCTTCAGCCCCTGCTGCCCTCCCCTGGCGCCCCTTCCAGCCACACCGCTCTCCTTGCTAGTCCTCACATGTTCCACCTTCGGGTCCTTGCACTGGTTGGATACTCATTCTCCCTGGAACACCTTCCGCTCAAAATCAAATGAGCAGCTCCTCCACACCTTCCAATCCTGGCTCGGGTATTACCTTCTTACCGAGGCCATTCCGGACCACAGCCTGCCCTCCCACTTCAGAATCCCCGAGCCTTGTGCCCAGTTTCATTGCACTTTTAACCTCCAACACATTATGTAACTTGCGTAACTATTATCCTCCTTGTTGATGGGCCGTCCAGAATGTGGACCCCATGAAGCCCAGGCTTTATTTTTTATTTGCTTTGTGTTGGCCAGATTTGTTCACTGATGCATCCCAAGTTTCTAGCCAGTACTTGCCATATAATAGGCTCTCGATAAATACTGAGCAACTGAATCGAATGGATCCTTATTTTATGGGCAGGAACACCAAGCAATGAAGCTCCATGGTGTCACGGATGATGGACAGTCATGGAAATTCAGAGAGGCCGGGAAAATGACTGGAAAGGGGTACCTAGAACATTTCAGTTCTAATAATCTTTTTTTATTGGTGAAGGAAGTAGTAGGGATGCAGATCTTCGTTACAGTAATCCCCATAACTTTTGTATACATAAAAGGTGTCCTATTTTTTAAAAATTAATCAATATTCCAAAAGTTAGCCATTCCTGTTATGTGCTCGGCCTGTGTTGGGTGTTGGGCTGGGGAACAGATGGGGAGCACGGAGAGCCGTGGTTCTGTCCCCCAAGAGCCTGAGACGTACAGTGTGAGAACACCGTAACCCCTAGAACAATCCACAGCCAGGATGGAACATGGGAGGAAGCCAGTCCAGGATTCGGGGCAGACGAGTGATACACACACTCGCTGGTATAGAGGTGCAGAGGACACGGAGATGGCTGTGGTCAGAGGGGCTGGAGGACCTTCCCAACTCAATGCCAAGGGGAGAAGGACCTCAGGGAGAATGGGAGCTGTCGCAGTGTCTACAATCTACCAAGTCTTTTCTCCTTCAATGATTCGATAATTCTCTGTGCCAAAATGGCGAATTCATTCAAGGCTAGGCATTGGGCACGCAGAAATTTAAAAACTATATGGCCCTTGGCCTCAAAGAATTCACAATCTAATGTGGGAGTCGGGCATGAGTCCCTCTAACAACTTTGAGAAGGAAATACAGCAAAGAGGAGGAAACAGCCTCAGAGAGGAGCCAGGGATCGAACACAACCCCTGCCTCGGGGGGCTCCCATTCCGGGGATGGAGCCCATGGGAACAAGAGGCATAGATCTCATGACCTCTCACACTCGACATGCCTCTGAGTCAGCCGGAGGCGCTGGTTAAAAATGCAGATTCTGGGGCGCCTGGGGGGCTCAGTCGGTTAAGTGTCCGACTTTTGGTTTCAGCCTAGGTCATGATCTCAGGGTCATGATCTCAGGGTCATGATCTCAGGGTCATGGGATCGAGCCCCATGTTGGGATCAAGCCCCAGAGTCTGCTTAAGATTCCCTGTCTCCCTCTGGCCCTACCCCTGCTTTCTCTCTCTCTCTCTCTCTCTCTCTCTCTCTCTCTCTCTCAAATAAATAAATAAATAAATAAAACCTTCAGAAAGAAAGAATGCAGATTCTGATTTGATAGTCTCAAGTGGGGTCTGAAAGTTTGCATTTCTGATTAGCTCCCAGGGGATGCTGATGCAGAATCTGGTCTGAGGACCACACTTTGAAAAGCACAGGATGATAGATTTAAACCAGCTCAGACCGCTGACCAAATCATTCAGTAGAGAGCAGGGCTCACATTTAGATTATTCTAGAACCTCTAGATCAACGCTTCCCAAACGTGACTGCACATCCGTCAGATCGGCAACGTGTTAAACATGACCAAGGCTCAATGCCAGAAATTTTATTTCATAGGGATGGGATCTGGAATTTTGTAGCCTTGCTCCTTTGTTTTTTTTAAACAAATTGCTCAGGGGTTCTGGTGCACAGCCCTTTTGGAAGATGACTGCCTGCCTGGTCTTCCTGAGACCCCCAGGACAGGCTCTCTGCATTCTCCATTTCTCTGACTCTCTAGCTCCACCTACTGTACCCATCTTGACTGTACCACAGCCGGACACTGGTCCAGGGAAAGCCTCTGGGGTTTGATTTGAAGGGTCTAAGGAAGGCTGGCCCCTCACCCAAAATAAGACTTCTCAAAATATGATAAAATAATAAAATAAAATAAAGTAAAATTAAACTAAACTAAATTAAATTAAATTAAATTAAATTAAATATAAATATAAATAAGATTTCTCTCCCACGTCAGCCGGACTCGATGCCTTACATTTTTCAGGCTGCAGTATAATCCCAAGATCTCAAGGGCGGAGCCAGAATCCTACTTGTCTATGTATCACAGGGGTTCATAAAGGGTACAGAATATAGACCAAATCAGTGGTGGTGGAATTTAAATGAAAACTGAGTTAAGCATTGTCCTTTCCTCTGACTATTTTTATCAAAGGAAAACATCTGGAGGAGAGCAATTTAAACCAGCTGCGCTGTGGTTTTCCTCTGGGACACCAAGTGTGCGACACCTGAGTGCTGTGGACCTCGGGGGGAGGAGAGGTGGGAATGTGGGAGAAGGGAAGCGGCAGGGAGGCCCCCCAGAGCCTTGGCTGTGCTCCGAGAGCTGTCCGCTGAGCACTTTGCAAACATTACGACTCAGGGTCTAAGCCTGCTTGCTGATCAGAATCGACAGGAGAGCCCACTAACATTACTCGGTCCCAGCCCCGCCCCAGAATCCCTAAAGGCGGGACCAAGGAACTCTTCAGAGCTCCCCAGGGATCAGGGCATTTGGGAAGCCCTGCACTGCCCTCCCAGTGGGCCACTCAGGTACAGAGGGACTTACCGAGTCGCGTCACGCAGCCAGTCGGCGCCAGAGCAAAAGCAAGGAGAAGGAACTGGGACCCAATTTTCCAGTGGCATTTTCACAGGAAATAAAAATATTCTAAATCCCTGGGGCGGCGGGGGGAGTAATAGCTGGTGGCATTTTGCTTTGAATATGCCATCGTTTCCTTGGGATACACAGTGAGGCAACGTTCCCATTTAGGGCATGTTCACCGTGTGGACTTGACCTTGTGTGCTCCAAGTGAGTCACTCTCAAGTGTTGGGAAGCCAGGGACATAGACAACCTGTAAGACAGTGGCAGCCACCACCAGAATTCCCAGCGAACAACACTGGCGAAGAAAATATATTTTATTTTCCATAGGATAGTTACGGTGGCACACGCACACATTTGATGAACTCTTTCACGATACCCCAAAGGATAGGCTGGATAACTTGGGTTGAGTAATATTTTAATAACGTACAGCTACTTACACTAACATTCCTAAGGAACGTGAAAATCAGCTTGGATGGAGACCTCGGATGTCATGCCACTGGCTCTAATCTTGCCCTTTCCTTCTTAAACATTTTATTGATTGGTTGAGACAGAAAGCATGTCTGCAGCTTATGGTCAAGATAGTACGGTGAGTTCGTACTCTGAATGACCCCACCCTTTCAATCCAAGCCCAAGTATATAAAAAAATACAGCAAAATCACACAGTGAGGCTCAAAAACAAGGAAAGTGTTTTCAAGAATCACAGACAGATTAAAAACAGAAAACCGCAGGTCCACGAGGCGCTGGTCCTGACGCAGAGGGTGTGGCCAGCCCCTGCGAAGGGTCACGTGAAATGGGACACAGGCTCCACACGGAAGCCTATCCTGGGACTCGGTCCCTGCTGCTGGCAAAAGAGATTTGAACTCTTCTGCAGCCCCACTGCTTCAGGCCAAGGCTATGGAGGACAGTGGGAGGACGGTGACATAACTTTTCAAACAGGAATCAAGCTGAATGGCTGTCTGGCTTGGCGTCTGTCTAAGATGTCCCCAGGAGCACCACAAGAAAGGAGCTCTGCAGGGCTGTTATGAGGCGTGGCTCTGGATGGTGTCCCCTGGGGCCACAGAGAAAACCAGTCGAGGGTGTGTCCAGGGTGCCGGACTGAGGGCGCGTCTCTCAAATCCCCTAGCCCTGATGCTGGAGAACAAACTGGGGAGAGTGGCGGGTATGCGAGGAAAGAAAACAATAACAAATTTAAAAATGTAGCCATGCAAGTTGCGCCCCAAACCAAAACTTCTGATACCTATGAAGAAATATAATGCTAAGAAAGATGGCCAAAAATACAGAAACAAACCAAAAACCATTAGGAGTACGGATTCACACCAAATTCATTTCAATGAACAGCCTCACAATAACTTTAAATAAGCAGAAAGCTTAAAGATGCCGGTTGAGGAACAACTTGCATTGAAAAGAGAAATTATGAAACAGGAAGATATGAAAATTAAACCAAAGCCAGTAGCGAGGACCAGTTAGAAATCTTGGATATGAAAAATAAAGTCATTGAAATTAAAATTAAGAGAGGTGCGTGGGTGGTATGGTCGGTTAAGTACCAGACTCTGGGCTTCCGTTCGGGTCAGGATCTCAGGTCCTGAGATGGTGCTCCGAGTCGGGGTCCGCGCTCAGGAGGGAGTTGGCTTGAGATTCTCACCCTCCCTCTGCTCCTCCCCCCAACTTGCACTCTCTCTCTCATAAATAAATCAAATAAATCTTAAAAAAAAAAAAAAAAAGAACCAGTAGAAGAGGGAAATAAGGAATTAGAATATAATAAGGAAGAATTCAAGCAGCACAGCACATCAAAGAGAAAAAGAAAGAAGAAAGAAAAGAGCAGGAAGGGGATGGAGGATATGGTGAGAGGCTACAGTTTGTGTCTAAGAAGCACTCCAGAAAGCAGGATAAGGAAATCACAGAGGAGAGGCTTTTGAAGATATGTCCGAAATTCATCCAAAATTGATGAAAGACCTGAGTGATGAGAGACACTAGACTCTGAGCACTGAGAAGGACAGGTAAAAATAATTCTACACACATTGCAGCGACACAGCAGAACATAAAAGGCAAAGGAGAAACTTTAAAAGTCTCATGGAATACTAGTATTTTTTTAAATACCCAAGGAAAACAACTGTCAACCTAGTCAACCCAGAATATTATACTGAACTAAACTACTACTCAAGCAAGACACCTTGAGTATACAAAAACTAAAGGAATTTATCTCCTATAAACCTTGCTGAAAGAACAGTCAAGTGATGTACACCAGCAAAAGGAAAAGCAAATCCAGATGGCAGGTGTGGGATATGAGAAACAGCAGGAAGCCCACATATGGATCCAAGAGGTTGGAAATTTTCATTATTTAAATTTTATACTGAAAAATCATTAAAGTTTTGGCAAAAACCGAAGCTCTAAACAAAAGTAGCAAGAGGGGAGTGCATTCAGTGGTGGTTAAAGTGAGATAAAGTCTAGGTGATATCAACAGAATAGAAATAACAAATAATTTCAGGGACACCTGGGTGGCTCAGTCAGTTAAGTATCTGCCTTTGGCTCAGGGTCCTGGCACGGAGTCCTGCATTGGGCTCCCTGATCAGCGGGGAGCCTGCTTCTCCCTCTCTTTCTGCCCCTCCCCCTGACTCGTGCTCTATCCCTTTCTCTCTTTCTCAAATAAATAAAACCTTATTTTTTACAGATTTTTATTTACTTATTTGACAGAGAGAGAGACAGCGAGAGAGGGAACACAAGCAGGGGGAGTAGGAGAGAGGGAAGCAGGCTTCCCGCTGAGCAGGGAGCCTGATGTGGGGCTCAATCCCAGGACCCTGGGATCATGACCCGAGCCAAAGGCAGATGCTTAATGATTGAGCCACCCAGGAGCCCTCCAAATAAATAAAACCTTAAAAAAAATAAATAATTTTAAACTGCATTCAACAATAAGTTGGATATATCCACAAATTAAGGAGAACCACTAAAAGAATGGGAATTCAATCTATAGTCATGGAATATTCTGAGGAAAAATGGAAATAAGAATAAAAAAATATTTTTTTTCAATTATCAATTCAACAGAAGTCAGGAAAGGAAAGCAAGGAAGGCAGATTGTCAGATGTAATAAAGTCAGTATGTTGGAGAACAAAATAGCACCAAAAGACTTTCACAGGTCTAAAATCAGTGAAGTGATATTTAAGAGAGATACAACACTCTAGACTCAATGGACTCAAAAAGTCCATTGTATAACTACTCGATGAGGAAGTCTTAGCGAGCAGCGGTTAACTATGCATGCTTTGATCTTAGAAAGAGATGTATGAGATTCAGAACGAGGAAAACCAGAGGCCATGACCCACTGCACTGGTCACATAAGCTTTAAGAAGAACGCTGACCAGCTGGAGTCCTCGCAAAGAGTGCAAGTGGATATCGACAGAACCAGAAATCTATCTCATGACAAAGAACCAGTGGAAGGAACTGGGCATATTTAGTCTGGAGAAGAAAAGACATAGCAGGGTCATGAATATTGTCTGCATATCTTAGAAGGACATAGTCACTTCAAATTTATATATACATATAAGTAAATATATACATATATATTTCTGTTTATTATATGATAATATAAGGTATATTATATATAAGTATATATTACATGTGTTTATGTATTTATTATATTTACATATAATATTTGACTACATATATTCATTTATTTCTCTTTATTAGATAATTTATTTTATTAATATGTATTTTATATATTAGAGAGAGAGCTGATTCTGGGGAGCATCAGAGGGTCCAGCTAAGGTCATGGATTGACAATGCTCAACCCCCCACTTGCATTTACTGAGCCTCTTCTCGCGCCCAGAACCTGTTAGGTGCTAGGAGACCAGAGATCTGCACGGCACTGTTTCTGTTCTTAAGAAGTTCATACTCCAGCAAAAAAACAACAACAACAACACTGTAGAACCAATCAATACAATGAAGTAAGTAAGCACTTAGCCTGACGGACACAAATGACCACAGACCCCAGAGGAAGGTGGGATCCGTCTGGTCTCCAAAGGCAGAAGAGGAAATTGGGCCTCGAAGGACAAGGAAGAACTCTCTGGACAAAGCTGGAGAGGGAGTATCATGACGAAGGGCAAAGGCGTGACCTTCTGGCGAAAGCCGGAGAGCCCACTGTGACGGGAGTCAGGTCTCAGCCCCCCAGCGCGATTACCAGCAGAACTTCTGAGAAAAACAGAGATGCCTGGACCCAACCCCACAGGTTTGGATGCGGTCCTGTTTGGGAAGTCTGTGCCTCTGGGCCTGAGGGCAACGACAAGACTCCTGTGAGGCCAGCTTTGCACGTGAGGCTAGATCAGATGACCAGCCAGCAAGGCCTCTTCCAATCCAACATTTGAGGCTTTTCCTTCATCAAAAAGTTTCCAAGGGCGGGGCCCGCGGGGAGCAGTGTCCTTCCCGCTACTCCCCACCACCCCATCCGCCATCACGTCTAAGAGGCACCGGGCACCAGGAGTCACTGGAAAGTGACCAGCCTTCCAGTGAGATGGTCCCTGCGGGAGGGTCACTCTCCAGCCTGACCTCAGGGCTAAGACACGCGGGCTGGGGAACTGGTCCCCGGGCCGGCCGGAGTTCATTCCTACAAATGCTCGCCCCAGAAAACTAGGAAGGCAGCCCTCCTGGTGGAGAGACCAGGGGTCTTATTAGCAGGAGGCCCGTGCTGGAATTTCGGTTTCGCTGCAGGTTATAATCTCTCTAAGCTCCCCTGTGTGTAAACGGAGGCTAAGAATCCCCTGACGTGGCTCTTAGGAGGACGGATAAGACAAAAGGGAAAATGTCTCACAGGCGCTTGGCATCTAAAAAGCACTCAGTTCACAACAAAGATACACCTGGACACTTAACACTGTGAACGCACTTTCACTTATCCACTAACTGGGAATAATTCATATGTTTGCAAAATGCTCTTACACCAGACGGCTGCCCAGTGTTCACCACGTAAGACTAACTGTTCTTTCTCTTTCCATCTGGTCACCTCTAACCCAATGGGCATTTCTAACTGGATAAAAACCAGAAACCTGATCCCGTCTTGCTTCACCATTAATTGTGAAGTGTCTATCAAACGGCTATTAATAAACTCAATTTCTGCTTAGGTCAAATCAGGGGAAGACACCCACTCGCCAAGTCCCCATTGCCTTTATTTTGAATGACTTTGAAATTCAAATCACCGTGTCCTTAGATAAAGAGAATTCACTCAAGAATTTCAGTAGAGCTCTCCCATGGTTGGCAGAAACATGTTTTATGTAGGAATTCCTTTCTCATGTGTTCCCTATTTGCATGGGGCAGAGGGGACCTGATCTTTGCCCAGGTGCCCGTCCCAGGTCCCCGGTGTGACAGCGCCCTCTGGGGGGTGGGGGCGGGGTCTTTCTGGGCCACCAGCTGACAGCAGTTCAATGCTCCCTACAAAGGGCTGCTCTTTTGGGGGGTAAACAGAGGAACGAGCAGGGCCTGAAGGATGTACAGGGCATGGAAATAGGGTCCTCCCAGCCATGGCCGTACGGCAAGTCTCAGGCCACCAATCTGAGGCCGGGACACTGTTACTCAATGTTGCCCCAGAAAGAATTCCAGCCTGTGCTGGGGCACTTGGCTGGCTCAGTGGGTTAAGCAACCGACTCTTGATCTTAAGTCAGGTCTTGATCTCACGATCATTGTGAGTTCAAGTCTTGCACTGGGCTTAAAAAAAAAAGAAAAAATTCCAGCCTGTGATTCCAGAGTGGTCAAGTGGGCCTGCAGGGCATGGAGCCTGGGGGTGGCCGTGGAGGTAGGGAAGGAGGGAGGGAGGGCTGGGCTGAGCAGGAGGGGAGAGGCCAGGGAGCCTGAGATGGGGGGCCCCAAGCTCGCCATCTCTGCAGCCTCACCAGGTGCCGCATGTTTATTCCAAGTACGGGGAGCGGTCTGCTGACATTCTCACTGCCCGCAAGCGTTCCCAGTGGGGGAGTGCAGGTGCTGGCAAGCATGGTCGGGCCACTTCCCTGGGCTGCAAGTGGCTCCAGAGCCCCTCGGCTGAGTGACCAAGAGGGACCCCTCTGGATGAACAGATTTCGCAAAGGCGTCCTTCCTTCCGACGGTGTCAGCCAGCCTCAGTCCCAGAACCCCAAGGGTTTGGGGAGTGAAGTGTAGGTTGGCTTTCAGCCCCCATGTGCCCCTCAGCCAGTGCTCCGGACAGCCCACAGACCCCAGGATACCCTGCAGCAGCCCTGCCTCACCCTCATTTTCCAAAAGTGCCTGATGAATGCAACATCCTCCCCCCCCCCCACCCCCCGCAAACGACAGTCGGCAAGGCTACCTTCGAGCGGGCACTCCATGCCTACGATTGCCCATGCAGCATCTCGTGTAAGCTACAGACGGCCCTCGGGGGGCAGGTCATTGCCCCAGCACGACAGCAGCCCTGCCCAGAGCCACACAGGGAGCCTGGAACCCAGACCCCCAGCCCGTTCAAATTCTCTGTGCTCCTCCCCTGCCGAATACGATTCTCCCGTCCTCATTCCAGTAACGATAAATTCTTCAGAAGTTCCTGCGCAACCCCTCCTGTCCCGCCTGGCTGGGGCTGCTGCAGGAGACATCACGTCCTTCTGGCCCCCTGAGCCCCAGCTACAGAACCCCAAGGAGTCACATCCCCCTAACACACAGTAACTCTCGGCTTTCCCATCAGTCCTGTCTAAATAATATTTTTTAAAAAATAGGTAATTGTGTTCCAAACTTCCGGTTATGAACGGCTTATATTTCTTATCAAATCCAAAAAGGACCTCGAGCAGCTTAGAAAGAAAAAAACACCAAGTAATAGAAGTATTTGAAAACAGATCAGAAGCGGTGAGATGGAGCAGGATTTGGAAGGAGGGGAGGGAACAGAGAGAATTATTCCTGAAATCTAGACTCTGCATTATCCTGCAGTTGAGCACTAAAGGAAACTCTGCCTCCGCCCCCAGCAGCCAGGGCCAAGGGGGAGAGATGAGTAACGGGGTCTCTGTTACAGGAGCCGAGTCCGTGTGTCCCCACAGACGCGCCTCCCAGCCGCACGCCTGTGACGCGTGTATCCGTGGGGCCCCGCACGGGACGACAATCACGGGAGGCCGGCATCGGAGCCCCTGGGGCCTCGGGCACAGCCATCGTCTCGTTCGCCCGCGTGGGAGGGGTAAGCCCTTCCCGCAGGCATGCGCTCTGCCCCGGGCGCCTGGGCGGTGACCATCCACCCCAATCCTGTGGCCTTTAAATCAGACCAGCTCACCCACAAAACACACCACATACCACTTGTCCTCCGCCCAATATCCACCAGCCTCAGGCTTTCGGGGGTAACTCATCTGGGCCAGACACCCTGGCACCGGCCTGCCTCTCTCTGCCAGAGTCTATCTGTCCTCACTCCGTCCTAACTCTCTGCCAGAGTCTATCTGTCCTAACATTCTGGTCTTCAGCGCCCACTGGGGACTAACTCCAGAGCCATCTCTAGGCTGCTTCTGGTGCCTACGTGAACCGTGGTTCCTCCCTCTCCAAGTGCATCCCACCCACGATAGACAGTGTGTCCCCAAAGGGCAGCCTGATGGTTGTGGATGCCCTCGGAGCTAAAATGGGGTAAGGCGGGGGTCTGAGCACATCAGTGAGGACCAGATCAGGCCAAAGCTCACCATCAAATGATAAAGACTCGGATGGGCTCGCCTTGTCATTTTGTCCATTCACCTTCCTTCCACAAATGCTAACCACTTGCTGTGTGCCGGGCGCGGGCGGACCAGTCTTGTCATAACGCCGGTGAAAGTCGGTGCATGCAAGTTCCAAAGTTGAGAATAGAGGCATCACTCCCAGCTGGGGTTTCAAGGCAAAGCTGCATTTGGACAAGACCTGGAAGGGTCAACAGGCCACCGGTGGTGGCGATCCCTCCCCCAGGTTCTCTAGTAGCTGAGCATAAACCATGAACGAAGAAACAGGCTTGGATGAGCAGAGGCACAAGGAGAAAGCTCAAGGAACGAAAGGAGTAAGAGAAGGGAAACAGAGGGAAACATCTGGAAAGAGCAAGAACACCAAGTGTGTTCCAAACACAAGTGCAAAGAGAAGTTCAAAGAGAATTTATGTACTTTTCCTACATGAAAGGCCAGGAAACTAGGATTTTAAGTCTTAGAAAACATGCCAAGATGCTCTGGGGGGCTCAGTTTCCCCATCTGTGAAATGGGGGGCTGCACCAGGTCTGGGGTTCTTAAACTCTTTACTTCAGAGACTGAAGTTACATTTCTATCCTTGACCTTCCCTGGCTTCCACTCCAAACGCTTCTCACCCCTCCCCTGCAACCACTGGGATTATCACAACAGCCTCTGAACCCGTCCCACCAGCCGAAGGCCAGCAGCCTGGTCCCCATCATGTGCACGGTCCAAGGCAGCTCCAGGTCCCCCACGACCTCCTGTCTCATCCGGTCAAGGCCGACGCCCTTACCATGGGGAGGCGGGGGGGGGGGTGGGGGAGAGGGCTGATGTGAGCTCCTTCTCTTCCCCTGTTCTCTCTGCTCCAACCACACTGGCCTCCCTGCAGTTCCAAACCCCAGAAGCTTTGGCCCCAGGGCCTAGACACCTACCGTGCGCTCCGCTCACTCCCTCAAACCTGCTCCCAGGCTGTGTGCCCAAGTGTCATCTTCCTGGGGAGATCTGCCCTGACCTCTCCCTTAAAGCCACATTCTTCTCCCATCTTGTCCCCCTCCCCCTGCTCAAGTTCCCCCATCACTCCCTCTCCATCTGGGACATGTTCTACTTATTCATTTGCTCATTCCCTTCTCCTCCTCCGCCTGGAATGTCACCTCCGGGAGGGCAGGGATACTTGTTGGCTCTACCACTGCTCCCCCTCCAGCGCCCAGAAGGACACCTGCCGCACAGCAGAAACTAGCGAGTATTTATCACCAGAATGAACAAAGGAATGAAAAGACAATAATGTTTTACTATTTTTGTTCCGGGGACCATGGGTGGTAACTGACATAAAGTTGTCAACTTCTTATCTTAAGAAGGAAGGAAGGAGGGGCACCTGGGTGGCTGAGTCGGTTGAACCTCCGACTCTTGATTTCGTCTCAGCTCATGATCTTAGGGTCGTGAGATCGAGTCCCGTATTGGGGTCCACACTGGGCATGGAGCCTGCTTGAGATTTTCTCTCTCCCTCTTCCTCTGCACCACCCCCTGCTCTCTCTCTTAAAAAAAATTTAAAAAAAGGAAGGAAAGTGCATATACTTACAATTTTTTTCATAAAAGAAAAACACTTTAACGTCCCCCAAATGGGATATGCATTCTTTCACGATAAATAATAATCTTTCCCAGGAAAAGGTCACATCAGCATACGTGGCACCCAACACTGCCCTGCTCTTTTTCCCTCGAGCATCCCTAAAGACTTTGGCACCAACCCCCGCCCGCCCCAGCTCTGCCCCAGCGCCCCAGCTCGGCGTCACAGTGCCTCTTCCCTGAACAAAAAGATGAGAAGTGCCCCGACGGGCCCTTGCTCCCGCAGACGTGCCTGCTGACGTCAGAGGCATTCTTGGCTCTGGAGAAAGGCGGGAGCTCCAGCTCAGGAAGCTGGCTCAGATCCAGGGGCACCGCTCAGGTCACCGAGGGCCCACGTGACACCAGCCTGTGGCTCACAAACTCTACCGTCCCCACTGAGTCGTCAGTGCATTTATGTTTTCTGCACAGCTCCTTTCAACGCCTTTGTCGTGCAGCTGCTGGGAGAAAACTAAGAAGACGGTCCAAACCCCACCCCATCTACCCGCACAATAAGCTTGGCAAAGCAGGGTTGTCAGCCCAAGGATAAAGACGAAGAACCTTCTGTTCCCAGAGGTCCTTGCTCACAGCCACTTAGAGGTGCCTGTGGCCCCTCCTACCCCTCTGGGCAGGGCTGGAGCGGGTGGGGGCTCAGGGATGAGCCGGGAGGCTGAGAGCAGCTTCGTCAGGGCGGGAAGGGGCAGCTGGCGCAGGCGCCTGGCACACTGGGAGGGGCGGCCCCGCCCGGGTCTCCCCCTCTCCGCGGAGCCAGACGTGTGCACCTGTGGCTCTCCAAATCACCAGTCAGCCCAGACCGCTCGTTCTCACCTTCTTTCTTCCCAGCCCCTTCCCCACCCCTGTGGCTCAGCTCCAGGCCCCCCTGCCACAAGCTGGCCTCCTGGGCTGCCTTGCCGCGGGGGCTCCCCGCTCTGCACGCACCAGCCGTCGGCGTCCCAACCTCCCCGTGTGCAGCGTGCCCGCTCAGCCCTTCTCCCGGGCTTTCGGTCACATCGTTTCACATTTTAAAATATCAGAACACAAAAATCGACGTGATTCCCATTACACGCGGCACATTAGTTCATGCAGTTCTCAGCTCGCTGCCTCTCCTTTAAGCTCGACCCCATCTGCGTGGCACGCACGGGGCCGAGAGCACGCACAGCAGACCCCCGAGGGTTCAGCTGCGTCTGCAGGGGCTCCGCAGTTTGCAAAGTTCTGTGACCCATGTAACTCATTCGAGCCTCACAGGACCAGGCAGGGAAACGGATCTCTCAGTGAAGTGACCTTGTCCAAGGTCACATACCTACTCATTTGGAATGCCAGGGCTGCACCCCAGTTTCCAAACTCTGAGTCTATGGCTCTTGAGCATCTCAGCGTATCGCTTCTCAATTGTGCACACACATGGGCCAAAAAAAAATACATCTCTTGTTGGCAAAGAGTGGAGCCCTCATTATATCCATGCTTTCCACTTAAATACATTCAGTTATATATGGTGTTGGCAAAATAGAGAGGGAGGGAAAGAAAAATAGTAATAATTTCAAGTCTGCATGGCGATTCTTCCTGCTGTTTTCACTGTAGGGGGTAATTCCCCAGAAAGTTCTCGAATAGAAAGTACAGAGCGTCTCCCTTCCTCGGGGGGTCTCATGGAGTAAGCAGCTCACCTTCCTGATGCGAGTATAGCGCTCGAGGAGAGAGATCCCATCGCGCCACAAAGCCCCCGTGCCAGGCTCCGCAGAAGGAATAGAAATCTGCTCCAAGGCTCCAAAAAACAGGCCCGCATTGCCTCTGATAAGAGCAGACACCAGTTATGTGCGTACTGAGCTCTTCATGTCTTTTAACCCACTTAGTCTCAGGAAATCCATTTTGCAGATGAAGAAACGAGGCTATGGAAGGTCAGTCCCCAGCCAGCAGGTCTGAGAACCAGGCTGTGAACCCAAACAGGGAGTTCGGGTTCATTAACATCATTAACTGATGTTAATCTCCTCCCCCAACCATCATTGCTGACGTGCCCAGCGATGGCGGCTGCCGTGGACCCCCATCCTAGCAGACTTGGACCACGCACCGTTTCTGCCCGTCGCACTGACCCGAGATCCTAATCTTTGCATGAAACACGTCGCCACCATACAAGCCCCCACCCAGCTACAGCCCTGACCAGAGGGGTGGGGGAGGCGACTGGGATCCCTGAGTGACAGTGAGCAAGGACCTTTGGGAACAAGCTGGGGGTTAGGGGACTGCTCCAAAGCCAGGCACACATGTGGCCTAACAGGTACGTGCCAGGCAGGGTGACCAATCCATTCCAGACACTTCTGAGAGCAAAAGGGGGTGTGAGACGCAATTATATCAGGACGACAGAGGCAAACCCGACTGACCCAGGCCGATACAGCTCTGAGCTCTGTGTTGTGGGGACACCCAGACGGAGAAACGCTCGCTGCCCTTGGGAGCTCCCGGCTCAGCGGGAAAGAGGAGGCAGGTAAATAAGGACTGAACGTAGCAGGCAGAGAGGGGAAGGTGCTAGCTGCCGTCAGATTTTCAAAGCAGCATCTGGGGCTTGTCGCCCTGCAAATCTGATTTCATAAAAGGGAAACAAATCAGTGTCCATCAGAACCACACAGAAACATGGGGTGAATAAAATGCAGGTGCTACTCACGCGGGGGGGGAGGGCAGCCTCAATGGCTGCGTGAAATTTTACAAAGATGGTGGCATTGGAACTGGGCCTCCAGGGAAGAGTAGGTTGGCAGCGGGGTTGAGAAAGAGGAGGGACCGTGCGTGTCTCCGGGCGACATGCGGAATGTATGCTGACAGCAGTTTGCCGCAAGGAGTTAAATCATCAAAAAATACGATGGTGAGGAATTCAGACTGACCCAGTGATGGCTGGCTTTTTTGGGGCACCACTGATGTTCATCCAAACTTCTGAATCTTCACTAGTAAAAGTCCCATGGGCCACAGGCTGGGCTGTGTTACAGGAAGGCCGGTGTTTTCGCTGTTTGTAATGGCAGAGAAGCGCCTCTAGAGGGCACTCCGAACTCCCCACCGCTCCACCTGACCGAGGGAGGGGGGGCCGGGCCCCTGAGAGGAGGGCCAAGGCCGCCAGAGCTCTGTCTGCCGGGAGGGAGGGCTATGAGGATTGCTTCCTTCAGTTTCTCTCTGCCCCTGTCCCCCATCCACACACACCGGGCTGGGAGCGATCGGGCCCACCCGAGGCTCTTGAGTGGGTAACAGGGCTTTCAGGTCAGCTGCGGCTTTGGGAGAGGTAGACCCTCTCCCTGAGTCTGTCTTTCTATGCCCCCACCACAGTCAGGGGCTGGGGCTCCAGAAGTCCCAGGAAAAAAAGGGGCCCTGGGGGGTACTGTGGGGCCTCTGCCTGGGCCTCCAGTCAGCGTTGTTGAAGGAGTCCAGGCAGCAAAGATACTGTGGGCAGTTGAGACCCAGATCCCAGCCCCACGTCTATAGGGCCTGGAGGTGGCAGGATGGGTCTGGGTTCCTGACCATCACCTCCCTGAAGACCCAGCTCACTCCGCCGGCTCAGCACCTCCGAAGAAAGGCACTTGGTGGGCAGCACTTGAGAACGGAGAACACAGCCAAGAGAAGGAAGGGGAGGCCAGCTTTGGAGAAGCCCTGAATGCCGAGCTAAAATGCCCGGATGAAGACTACACTCCAAATTCTCCTCCATATGAGGAGACACAGGGGTCTGGATTTGGGTACTTCCTCCTTACGTTGCTTACGAAGACCAACGATCCAAGTGTCAATGGTCTGATTTCTCTTCAACGTGATATTTGCAGCCCAACCTGTAACTACAGGCTACCTGTGTTCAGCTTTAGTGTCATTACTAGTAATAGCTTCATCTACCAAGTATCTGTATTACATTCTTAGGTCTCATATGCCCCATAATGCAGATGAGAAAACTAAGACTCCAGGAAATCAAAATGTGTAAGTGGCAAAACTGAGGCTTGAGCCCAGACCGTGGCTCCTATACACCGCCGCCCACTGGTTTCACATCGGGTCCCACAGATTTGGCCACTGCTCGCTGGCATTCACAGTCTGGGTGCTGGACCAACATGACAAGCACCATGCATGCCCCCGCCAAGGAGAATTAAACTCCCCCCAACGGCCTGAGGAACAAAACCTGCAGAGTTAGCTTGAGGAGAACGCCCTGTCCTCTAAAAACCCAGCCTTCTTTCACGCTGAGCCCTCAGTCTAGAAGGCTCCAATCCCCCCAGCCCTCCCGCCCCGCCCCCCGTGCTCTGTTTATTGAAACCCTACTCTCCTCCAAGGCTTGGCTCCAATGCCAGCTCCTGAGACGCCTTCCCTGGCCCTGCCAGTTGGCATTGCTCCTGATCTGTGCTCCTGTGAACTTGGCAGCTGGCGGAGAGCAGGCCCAGCCACTCACATTCTGCCTTGACCTCCTGCCGGCAGAGACCAGGTCTCCCCCAGCCCTCTGGGCCCCGCAGGGCTCTGCATACGCTCAGCGCCTGGCGATCGAGGCCACGGTCCCTGGGAATGCTTGCTGCCAATGCCACGGGTCGATGGTGCCAAGTTAACAGGTGTCCCCGAGGGCTCAGAGCGCTACCGGCTGCCCCTCCCCAGCCCCAGGAATGAAAGCGCCCCACTATGGCTGGGGCACTTTCACCCTTCCCAGAAGAGCCTGCCCAGCCCGGGCTCCCAGCCCTGGCAGCCACAGCTCCGGCCCCTCCCGCCCTGCTTGGCCGGCTCTCCAGACTGCCTTCCTCCTCCCAGCCTTCCCCGCACTGCCGTCAATCCACCTGAGTGTCTGCCTCAACTTCCTGCTCTGCGTTCCAGTTCTGCTTTGCAGCAGCCTGACTTTGGACTTTGCCTTCCTCTGCCCTCCACGGGCTAGTCCGGGACTCAGCGCCCCCAGCAGCAGAAGGAGGCCAGTCCTCTCACTGGAGCTGCCGGCTGGGTTCCTAGCGCCCCCGGGCTGCGGCGGCCCTCGGCACAGCGGGTCCGATTCTTCCAGACACCGCAGGAGCCTGCGCCTGGGGCCCCTGCAGACCCTGGTCTGGGGGCGGGGACCCTGCAGAAGCGAGGACAGCAGCTCCAGGGTCCGCCGGGCCGTCACTCTGTCCCGCCAGAGAGGCCTCCCCAGCTCCCCACCCCCCAGGCAGAAAGTCACACAGCAGGTGCTAGGCAGCTCGGGGCTTTCACATCAAGCGCTCAGGGCAGGGTGGGGGCTGAGAGAGGTATGGAATAAAAAAGGACAAGACGTGGATTTGAAATCCTTTCTGTGGCTTAACCAGAATGAGCCTTTAGGGAACTGAAGCGTGATCTCTGTTTACAAAGTTCCCAGGCTCCCCGAGCAGCAGATGACCGACGTTTCCCTATCTTATCTGCACCTTGCTATATATTCTAGATCTCCTATAACGAACATGCTTTTATAATCAGGAAATATAACTAATAACCAAAACATATAAGCAAAGAACGGATACTGTCAGAGCATCCTCAGATCACAATGTCTGTAGAGTGTCCGGGCTGCAGAAGAGGGCCTGTGCTCGGCCCAGGGCACCGGCTTCCTATCCCCACCTCCCAGCAGCCCCCGAGCTGCTGTGGGCAAGTCCCAGCTTCACAGCCAGTTTCCTTGACTGTCAGATGGGAATGACCGTGTCTGCATGGGCCGTACAAGAGAGATGCTCACAATAACGACCCAGGGCCGTGGAGACTAGGGGTCCCCGTCGTGGACGTGGGAGAGCATTGTGGGGGAGCAGTGCTGCTGTCGCAGAAGACAGGGCTGCTCTGGGTGAGAGAGACATTCCGGGAATGGAAACAAGACCCAGCTATCTTAATCTCCAACTACCCACAGGACCAGTCCATTTAATCAGAGTGTGGGAGCTGTTGGTCTGCACAGCAGTCCTTGAGGGCGGCCCCATTCCTGTCCTCAGCCTGTCCCTTGGGAGAGGGTCAGTGATCAGCCTCAGGGAACTCTTCTGTCAACATCTGTCCACTCTTGGATGGAAAATATTCGCCCAAGGGGCCATTGGCAAATGGTGGCCGACGTGGGAGCAGGACCCACACCCCCATCTCGGTCCAGCACCCCCAGTGTATTTCAGCCTGAGCACCCACTGCAAGTTCCTAGCGGGATCTGTTGTCCCTGAAGGGGAAGGAACCACCCTGAGGACGAATGTGCCCGAGGTGACAGGTGACAGGTGCTTCGGGGAACCAGCAGCCTCGTGCATGCCACACCCCTCACTCTATTTCCCTCGGAGGCAGAAAACCTCAGCTCTCTCTGCTTCCAAGGCACACAGAAACTTCCAGCACAACCCCAGCCTTGTGCAGCTAAGGACAAAAAGCAGAGCCTCACGGGCATCCCAGATACCACTGGCGGGGTAAGGGGTTTCACACATTATCCTCACGGCAACCAAACCCCCAGGCCTCTGGAAGAAAGAGCAAGTCATGAATTCTAACCGAAGCCACAACCCAGTGACCCCTTCTACTTGGGGTTATCCCAACACCCTCTACTCCTGTGTTGGGGCTTAAATGGAAGATAACTACTTCTGAACCGAAACCCTGGCATCTAGTGTGAGCTCCAAAAGGGCAGGATGGTACCACCTCTGGCTTTGGGGGCCGGTGGAGGCCTACGGCACACACATCACAGCTCCAGGACACCATGGTTAAATGACCGCACGAGGGCAGGTCACATCAACACTCGGGGCCTCTCCTCACTGCACATACCTGGAAGACAGCATGAGTGCCCAGCTCTCTGCCTGGCGGGCAGGAAGCCCTCAAAACACCCTGTGGCCCTGTCTTGATGATCGAAGCTATCACTGTTCGTTTTCCATCCAAGGCACAGAAAAAAATCCTTTAAATTCTTGAGTAAATTCTAAAACGTCCTCTATAAATGTGGTCTCCACGTCACAGGAGCCCCTGGGGAGCAGCTGGTCCCACCTCTTATTTGGAGAAACATGATTGCCTCAATCCTAAGTGAGCGCCTCTGGGCACAGCCGGTCCCCACGGGGCCCCACCAGCACGCCCAGAGGGGGGCACAATGCCAGCCGGCCAAGCCCTGGCCCTTACCCACGACCAAGGTGAATCCGGGGAGCTCTTGCCCTGCGGGGGCTCCCAGGTAGACCCACCACCGTCCTGCTCCTCCATGGCCCGGCCCGCGGGATGCTGGCTGTCTCCTCGCCCAGCTCCGGAGATCAGTGACCCAACGTGGCTGATTCCACCCCCTCTCGGGAGGCTGGCAGGGGTGGGAGGAGGGGCGGACAGAGCCCAGAGCAGGCGGCTTCCCTTTACAGCCAGGAGCCCGGCCAAGTCACAAGGCTCAGGAAAAGAGCAGAGTGTTGAATTGCAAATCCTCTCCCACCTGGGGACTGGCTAACAAACAAGCAGACACCTCCCGTTTCCCGCAGGATGCAGAGATTCCCAGCACACGCCAGTTGTGTGAGCTTGGTGGAACAGGGGTGGGAGCCATGACCCCTGCTGGCGGCCACCTGCTATGCTCTCCTCCCTGGCTCCGGTTAGATGGACTCCCCACAGGGCACACAGCTCTGAAGGGCAGGGGCGGGGGGGGGGGGGGCGCTGAGGGCAGCAGGTGTTGGAGAGACCGGCTCCCGGGCCGCCTACAGTGCAGGGAGCAGGCTGCCCCCATTCCCTCCACCACCGATTCCCACCGCCGCCCCAGGGATCCTTTCTCTCTGTTCCTCCAATCCCGTTCCTGGGCACACTTCGGGGAGTCAGGAAGCCTGGGCTCCTGGAACCCTCCCCTAGAGGCCACCACTGTCCCCTCTATCACACACACAGCAGCAGGCACAGCAAGAGCTCACCCGTTTCGAATACCCCCCCAACTGAAGCGAAGTACTCCAGCCGAGTTCTGGCATATACTGTACACGGCCACCCTACTGGGTGACAGACACGACACGGGAGCTTCAAGAATGGCCTTGGGTCACAAAGCAGGAAGTGGCCAAGCAGGCCAGGCTGACTTCAAATACGGTGCTGGAAATGACGTTCTAATACTACCAGGAGCCCTGGATTCATGGGGATGGGGTGGGCTCACGTGAGCTCCGGGTTTAGAGGGACCTGCTGCAGGGTTCGAGGGCGGGCATATAATGGGGGCAGTTCCTGGGCAAGGCTGAGGGTGGGGGGAGCACGGCAGAGACAGGTGCTGAGGTTTTGACCTGGTTTGACCAGGACCTCGAGATCCCACCCAGAGGGAGAGGGTGGCCCCAGAGAGCACAGCAGGGTAAAGGGGCTTTAGAATAGCGACAGCTCAGGTTCCTTGACTCAACTCTTACCAGAGAGGACCTCCCCCTCCATGCTCTGCTCCTCCTCGTGTCCCTGCAATGGGTGACAGGTGACCCCGACGCTAAGGCCAACCACCCCCTGATGTCTTTCAACCCCACTTCTGCAACTCCTCCCACGCCAAGCCTTCTCTGGTTTCACGCTTCACGGCTCTTTCTCCTTCCCTCCAGAGAGGACCCTGACCCAGACAGAGCCCACCTGGGCTGGTAGGGAGAGTGAAGTTTAGAACACAGGAAAGGCGTATCCTATCTCAATGCAAGGGGTGAAAGGGCCCCTCCCTTTATGGGTTCTGGGGGCAGTGGCTTCCCCGGGGGCCACATCTGGGGAGTTGTAGGGAGGGACTCAATCCCAGGCCTCCCGCATCTGGGTCACCATGGTCCTGGCCACCCGGAGAAGCACAGAGAGTGCTAGCGAGGGACCAATGTGCACAGCCTCAGAGCCAGGGTCCCCCCCTCCTGCACCCACCCCCGCCCCCTCCCATAGTCAGAACGCCCCGAGTGTTTCACTATAGGGGAGAAAATAACACTTTAAGACACTTCTACTGAGCTGGGTCACCATCACTCTTACTATTTTTAATTCATGCTGTTGAGATATTTTAAGAACCTCATGACCAACGAGGGATAAGATTGTGAGTAATTATACCTGGTCATGTTTAGCATTTAGCCAGAAATCTGACGGAGGGACAGGACTGCACAGACAGGAGCTACTCTGAACACGGCAGGCCAGTGTCATGGCGTCAGTTAGGAGGACACAGCCCTGCAGACACTCTGGGAGGAAGGAGCCAGGGCGGGGTCCTGGGAGCTCTGAGCCCCGGCGGGCTCACACCCTGGCTGCTGGCAGTGCTGCTCGGCGGCCAGAGTTCCAGCTGACACGTGTCTTGCTGCAAAGTCAGGCCGCTGAGAGCCAGCACTGGTCTGTCTGGTCCACCTAGAAGCAGGGACGTGAGCCATGGGTGACGCATAGACCTCACAGCCTGAGTCACACAGACCTGGGCTCTGGCTCTGACCCTCCCCTTAGCAGCAGTTGTGTCTCAGACCAATTCCCTCAGCCTCTAAGGGCCTTTGTTTCCTTATCTGGGAAACAGGGATAAAAATAGAGCCTCTCCTCCCTTGGGTTGTTGTGGGGACACTTGAGGCCTTATGCAGAGAGTCCTTGACACAATGCCTACCTAGGGTAGGTTAGAGTCTCAAAAAGAAGTAGCAACTATTAATCCTCACGATAACTTGGAGGTAGGCATTAATAGCTCCATTTTACAGATGAAAAAACTGAGTTTATTGGGGGCTTCTCTCAGCTGCTGACTCTCCAGCATTTCCTGCCCCACAGCTCCTGACTCTCCATCAGTGCCCCAAGGGGCCGTGGCCGGGACCAAGCTGAATTTCCCCTGAGACACCTCCCCGGCCCTGTGTTCCCCAGCTGTGAAGAATCCCCTGGCTGCCAGGCCAGAGTCTGCGAGGCACCCGCTAACCCCCCAAGAACACTGGATCTTCCCATTCCCATTTTCCCTTAGCTCTTGCACTGACCTCTTCCTGAAACACCCTTCCCCTCCTGTCCTCCTTTTCAAGTTTGTCCACTTTCTGGGCCCATGTCAGCCCTCCTTCCCCCATGGAGCCTTCCCAGATCTGTCCACCCCATAATGAGTCTTCCATCTTTTGACATTTGATAGAAAGGATGAGGTCGAAATGGACATTTCTGAGCCCCTTCCATGTGCCTACTGTTTGCTCACGCATGCCTTCTCTAATCTTCAAGGTTTGCTCTTTCCCAGAGGAGGAGACAGGCTCGGGGAGGCTCCCCTGGCCAGGAAGAAGTGGAAAAAATTCCCCATCATCCAACACGTAGAGCGTGCCAGGAAGGGGACTTACCTGTGAGTTCTTGTCGCATCATCCCAACTACGGTGGCAACCCCTCTGGACAGAACTTTCCCCTCTTGGCTCCTCTTCAGCTCCACATTAGCAAGGACACAGCCTGGAAAGAAAGTCACATCAGGTGGGGTTTTTTTCATTAATAAACTTAATTTTTCTAGAGTAGTTTAGATTGATCTGCAAATTTGACCTGAAAGTACAGAGTTCTCATATACTGTGTTCCCGTATAGGCACACGTTCCCCACTATCATCATCCTGGCACCTGATTAGTACAGTTCTTACAACCGATGAGCCTACACTGACATCAGTATCACCCAAAGTCCACCGTAGACATTAGGGTTCATTACTGGTGTGATACGGTCTGTGGTTTCGACAGTATACTGCCATGTATCTACCTTTTTAGTATCACACAGAGTGCTTCACTGCCCTAAAGATCCTCTGGGTCCCACCTATTCATCTCTCCTGCCCTCCGTGTCTTTCTCTGGTCTAATAGCTCATTTCTTTTTAGTGCTGACTGCTATTCCATCGTCTGGATGGACCACAGCTGGTTCATCCGTTCATCAATGGAAGAATATCTGGGTTGCTTCCAAGTTTGGGTAATTATGACTACAGCTGCTACAAACATCTGTGTGCACAAAAGGTTTGTGTGTGGGCATAAGTTTCCAACTCCTTCGGGTAAAGACCAAGGAGCACAATTTCTGGATTATATGAGAAGAGTATGTTTAGCTTTGTAAGAAGCCGCCAAACTGTCTTCCAAAGTGGCTGCACCATTCTGCAACCCGCCCGCAGCGAGCGAGCATTCCTGCTGCTCCCCAGCCTCGCCAGCATCGGGCATTGTCAGGATTCCAGACTTCCGCCATCCTAACAGGGGTGTAGTGGTTCCTCGTGGTTGTTTTAATTCGCATCTCCCTGATTCCTCATGATGTGGAGCATCTTTTCATATGTTTGCTCGTGTGTCTTCTTCGTTGAGGTGTCTACAAAGGTCTTTGGCTCGTTTTTTAACTGAGTTGTCGGTTTTCTTATAGTTGAGCTTGAAGAGTTCTGTGTGCATTTTGGATAAGAGTCCTTTATCATGTACATACACTAGATCCGTCAAGGTCCCAGTAGAAAACAGATGGGACACTTGAGCTGAGTCCTTACGGAAGCCCATTCAAGAGACTGTTGACAGGACATGGGCAGAGTTGAGGAAGACCACCAGGGGGCGGTGACAAGACCAGCAGCCGCCAGAGGAGGGGCCAAGGCCAGCCTGGGCTGGGGAAAGGAGAGGGGGCAGCGGCCTGAGCCCGGGTGTAGAAGGCAGGGCATCGGTCCCCAAAAGTGTCCACATCCTAATCCCCAGAACCTGTGTCTATGTTACATCCTGGAGGTCACATTACATGGCAAAGAGAAATTAAGGTTGCTGGGTGGCTGGGCTTAAAATGGGGAGACTGTCCTGGATTATCTCCAAACAATCACCTAAGTAGTCGCCCCAGACCCTCCTCCTTCTTCGCCGCTGCAGAGCTTAGAATACACCTGTCACCACTGCCTGTCACCGCAGTCTCTGTCCTTGCTGTGCATAACAGGAGGGCCCAATATAATCACAGGGTCTTTAAAAGAAGAAGGGGGAAGCAGGAGAGAAGCAGAAACGGCAGCATGGGAGCGATGTGGCAGGACCTTGCTGACTTGGAGAAGGAGGAGACCACAAGTCAATGACGCTGGCAGCCTGCAACAACCGGAAGGCAAGGACACAGGTTCTCCACTAGGGCTTCCAGAAGGAACACACCCTACCTTGCCAACACCTTGATGGTAGCCCCGCCAGACCTGTACTTCTGATCTGCTTCTACTGAACTGCAAGATACTTCCTTTGCATTGCCTAAAGCCACCTGACAGCAGACACTGAAGGCTAGTGCACGAAGTAGCCGGAGGAGACCCCTGCAGGGGCTTTGGTGGAGATGCCAAGGGCGGGGGCCAGTCCGTGGTAATCCAGTGGGGGGGGGGGGGAGTGAAAGGAACAATACCTTCAACTCTCTCCTCCCACTTTCTCATCGTCCACCACGTGCTGAACCCATGTGGGAGCCGGAGAACTCAGGGCAGAGCGGAGAAGAATGAAGAACAGATATGGAAATGCCTAATGAAGGGATGATGTGTGTGTGTGTGTGTGTGTGTGTGTGTGCGCGCACGCGCGTGCACGTGCTTATCTCTCTCTCTCACCTACATACTCTGTGGTTGCCGTGAAGGTAAACTCTCTTTCTCTGAGTCGGAAAATCCCACCATGACTCCATCCTGGAGTGAGGGAAACAGGCTCTTTTTTTTTCCAAGGTTCAAGTAGCAAATAATCTCTCCAGGTCATGGGTTGCATCAGGATCCAAAGCTGCATAGGGACTGGAAGCTATGTTAGCGCAACAAAGCACTACCGCCCAGGAGGCCTCGACGATAGAAATTTAGTGGCTCACAGTTCTGGAGGCTGAAGGTCCAAGATTAAGAAGGTGCCAACTGATTTGGCTCCTGCTGAGAACTCTCTCCCTGGTGAGCAGTTTCCTTCTCACCGTGTCCTCAGATGGCAGAGAGAGGGAGCTCTCTGGTACCTCCACTTGTAAGGACACTAATCCTATGGGAGCAGGGCCCCACCCTTCTAACCTCGTTTAATCCTACTTACTTCCTTACTCCCAATACAGTCACACTGGGGCGTGGGCTTCAGCATATGAATTGGGGGAAGGGGACACAAAGCAGTCCACAAAAGAAGCCCTTTGGATTATATCTTGCATATAACAGGCAAGAAGGTCAGGAATCTGGGCACACAAAGCAAGCAAAGGGTCCTGGCCTCAGAGGCCCCCCGGGCCTGGCCAGGAAGCCTCGTTAATACACTACATGATTGACCGGACAGCCCAAAGCAGCCTCTCTCCATCTCTGGCATCCCTGTACCCAGAACTGCTGACCTTCTACATACGGCTACCCACACCTGCTGGATCCCTCTAGCGCTGACTGGTTCTGAGTTATTTGCTGCATAAGTGGAGGTGGAATCCTTTAGCCTGGCCTGGGGCTCAATGGGAGAGCCAAGATTTTGATTCTAACAGAGACCTTGGAGGATATCAGGGATCAGAGTCTTCCAACACAGACTGAAACCAGTCCTAACACAAGTGATGTTTTGTTTCTATTCCGACGCAAAGTTAGGTTCATATGGGGATGGACGAAGCAAGCTCTAGGCCCAGAGCATCCACACATGGATACACTCTCTGAGAAGAGTTGCAGGTTAGAAGGACCGCAAATGAGATTTACAAACAGAGGGCACATCGGTCATTCTGCTGCGGTCCCCTGGGTGAAGAGAGAAGTTGTGAGCCCTCTGACATGGCCACAGGGGGAACCCATGGGGGAAGTCAATGGGGCTGATTCCTCCTCATTTCCACATTAACTGTATTTTGCAGGCTGCCTCTGACCTGACTGGAGGGGCTCATCCATCGAAGACACCGAGGAAACTCTTCTCTTTCTACATGACAGAGGACGCTTACCTAGAGCGGTCCTAAAACAGCAACAATACCTCCTTCACCTCCTGGACACCCCCACCAGTGCCACAAGTGAAAAACCAGAAACTGCCCCTTTGTCTTTGAGCTTCGCCACCATGTAGGAGTTAAGGTTGAACTCCTGTAGCGACAGCCCAGGGACCCCAGTCCTGAAGATTCCCATCTGCTCAGTGCTCTAACACTCAGGAGTAAGAGGCTGATGGCTCGCCGGAGACATACAGCTAGGGAATGGCAGAGCTGAGACTCCTAGCCACCTCTCCTGATTCCAAGCCCACTGTCCTCTCCACTGATCTAACCTAGACCTTGGGAGACTTAAGTACTTGAACAAGTTCTCCAAAGGGAAGCAGGAACTTGTCTTTTTTAGACCCTACAGGACTTACTGAGCTACAGGAAACCCAGTAAATAGTTAAAAATTTACTAATACATGTCTTTTGCTTCAAAGAAAATTTGTCTAAAACTCATGTGTGGAATCCTTTTCGTGGACTGAATCGTGTCCCCCCAAAATCCACTTGTTGCCTCCTTAGCCCACAGCATGACTGTAAGATTATATATCTGGATGGAAGATTAAACCATCAGTGGAGCAGAGCAACTTTGCCAAAGACAAAAAATCGGGAGACCTGAGTTTGGCTCTAGTAAGTACCAGGGGTTCTAAGTGCAAGATAATTAAGGGCCTTTTAACTCTAAAGTTCTGGCATTTACAAGGGTTAGAAGAGAGACTAAGGAAAGGTTTTAAAGCACGTTAACACACTTCTTTTCATTTCCTCACCCTGCTCCATGGGACTGACAACCTAAAAGCCTGGGAAAGCCAGATACCCTGAGGATGCATCTATCATCCTTTTTTGAGGGCTTTTCTTTTTTTTTTTTTTTTTGCATCTATTGAAATGATTGTATAGTTTTTATCCTTTCTCTTATTGATGTGATGTATCATAATGATTGATTTGTAATGCTGAACCACACTTGCATCTCAAGGAATCCCTGGGGGATGTTAGTGTGGTGTTCAAACAGCCCCCCAGCAAGAAGAGTAACAGCGCAAAGTGGCCAGGTTCTGGCAAGTCCTTGGCCGCTGTCCCTGGGACTCCGCGCACACAGCAGCCCAGCAGAACCCGGCCAGGTACATGGGACCCGCGGGTCGCCTCTTTAGGCGAGAGGTTTGGAGCTTTCTCACAGATTGGCTCATTTAATCTTCACGGAGATTCTGCAACATAGATAATATTTTCTTAAATGCAGAAATGGGTTGAGAGGTTTAAAAGCTTGCCCAAGTTCACACAGCTGGTCATTCAGGACCAACCCCTCTGTATCCCCTTCCACGCAGCACCCAGTGCTCCCGTGGGGTGAACTGACCCGGGAAATGTAAACGCAGCCGAAGGGCCTGCATTCGCTGTCCCCTCCCGCCCCGGAGTTTGCTCAGGGGCACCCTCCGGGGGGCGGGCCCTCCCATTCTGGAGGTTCCCGGAGAGGAGGAGGCGCTGGCTCTCCTCTCCGGGCAGCTGGCCCAGTCTGCGCGCAGTGACAGGGAGGGAGCGCCGGCCGCGGGAGCGCGATGGAGAGCAGCAGCGCGCGGCCCCCGAGCCCCAGCCCGGGCTCCGCGCTGAGCCTGGACGCCCGGCTGGGCGTGGACACGCGCCTCTGGGCCAAGGTGCTGTTCACCGCTCTCTACGCGCTCATCTTCGCGCTGGGCACGGCGGGCAATGCGCTGTCCGTGCACGTGGTGCTGAAGGGGCGCGCCGGGCCCCCGGGGCGCCTGCGCTACCACGTGCTCAGCCTGGCGCTCTCGGGGCTGCTGCTGCTGCTGGTCAGCGTGCCCATGGAGCTCTACAACTTCGTGTGGTTCCACTACCCCTGGGTGTTCGGCGACCTGGGCTGCCGCGCTTACTACTTCGTGCGCGAGCTGTGCGCCTACACCACCGTGCTCAGCGTGGCCGGCCTGAGCGCCGAGCGCTGCCTGGCCGTGTGCCAGCCCCTGCGCGCCCGCCGCCTGCTGTCCCCGCGTCGGACCCGCCGCCTGCTGTCGCTCGTCTGGGCCGCCTCGCTCGGCCTCGCCCTGCCCATGGCAATCATCATGGGGCAGAAGTACGAGCTGGAGACGGCTGGCGGGGAGCCGGAGCCCGCCTCGCGCGTGTGCACCGTGGTGGTGAGCCGCGCCACACTCCAGGTCTTCATTCAGGTAAGGGGGAGGGAGGCTAAAGGGCCTGTGTTTTCACTCCTAATACTCGAGACCGCCCCCCCAACCCGGAAATTTGGGTCTCACGGCCCCATTTTACCAAGGACCTGGGGAGAGGCTCCGCAAAGATGAGGCATTAAGAGTTCGGATTTGAATTCGAAAGTAATTTTGAAAGTCTGCGTTCTTCCCAGTGTTACAGGAGTAGTGACCAAACATCACCGGGCATAAGAATTGTGGGGGAGGGAGGGCTGTAAAAATACAGGTTTCATAACCCACTCCAGCCTTTTTTTTCTTTCTATCATCAAAACTAACCATCTTTATTCAGTCTCACTGCAAAATATCCAGTTTAATGCGATTTTGTGGAGATATAAAAGAGAGGCCTTCATTAATACTGAAGCAATTCAAAAGAAATACATGTATTAATTGTAGCCTGAACAAGAATTTGGAAAAATTTAAGTTAAACCTGATTAGAAAACCTTCCACTTGGCTTCAGAAGTTGCTTACTATGGTCACTACGGGGAATTAATCACTCAGAAGTGACAAGGAAGGATCCCTAATTTGTAAAAATCCACTTTGTATATCAGACATGCTCATGGGTTGTCAAATTCCTTACCCAAATCTGCACCTGATGATAAAGAAGACAACAACAAATGCAAACACACACCAACAAGCAGAACAGTAATGATACTAATGAAACTCGTCATGCAGGGACTCTAGACAGCAGTCAGACGGAGGGGACCCATTGAAATAGTGGGAGCTGCTCCTCCTACCACATCAGGTCGACGTGTCATGACCTGAGACCTCATGGGTCCAGTCCACACGTTGCCTTCCCCATTTCCGGCCCAAGCACATCACAGCCACAGAACCACATATCTAGAACACCCATCCATCTCCCAGCAGCGTCTACGCAGGTTCTGAGCTGCAGCAGAATGATCTAGCTGAACAGTCAGAGCAACACAGCTCCGGCCTTAGGTCTGACTGGGTAGCTCCCTTCTACGCCCTGGTGTGGCTTTGGCAATGAACCAGCAACCACATGCCCAAAAGGCTTGGGAGCCAAGGTCCACCGGTTTTCACAGACGAGGGTGGTAGCTTCCAGGCTGCACCTATTTTGGAGTTGGGCTTAGGTCCGGGAGCCCAAGCAAGGTCTGTGCTGTGAATATGCTGCTTGCGTAGTTTACTTTACGTGGTGCAAACTGTAGAAAGTTTGCAGTAGAAACTGTGAAATGTGCCAGGGGCAAGTTTTTGACACGCGTAGTGAATTCCTTCACAGTAATGGTATTATTCAATAAATGGTATATTAAAAAATGTTTAACTTGAGACATTCAGTCTATGTTAACACAACAAGATTACCAAACTCGAATTAGGATTATTTTGGTGCACCTTCTTGTTTAGTGCCTTATCACTTGCTGTCCTTATCTATGTGTTTTTTGCTCATAGTTTTTGGAAGTACAAAAAACCGTATGGTATTTCAAAGCTCCCAAAGATAATTACTAACCGATGAATACAGTTTTACCTTCGATTTCTGTCTTGACTGGTATTAAAGTTACAATTTCATAAGCATGTTGTTGCTGATAGAACCTCTGCCTGATTCTGCAGCAAACCAAAATAACTGTCACTTAGTGTTTTATTTTTCTCTTGGTGCTGCTGGCTTGTGAGCGTGCATTAAGAAAAAAACATGAGCGATAACTTAACTTAAAAAGGTACAGCACCCAACCCAGGTATCTCGTACTGATTTTAAAGTGTTATTAAAATGTTTAAGCATCCGCCGTCGGCTCAGGTCATGATCCCGGAGTCCTGGGATTGAGCCCCACATCGGGCTCCCCGCTCAGTAGAGAGCCTGCTTCTCCCACCCCCTCCCTCTGCTCCTTCTCTCTCACTCGCTCACTCTCTCAAATAAATAAAATCTTTTTTAAAAAACAGAGAAAAAGTAGAATAAAACGTTCAGTTTAGGGGCACCTAGCTGGCTCAGTCGATCAAGGGTTGGACTCTCAGTTTCGGCTCAGGTCGTGATCCTGGGGTCCTGGGATCAAGCCTCGTGTGAGACCCTATACTCAGCACAAAAATCTGCTTGAGGATTCTCTCTCTCCTTCCCCCCACCCCCGTCCCCCTTCAAAATGAATAAATAGATCTTAAAAAAAATAAAATCTTAAGATGTCCAGTTTAAAACAAAATGTTCACACAGAATCAATCAGGAAAAACCCTATAACACATACACTTTGAATTTTTTTTTAAGATTTTGTTCATCTATTTATTTGAGAGAGAGACACACACACACAATGAGCACGGGAAGAGCAGAGGGGGAAGACTCTCAGGCAGACTCTGCTCTCGGTGTGGAGCCTGACATGGGACCCGATCCCACGACCCCAAGATCATGACCTGAGCTGAAACCAAGAGTCAGACATTCAACCGACTGAGCCACACAGGCACCCCATAGACCTTGCATTTTAAAAATTAAACAGTTAAAAAAACAAGGTATTATATAATAAGCTTGCTTTTCATAAGTCAAAAAATATCAACTAATAATTACGTTACAAGGCTTGTAACATAAAACAGCTGTTCCCTTATGGCCCCTTCACACTTTGATTTCTATTCTCTTGTCGAGGGGCAGCTACCGTCCACCCTTAGCTCTTGCTGCTCTCTGCCTACATATTTCTAAAGAACGCGCCTGCTTGACTTTGCAGTTTTTACATTTTATGCAGTGTCTCCTCACTGGAGAGAAAGAGCATCTGCTCTCTCGCACAGCAACCCTCCCCTCCTCGTCCTGCATCCACACACACTTCTCACCGCTCCTCCAGGGCAATTATGGCAGGGTATAATAAGGTTCGTCCTACGCTCAGTACGTACGTACTGCGGCTGTGCTAAACGTTCTTCACAGAGGAAAGGTCACGTATTTTCATGATGGTTCCTTTCCTACGTTACCTTTGCTTCCTTGCCACCAACAATGGTCTTTTTTTCAATTGGCTTAGTTTCCTGTGATCTATTTCTCATGCATGTTTTACTCCTCTACCAGAAGTATAAACACCATTTCAGCACGTCCAGACGCATTCGGGCAACTGTCAGGCGCATCCTCCAGTAGCCCCCGGAGCCCCCGCTCCTGCTCCGATCTAATTAGATGTGCAGCGGCATCTTCCATCACTCTGCTCTTCTGCCATGGACCCTATTTTTAGATCCTGGGTCTCTATTGGTTTACAACCTTATTTTTATGCTCTCGTAACGTCCTGTGACCTGAGAAAAGGTCCACAGAAAGAAAAAAAAAAGTGCAATTTTGCATGTCTGAAAATGTTCCAGATTATGGAACCTAAGATGTCCGGGCACAGAATTCCTCACACGTTGCAAAGCATCACTCCACTGTTTTCCAGCTTCCACTCTTGCCTTAAAGAAGTCCGATGGCATTCTGGTTCCCACCCTTTGTGTGTGCCCGGTCTTATCCCTCTGGAAGTTTTCAAGGTCTTCTTTACCCAAAGCGTGCTAAAAGTCCTAAGAACGTGCTTGATGGGGGCTTATTTTCCTCCTTGGTTCTGGGCCCTCGGGCAGCCTTTCAATCTGGAAGCTTATGTCTCTCACTCTTAGAAAAACTTTCTTCAATGTGGTTTATTTTTAAAAATGATTTCCTCCCCTCTGTTTTCTCTATTCGCTTTCTAGAACCCACTGTTACTTAGACGATGAGTGTCCTCAACTAATCCCAAAGTTCTTATTGTCTCTCCTGTTTTTATTGCTCTTTCCCAACGTTCTGAGAAGCTTCTCAACCTTATCTTATAGCCCTGCTGTCGCCCCCCCCCCCACCCCACTCCTGCTGCTGCAGATTCCTGGGCCCTGGGCACAGCCTGATGACCGGAGCATCACAGAGCCTTGGTGCCACCACCATAAGCCACGGAATTACCTTTACAGGTGAATGTGCTGGTATCCTTCGTGCTCCCCTTGGCATTAACTGCCTTCCTGAACGGGGTCACTGTGAGCCACCTGGTGGCCCTCTGCTCCCAGGTGCCGTCCACTTCTGCCCCAGGCAGCCCCGCCCCCAGCCACGTGGAGCTAACGAGCGAGGAGAGGAGGACGCTCCCCCGGGGGGGCCCGGCCAGCCTGGTGAGACGCAAGGACTCCAGCCGGCTCCGCCGGCTCCAGCACAGCGTCCACGTTCTCAGTTAAGTACCCAGCAACACTGCCCGGAGCGGAGGAGCTGGGCTCCCGGGATGCCTCCCCGAACCCCCGGGGGCCAAGGGACCTTGAGCGAGTTTCCACCTCTCTCCAGACCTCACTTTTTCTCTATGCCCCAGGGGAACTGTATGATCACCAACAGGCTTCCATAAGGTTTGGTGGTATGATTAAAGGCTAGAATGGGGATTCTGTACAGGAAGTCCCCATCTGCTCCAGGGAACGATGCATAAAGACAAGCAGATTCCCGGTGACTTTCCAGGGAGTCCAGCCTATGGATGAATAGAAGCAACGGCTGTAGTTAGGGACAGCCCGGGACTGGAGGACTCAGACCAGCTCGGTCCCCAGCCCAGTTCCCCACCAACTCCTTGCTTTCCTTGAGATGACATTGACGGTTGGTTGGTTTTTCTAAGTCTTTAGGTCAACTTGGCCTCTAGGGGAAACATTAGGAGGCAGAGGAAACCAGGTGTCTTCACCTGCAGTAATGCAGGTGCTCGCTAAGGCCTGGGAAGATTGAAGGAGATCAGGGTCTGCTCTCATCAATGCCCCTAGTCTTGGCCATAGGACAGCAATGCAAAAGCTCAGTGTCATGTGATGGGACAAGGACAGAGGCAGGCCATGACATGCCTGGACTTTCTTCCATAGACAACGGGCAGCCTAGAGAGTCAATGCCCAAGAATGCAGGGAGATTTGCTTCGGAGATAGGTTTTACTCCGCAGTCCCCGGAGGGTAGGCTATGCTTCTCCAGCTTCGGTGTGTATGAGAACAGTGTGGAGAGTTGTAAAACACAGGCTGCTGGGCCCCAATCCAGAGACTCTGATTCCGTAGCTCTGGGTGGGCCCGAGACTCTGCATTGCTACCAAGCTCCCAGGTGATATCAATGCCCTAGTCCAGAGGCCACACAAGACTACAGAATGGACTTACCAGTCAGGGCAGGTGCAGAGGAGGGGATGGAAGGGGTAGAAGGTTAGGCACAAGGGGGTCATAGTCCAGTGGAAGGGAGGTATGAGCCCCTAGGGTGAGGCAGTAGAGGTGAGGAGGGAGGAATCGAGAGATGCTAAGAAAGAGCTTTTTAATAGATTGGATCTGGGGGTAATGGAATTATCGACAGACTATCTGGCTTTTGGGTTGAGTGCTAGATGGATGGTGGACCATCAGTCAATCAGAAAAGGGAACAGAAGAAGCTTTATGAGGCAGAAGAACATTTAAGTTCGGTTGTCTCTGCCGTTAGACAAGCAGGTGGGAACAGCTAGCCCTGACTTGAGAGTATATTCTGGTGGTCAGAAGGAGGTTATAGAGGTTGGAGAAGTTTCTAGAAGCCAATCAGTGTACCGGTGGGGGTTAAAGTGGGTATTCACCCAGACATCAGGGTAACATCAGGTTTGGCTACAGATCGAGGTAAGAATGTGTCAGCCTCAAAGTTCCCTCCCAACCCCTGGATTCTGGGAACAAGTTCCAGTGAAATGCTGTGGTCAGCTTGGCACCTGCCTCCCTGGACATGGCGTAACTGGGAACGTTTGCTCTCTGTCGCTCTGTCCCCCCCACCTGTTCTGCAGGAGCCATCGTGGCCGTGTATGTCGTCTGCTGGATGCCGTACCACGTCCGCAGGCTCATGTACTGCTACGTCTCCGATGACGGGTGGACTGGGTAGGTGCAGCAGGGGGACCCAAGCATGTAGGGAAGGGCCACTGGGCTGGGCCTGGGACTTTCTGTGCTCTCCACAGGGATTCCCAGTTGCTGGGTCTTTTGGAACTCTGGCCTCCATTCTAGCCGGCCCCGCCCAGTCTGTGCCCTCAAACTCTCTGAGCTGGGGATGGGGAACACGGCGCTTTCTAGCAACTTCACTGAACTGATACGGTCATGTGAGCGAGAGGTCTCAGTGGTGATCAAGGCTATGGGCATCCTGACCACAGGATGCAGTGGCCCACGGGTTGGGGGGACAGAGGGAGGGCCTTGCTATTGCAAGGAGAGGGGAGGAAGCCTCAGAGCCTCACTGAGTCCATGAGCTAATAAGGGCCCCTTAGATAGAGACCAGACCATGTATGTCTTTTGGAACACAACTGGAAAAGAGGAGAGAATCTCCTGTCTTCCTTTGGGAAATCACTATGCCCCTGATCCTAAGTGGAAGGCAAACGTCCAGGAGAGGAGAGATCCATGTAGCCTCCAAGGAAATGGCTGTGTCAGCAGAAGCCCCATCCTCAAGAGCTACTAGTACCCCTGACATACAAATGCACGTGCAAAGCCCTTCCCACGGCCAAGAATCCTGGTGGCAAGGAGCGTGGCTTCTCGGAAAGACGTTCACTTCTTAGGGAAGCCGTATCTCCTGGACCACACACAGCAGCCCGAGGCTCCCGACATCTCAGGGGCTCAGCAGCGGCCCCCTGTCGATCGGTGCGCGCCCCTTTCACTGTGCAGGAGACTGGGAACTGCACGGGGAACAGGGACTTGGGAGGCTGGGCGGAGTGCACCTGCCAAGGGCGGCTGTGTTGATGGACCATTTATCGAATTCACAGCCTGCCACCCGGTAGCAAAAAACAGGCCTTCCTCGCCTGCCCTTTGGAGGAGAGATGCTTTCTCCAGAAGAAAGGGGCGGACGCTGTGAGGAGAGGCAGGTCCTCTAACACACCCTCCCGGGTTTCTCTTCCAGGGCACTCTACAATTTCTATCACTACTTCTACCTGGTGACAAACACGCTTTTCTACATCAGTTCAGCGGTGACCCCTGTCCTGTACAACGTCGTGTCCTCCTCCTTCAGAAAACTCTTCCTGAAAGCCCTAGGCTCCCTGTGTCGAGCGCGCCACCGCATGGAGCCGTGACCCCTCGGAGCCCTGGGGACCCCTGAATGGACCCAGCTCTGGGCTCCGGGGATCCCCCAGACACGCCGACCCGGGTGAAACAGAAGAATGAACGAAGCAAACAGTGACTGATGGCTCGGTCACCAACATTCAGACAAGCGATGCTATCGCGAGTAAGTCAGGCTCCCTCGTCAGATGCACTCACCTGGACCCCCGGCCCCGCCACTGACCAGCTGTGCGTCTGCAGGCGAGTCGCTTGCACGCTGAGCCTCGGTCTTCCCATCTGTGTGATGGAGACGAACAGGACCCAGCTCTTAGAGTTGTTCGAAGATTAAAGTGCTTAGCACAGTGCCTAGTGCATAATAAATAATAAACGTTGGCTGGCATATGTTTGTCATTGTCATTAGTGTTCTTATTATTGCTATTTTTCGCTCTCCTGGAAGTCCACCACATTCTCCCGTAGCTTCATGCTCATCGGTTGTGGGCTCAGAGGTCCTAAGAATTTCCACCAATGACAAAGGACAGTGCTCCAGAAGCTTACTGCATTGTCACATCACATGAGCTGTAGTAACCTTCTCCAGTCTCGCCCAGTAGGACTCTGGGAGCTGTGGGAGGCCCCGGGGACACCCACTCCCCTCCCCTGGCCTCTAGCCAGTGTGACTGCCTGACTGGGGCCACCTGGGGGGGGTAGGGGACAGATGCGTGACTGACCCAGAAGTAGCAGGGTGTCAAACTACTATTTATTTTGGAGATCCTGGGAATATGCTCATGACCGCTGCCATCTTCTACGTGGTAAAACAAAAGCAAAGGGAAGTTAAGGAAGGTTCTTCTTCCACCATTTAGTAACTCAGGGAACAAAGCTCAGGCTTGGGAGCGAGCAGCGAGGCCCAGCAGTGCCTCCTGCAGCTTCCCAAGAGTCTCGTGGTCAAAGAGCAACAGAAAAGATAGGCTCACCATGCAGGGAGCGAGTGAATCACCCTCATCCACTCAGTCCACCCAAATCCTATTTTTTAGGCCACCACTAAATAATAAGTATAAATCTTCTTCAGCAACATTGTGGTTGTACTATTCAAAAAGAACACAATACAAAATTACATGCCGATGATATGTACATATCACTTGGACGCAGGGAAAAGGTCTAGAATGAAGCCCTTAGTGAAGATGATGGGTTTGCTAAGGAGGCATGAGTGACCCAAGGACTGGGGTGGCTTCTGTTTCCTTCATGTCAGGATCTGAGCCTAATGACGCCTGGCACGCAGCAGACAGATGTCTGGTGAGAGGCGGGGAAACCTGGCTTGTTTTCTTCTAATCTGTTCGTATAGTATTGTTTGTATGATATCTAAATAACGAATTTCAAATAGAAATTAGGTTCCTCCTATCATCCCACGGGCAGCACCAGCAGTGGCCATAGAGCCTGGAGCGTGGGACGGATCCTCCCTCTGTCACTTATTAGCTTTGTGACTTAAGTTCCTTCACCTGCTTGGGCCTCGTGTCACATCTGTGAAGTAGACATCATAACAATTATCCCCTGGGTTTTATGAATTAAATGGCATCATAAATATGAAAAAAGCCCCCAAAAGAGCTCAGTTAAGAGTGGCTGTCATTAATTTAAGGGAAGATCTTGGTTACCAAATGCAAATTATATTTCTAATTCTGTAAACCTCTTAGGGTCTATTTGTGTGGTTGGCTGGACCACTGGCTTGCTTGGCTAAGATCAAGAGACCCCAAAATTGTCCCTTTCATCAGCCTTAGTCTTACAGCCATGACTTCATCAGTGCCAGAATTTTAGGAAGCTTCCACCAAACCTTGAAAGATGAAGGATGCCCACCTGTATGAGTTTCCTAGGGCTGCCATAACGAAGCACTGCAAAGTATGTGGCTTCAAACAAGAGAAATCTATTCTCTCACAGTTCATGAAGCTACAAGTTCAAAATCAAGGTGTCAGCAGGGCTATGCTCTTCCAAAGGCTCAAGGCAAGAATCCTACTTTGTCTCTCCCAGCTTCTGGTGCTTCTCAGCAATCCTTGGCTTGTAGGTTCATCATTCCAATCTCTGTCTTGATGGTCACATGGCAGCCTTCCTTTGCTACTCACTCTCTTCTTAAGACACCAGCCATACTGGATTAGGAGCCCACTTTATTCTAGTACGACTTCATCTCAACTAATTACATGAGCAACAACCTCATTTCCAAATAAGATCACATTCTTAAGTATCCGGGGTTAGGACCTAGATATATTTTCAGGGATGTGATTCAATCCAAAACAGCAACCAAACCCACCCTTCTCAGTAGGGTGGATTGCCACCCTTGGGAAAGATCCTTTTATAGAGCAAGAAGCAGAGTTAGAGTGGCCAGAGATCCCAAGAGAGAGAAATTAGTGCTCGTCAGAGTTAAAGAAAGAAAGGCAAAGGGAAACTGGGACAGTATATTCAGTGAATGACAAATGTAGCCATGGATTCTTGTTTCTTCTCTAGACATGAAGGGCTTGAAAACTCTGCACTGGCTTTCCAACTGTTTTGTTAATTAAAATGCTAATTCCTTCTGAGCTGGGAAGTCTGCCTAAGCAAGTAGACTAAAAAAGAAATGAAAGCCGTCGACATCGGACGTGCCCTTGGTTCATAGTCTTCGCTTAAAGAGCTGTCTGCAGACTCTGAAGCCAGATCTGGAAAGTTTAATGCAAATCTTGTTATTAAAAGGGTTTCTAAACATTAATGCTGGGATTGCCCAGACTCGGGATGATACATAATGTAATGTATTTGCTATATGCTGGCATCCAGCACTACCTTCCACAGGCGACCCAACACATCTCTCCCAATGAAAGAATTTTGGATCCGTACTTTTATCATACAGAGAGACTTTGGAGCCAATAATGCTTTTCGATTATGTGACTTTGGTGGAAGTAAATTACTCAAGATGGAAAGCAGGGGGTGATGTTAGTGGACATGTGCTTACACCTGTAGGCATGAATCTAGATTTGTTATGTCTCTTGGTAGCTGTGTGATTACAGACAGGTCATTCAAACTCGCTGAGCCATAGCTTTTTCATCTGTAAGATGGTCCCAACGGTATCTACTTCAGAGTATTGTTCGGTTGATTAAATAATAAGTAATCAGTCACCTAGTTAAATGCCTGGCACATAGTAGGTGCTCAAAAATGTTTGCTACTGACTGTTGCTCATTTCATAGCTAACACATTCTCCAGGGGGCCAGGTGACCTGGCAAAGGAATCAAGGCGTGAAACCAACTCTCTGAGTTTTAAGTTCCATGCTCTCTCTGTCGCCACATCTGCCGGGAGAACTCTGACATCCATGTGAATGTTGCTCATACAGCCCCGTTTCTCTTCCTTTACTGCAAGAGTTCTCAAATTGCTGAAAGTATTCAGGGAAAAAGAGTCACTGTCTGTGTATTTATTACTCTTCTCTGGTTTGAGGGTGATTGTTATTTCTGGTCTTGCAAAAGTACAGATTTCCATACCTTCCAATGCTCTGGGATAGTTTTAATTTTATTATAGCAAAATACACCTAAAATTTACCGTTAGCGTCATTTAGCGCATCCGCAATGTAATGCAACCATCACCTGTCTAGTTCCAGAACGTTTCCTGGAATTTCTATTCCACGAGAACTCTCTCCTCTTTGGAGGTGAATGACTTTAGATCAAACATGTTACTGTGTCAGTTGACTCTCATTTCTATTGGTCTTCTGTCTGTATTTCTGGAGCAATGTACTAGTCTCCAATCATGGTCATGCAACTATCCCATTACCCTATTCTTTTCCCGTTCTGGCTTTCTAGATTTCACAGCAGCGCTGGCACATCTACAAAGTTTTGTGACGATTATCATCCCTCTGAATTTAACTTTGAATAGTATCTCTTCATCCATTAATTTTCTAAGATTTTGAAGCCCATTCTCTGTTAGCTTTCTTAACCCAGTCTGAGAGCCTCAATCTGCTATAGGTGAATTTAACCCATTTATGTTTATTGTGATGAGGGATATGTTTGGATGTGTTTCTGCCATCTACTTTATTTACCAAGCTTCTTCTCCCTCCCTTCCCCAGCCTGTTTTTCCCTTATACCACATGCACTGGGGTTTTTTGCTGCTGCTTTCGCTTTACTGTTTAGATGTTGGACATCCAGAGATTACTGGTTTTTTAACATATATTTAAATGTTCCTTTTCTGCTAACATGGTAATTACTCCTGCCCCATTAAATCAAGAATTTTAGTTCATTTTCACTCCTTGTCAGTTCCTCCATCATCGGCCACTCCTACCCCCAGCTAGCATGTTGGAAGCGCCTAAGACAGAAAAGAGTCCATCAATGGGCACAAGCACTGCCGTTTGCTGGACCCCCATGCCCTCCTCCTCAAGGCTCCACAGTCTGCTCCACACTCTGTCTTAGCAATGGCTACCTGCTTAGCCAAGGCTGGTGGCATCTCTAAGGGTTGCGGAAAAGCTGGAAGGAATTGAATAGCCCAGCTGCCCCACACTATAATCACCCTGACAAATGCCCCAGGCCCCCTTCCAGCTTCCTTAGCCACTCTGAAGCTACAGCATCCCTGACCCCATCTTCCCGTGCAGGTTTCTCTGCACGGTCTGCACTGTGCTTGCCTTCATTTCTGTCCTCTGTACACCTAATTTTGTCTGCTCTTCTCTTTCCGGGATGCCGCCACATGTTAATATATGTTTATTTTTATGGATTTATCATTTCCTTTCTAAAACTGTCTTTTCTGAGATTTTAAGCAGGGAGCCCCTGGAGATCACTGACCACACTATTTCCTCTTAAAATAATGCAATTAATACTCACCAAAGAAACCATAAGTGCACTCTATGTTTTATTTATAAGGCTGGAACAAAGAGGAACATTTGGTTTTTTTTTTCAAGTTTAAATTAACTAATAAAATGGGAAGAATAGCACAGAAGCTGCTATTTCAAAAGACAATATAACTAAAGAAGGTAAGTTTTTATTCCAAGATAGGAATAATGGCATATACAAAGTGATCGTTTTATAAACATTGAACTAATCTTTTATACTCATGGCCTTTTTTTTTCCTTAGGGGAAAAAAAAGTTTAAGTCTTTGGCATCATCTTTTAAAATAATTTCTTCTTGGACTGTTATCCGTTAGAGTGCTTATAAATATCTGACATGGATGTGTTGGAACGCATTCTGATGGTTCATTTCTGAATATCTTTAAGTTCTTCCTTGAGTTAGGGACCCTCCAAAAGCACCATGGTGCCAGGGCAAGACAGACTCTGGTCTGGGATGCAGGAGTCTACTTGCCCATCCCTCTGCTCCTCTCCTGCACTGTGATCTTGTATAGACTCTCTGCATCCGAACCTTCTCGTCTTCCAAGTGGAGGATAATTGTCCCCACGTGGGCTGCTGGAAGGACTAAGCAGGATCCAAACTGTAAAAGCACATGGTCTGACGCCTGGCCTGTGGGTGGCGCTCTAACATGCTGACTTGATACACATTCCATCAGACAAATGGACCGGTGAGCATCATGGAACATTCCTGCTGTCTTCTCTGCTCTGTCTCCTTCCACTCTGATCAGGGCCAAGCACTCATAAGGGAAAACAAGCTATTTAAGGAACCGAAAACTGAACTTCAATAAATTATAGTCAGAAGTTTAGTTCTTACCAACTATTTTCTATGTCACTTTGGTTGTGTTTGTTGTTTCAAAGCAAGCAATTTGGTCCTCTTTCCTTTGTAAGGCAAAGTCCGTCTCTTCAGGTCAACCTCGGCAACCCTAATTTCCTTTCTGAAACTGTTTTTTGTTTTAAAGAAAGCTTCTTTCCACTTTTGCCCTTTCTAAGAGGTAGGGTATTGACCCTCTACTATTTTAATAGAATCATATGTGCTCTGACGTCAAACCATTTGCTCTATTTTATTAGAGTTGATGCCTTCAGGCTAGCTTTTAGAAGAGCAAACTTGTAGGCAATTACATAATTCTTAGGAAATGACCTTAGTTTCTTCCTGTCTCCAGCCTTTGTACTTAAAATGTTTTTCTGGAATATTGCTTTGTAGTAGGTGATGAGGAAGCCCACATAGCCAAAATCCTATCCTTCGCCCAAAATACTGGCACCTCTCTGAGAAAATCCAAGAGCGATCCTTTAGCACTAAGAGGAAAGTCAAGTTTGTCCACGGAAGCACATGGAAGACATGACAGCAGGCAACGGTTCATGCTTCGTGAAACAGGCTTCAACAGAGCCCAGGGCCACATGGTCTGGCCCGGAACCCGGGAGGCAGCGGTTTGCCCTCCTGCTCGCCACCGACTCCTCCTAGCTGCTCTCGCTAAGACTCCATGTACGTCCGGGCCCGGGGTTCCCAGCACACAGCCCCAGGGGGCAGCACACCAGTCCCGGGGCCACTGTAGGTCGAGCACCTAGGGATATCAGACTTCCTTCAGCTCCGAGCGCCTGAGGTTCTGAAGGCTCCAGTCTCGCAGAAAACCTGCCGCTGTCGCCCTCAGATGTGCCGCCCTGTCAGAAAGAAGAGCGGCCGGTCTTCCTTGGCGTTGGCGGTCTGGAATTCGTCCCGCAGCCGGAACTGCCACTCGTCTTCCAGCTCGAGGCGGACCACCGTCTGCCGCAGGGAGTTCCGGTCCTGACAGATGACGCACAGGGTGGCACCTGCATGCACGGGCAACGGCAGAGGCGTTGAGGAAAACAGGTGAGTTTATCCAAAGGCAAGCAACCGCCTGCATTCTACTTGCAGTAAGGAAACGAGATGCTGTTTGGGAGGGAAGGACCAGACCTCCAGGTGGCCTCCTGCGATTTCTGGAACGTGGCGTCATCTTAGCGGGACGCACAGTTCGACTGTTAGTTGGCAGGTCTGGCAGGTGAGACAACAGGGAGGCCAGAAGAAAGGTCCAGAAAGAAGTGGGGGGAAGGAAGGAGGAAGAATCGGAAGTAGACACATGGGTCTGATCGCAAACTAAGTGTCCCCAGCTCCAGCCCTGTGGGATGTGCCCTGTGCTAGGCCCCCTCCCAGCAGAGCCCCACCTTCTCATCCCATGCAAGCCGCCTGCATCCAGGCCCGATGCAGCGCCCACCTCCCCACCCAGCCTTGGGAATTCTCCCTCCTCTCCACTCCTCCCATCGTCAGTCCATTGCTCTGGTTTGCTCATTCATCCTGTTGGTCCACCTCCCTCCTACCCGCATGTCCTGTCCTCCAGTTACACAGAATGTTTCCCAAAGGCAGAGACTGTGTTAGAAACCTCTTACTATTTCCCAAGACTTATAGAGTGTTGGTGCTCAGCCAACACCTGCTGCAGAAGGTCGGAGTGAAGACACCCAACGTTACGTGAAGATCGGCGAGGGATCTCAGCTGGCTGGAAACCACTTTTTTTACATCCTACAGGATGAATGTCTGTCACTCTCAACCACTCTACCATGACAACAGCTACAGCAGGAAGAAGCTCAGAGTAAAAGGCAAAAAGCAGGCAGTACCCCCAAGACGAGGAGGAAGAGCTCAGGTACCAGGAGGAGGGAACTGAGGGAACTCGGTGCTGATGTTAAGAACTTGGGCTGAAAAGGAACACAGAAGCTGAAACTATCTCTTTGCCTACAAGAAAGGGGATGTGTCTTGTCTCTACCCAGACAGGTACAAGGGAACGAGAGCTACCCTGGGATTGCATCTCAGCCTTCTTGTACTTTCCTGGATAACTGGGGCAGTCCTATTTCCCCTCTGAGCCTCAGTTTACCCACTGGCAAATAAGGACAAGGACCAGAAGTCACCTCCTCAGATGCACTGGGTAAGGAAAGACATTCAAATCAAGATCCAGAGTAAAAGGTACGAGCAGTTACCTTTCAGAAAATGAAACTTTTTCAAAAAGCTAGCTCCCACAAAAGAATCACAGAGGTATAGCAGGAGTCCGCTAAACATGAAGTCTGAGCAGCTGACGTTTCGAGAGTGGGGCCTGGAGCTCACATAGCACACGGAAATCTGAAAAAGAAGATATCCAAGAGAAACCATCATTTTCCCTGAAATCCTCAACCACATGATGCTAGGGCTTTCCATCTAACAAATACTAACGGCTTCGTCAAGTTCAAGGCTGTTGGGGGGCGGGGGGAGCAGAGACGATATTTAGTGTCATTTCCAAATCTAAATCCTAAAAATCGATTCCAGGAAATTTCTCTCGATTTATCTACTCATTAATTCATCTGAGCGCCAGAAGCTATTTGGCCTCAGAGTCGGCTTTCATTCCTAACTTATACCAAGGGCAAAGCATTTAAACTCTCTCAGCTACATGGGGACGGAAACACCTGAGGCAAAGGAGCCAAGCAGCAGTTACAAGTCCGAGTCCTGGGTGGCAGCGTATCTGTTCTAGGAATTCCGCGGGCTCGCGGGCTCAGCGGGGGCCCCTCTGCAAGTCACCTGAGATCCCAGGTTGAGGTAGCAGTCGACCGAGAGCACGGGGTGGCTGTGGTTCTTCAGGGAGAGCGGGAAGAAGCGGTGACTGTGGTGCTGCAGAAACTTCTCCAGCAGGAGCTGTGCGGGGGCCGCGAGGAACGTGTGCTTGCTGTCTGGGGCGCAGATGTACTGGGCGGGCACGATGGCCACGGGGTTGTCGGACACCTGCTCGGGGAGGCGTGCTGTCAGCCCCTCCGAGCCACTCTCCCCAGCCAGGCTTCCGCGGGGAGCGGCCCCGGCCCGGAAGACTCTGTTGGTGGGGGGGGATCCCAAACTTCCACCATGAAATTCTCTGTTAAGAAAAACTGGGCTTTTCCCCAAGTGGGACGTGTGAAACTAATGAATGAGACCGGGAAGAAATATGACATCAAGCTTTCCATCAGAAAACCGGCCTGGTCTAGAAAAATCAAGACAACCCGCGGACCTTGGGGGCTCTCCCCCAAATCCAAGGATGTGAATCTCTGGGAAGGATCAGCCTCCCCCTGCCCCCAGATCCTGTCCACCTCCCACCTACCCCCACTGCCCCTCCTGCTGACCCCTGGCCATCCTCTCCCACCACCTCTTACTCCAGAGCCAACACGCTTCCCAGGCTGTAGCCAGAGAGACTGTTGACTTAAATAAAATTCATCAAACCCCCCACTGGACACCCACCAGTGGTTTCTCATTACTCCTAGAGAAAGTCCAGAACGTTCCCATGGCTGCTAAGGCTCTGCCTGCTCCCTCCAGCCCATCTCTGCCACTCTCTCTGCCCGTTACACTTCTTCCGCACTCACCTCCTCGCCCACCCGCTCAGCTCCTTCACCCAGATTCTTCCCCGAACCTGGATATAAAGCCGTTTCCCACCCCTCAAGTCTCCGCTTTAATGTCACTTTCTCGGGGACACTCACACAGACTCCCACTCCCACCCTTTGCACGGTTAGGTCTCCGTGACACGCATCACCCTAGTGGTCCTTGTCGCAAGGACACTTTGCTACTGACTTAACATCTACCCGGGTTGCGAGGCTCTACACTCCTGGGCGAAGGGACTGTGTGCTCAGTAAATATTTAATGAGTAAATGAAAATTAGTTACTTCATTCAGATGAAAGGTTATGAAATGTTCCTAGCTTTCCTATATATCATCAACATGCAACTAAACCCAATGGAAAAGAAGAGGATGCTCAAAATAGGAATGAAGATAAAATACCTAGAACTAAAAAAATGATACTAAAAAAGGATATAAAGAAAAAATAGTTTTAAAAGCACATCAGGCTCTGGGCGCCTGGTGGGTCAGTTAGTTAAGCCTCTGCCTTTGGTTCAGGTCATGATCTCAGGGTCCTGGGATCGAGCCCTGCATCGGGCTCCCTGCTCAGTGGGGAATCTGCTTCTCCCTCTACCTCTCCCCCCTGCTCATGATCTCTCTCTCTCAAATAAATGAAATCTTTTTTTAAAAAAAGGCACGTTAGGCTCTTTGATAGACTTAATGTGATAAAGATCAGATTTTTAAAAATTAAACTTATAAACCTAACACAATTTCAATAAGAAATCTCAGTGGTGGGAAGTGGGTAGGACTTAATGATTCTCAAGTTCTTCTGGAAGTAGAGACCTTTTATTTCAATGCCTTGCTACTTTTTAAGAGAAAAGAGGATAGACTTTCTCTTTCAAAGAAGCTTCACTCCCTGCTGATTAGAAGGGGCAGATGGGTGGGGGTTTGGGACTCGTATCTGAATTCAGACCTGGCCGAGCACAGGATAAGTAAGTGACCACATAAGGAGTTAGTGGAGAAGAGGAAGGCCAGAGGCTGGGAGGAGGCAGGTGGCATTGGGATGGCTGATGTCCATCATCAGGGCGACATTCAAGATAGATGGAAGGAAAAAGCAGAGAATGGGGCTCTGGCCAGGGACTGGAGAGACATGCCAGCCCCGTACGGCTTCCTGGGAGACACGGGCCTCTGAGGGTTCGCTGTGACTCTCCACCTCAAGTTCTGCAGCCAGCACGGCCATAATCGGACCACGTTTCTCCCCACCGGGAGGCTGGCTCATGCACAGCACAGCCACCAAGCCGGCCCATTGGTGCCACTGGGTTCTCTGGCCGGGCACAGTCCAGGGGCGCAGGGATGAGCATGGTGCCCCGGCCCCCCGGTAGCTCCGTCCAGCGTGGAAGTCAGACCAGAGAGCACAAGGACAGGACGTGCGCGGGCAAGCGTACACAGCTAGGTTGGCGGCGGGGGTGCTGGCGGGACGCGTACTGGGGACTGATGAGAGTCCGAGCTCAAGAGAGAAACCGGAGGGCATGTTTCCTTTCCCGAGGCTCCCAATTAAAACCCTTTACCAACGCCAGCGAGCCATCAAGCCCGCCCCGCGGACCGGCCTCCCCCCAGCCCGTCTGCACCCCACGGCAGCCCCGGCAGCAGACTCGGCGGGCGCACTCACCTTGGACGTGATGTGGAAGGACCTGTGCCCGCCCACCGCGATCTGCTTCTTCATGACGCTGAAGCGGTTGAATCGGCAGAGCAGGAGGCCGGCGCTGTGCACGCGTAGGTTGAAGTCCACGTCGTCACACGTGAACCTGCTCGGAAGCAGAGGACGGAGCGGATAGGACGGGAGGCGGCCCCCGCCCCCCGGCACACCCCCACCAGCCACATGGAGGGTGCACCCCTGCTCCGGAGGTGGGTAGGCTCCTTCCTACCTCACAGAGGCCTGCGAATAAGGCAAAGCAAACACGGAGGGCAGGCCCAGCTGCAGGGGGTCTGCACGGGGCAGGCCGGTGTGCCCAAGGCAAACGCCACAGACATGCTCCCGAGGGCGGACCCATCCAAGGGCACCGCGACCTTCTCATCTACCGGCTAGAGACAAAACATCGAACTGCCCAGAATAAAAACAGGAGCCACTTTTTACAGCCGGGGAAAACGAGGCGCAGAGATCGAAGGCCTGTGCCTAAAATGCAAAGCCGGTAAGTGGCAGAACCCAGATTCCCAGCAGGGTGGCCTGGCTTCCAGATCGACGCTCCTAGGAGGGCCGTCTTGGCTGTGCGCCCACTGCCTGGCCCACGGAGACCCCTGGTAAGCCCTAGCCAGTGGGTTGTTCTTGAGTTGCGAGCACGTCTGTGGCTAGACCCGGAGAGAGTACCACAGGCAAGTTACCTTTTAGTTTTAAAGCAATGTGTTCCAAGGCGGCCAAAAAGCCAGAGAAACAATGTAGCGCATATGCAAAGCACTAAATAAAGTATCACGTGGACTGGGGAAGCAAGCTGCATGATCTCATGCAAATCCCCCCCCTCCACGAAATTATACAACGCAAATTTTTTTTTAAAACCTGAGGTCTGAAAGCAGGTCCAGACCGATGCTACGGGCAGAGGAGGGCCGCGGGCCCGCGGGCTGTGCCGATGGCCCCTCAGCCGGGCGGGACTCACCGATTCTGGTTGTACTGCACGTTCTGGGTCAGGTCCACGTTGAGGATGATGAAGTCGTGCACGTGGCCGCGGGAAAAGGGCTCACGCACCTCACCCCTCCCGGTCTTGCTGGACCACTTCCGCACACCAATCAGGGCATAGTGCGTGATGTTGGGGGACGCCTCGATGTGCTGCATGATGTGCTTCAAAGACACGTTCCTTTCTGACCAGGAAAATTCCCTGCTCGAAAGAGGAAGATGGACATCCCTGGGTTGAGGCGCAAACTACAGCAAGGCCCTCTGGACCGGGGGCTGCGTTCCAACGCGAGCTTCCGGGCCGGCGGGTGGGGTGGGCGTGGGTGGAACCCCTCACGACCACCCCCGAGGGCCAGGCGCCATGCTGGGCCTGTCACTTGTACTGTCACTTATCCTCACGGCAATCTCATGCCACGGACATGTCACCCCCGTTTTACCAAGGAGGGGAAAGAGGCTCCGAGTAACTTGCCCGGGGTGACTCAACAGGGCTTGGATTTAAACAGCGCTGTCTGTCTCCAAAGCCCTTCTTCCCATCCTGAGCTAAAACACTTGGCATTTCCGGTTTGCAGAGCTGAAGGTAAAGCGGCGGGGAAAGCGCGAAGCTTTCGGCCGTGAATTCCAGTGAGGGGATGGGAAGGAAAAAGGTAGCGTATAAACCCTTTCCCCCCCCCAGCCCGACTGCCAGTGTCTGCAGTCTGTGAAGACAGGGAGGGGGCTGACGGCAGGGACTCCAGGGCGAGCAGCTGGGCCTAGGCCCGCAGCTCAACTCTTCCGGACCCCAGCTTGCTTTTCCCCCACCATGGGGCTTCGGTAAACTCCCCAGGGCCCTGGCCAGCCCCGGCATCCCAGGACGCTAACTGCTGCTTCGGAACGGAATTCAGGAAGGCAGAGCTCTCCCAGGCTCAGCTCTCGGCCAAGCTCTAGCCTTTGGAAGAGTGTGTGGGAGAATGTTGGAAGCAAAGCGGAATTGCTGCCCCTGTAAGCCACGTGCACCTCTGACATTCAGAAAACGTGTTTTCCTAGAAAAACAGTGATCAATGGCCATTGTTCCCTGAGGATATCACTAACATCAAAGAAGTAAATGAACTTAATGTCTCTTAAAAAAAACCGACAAACAAAGGGCGCCTGGGTGGCTCAGTCAGTTAAGTGTCTGCCGTCAGCTCAGGTCATGATCTCAGGGTCCTGGGATCGAGTCCCGCGTCAGGCTCTCTGCCCAGTGGGGAGCCTGCTTCTCCCTCTCACTCTGTTTCTCCCCCTGCTCGTGATGCATATGTACTCTCTCTCTCTCTCAAATAAATAAAATCTTTAAAAGATTTTAAATTAAAAAAAAAAAAGTCAAAACTAATAAGGCAGTCCTAAACTGAAACAATCATGAGGCAAAATCACAAAAGGAACTATTTTCCCAATGGCGCTGGGCGTCTGTATCTAGCGAGCCTTTTCCACCTCGTGCTGCTCTAACCCCCACCTGCAGGCACACCATTCTGAGACAGTTTCGAGAGTCTAAGTGACCCTGACGACAAACCTCCAGCACAGGTCTTAGTGCCCCTTCGAAAAATGAGGAAACCGGAACCCAAAAAGATGTCAGTTGTTACCCTAATGTCACAGCAAATGAAAATACAGCTGGGCGTTAAGGATTAGGCTGGGGCGGGGGCAGGGTCTGGAAGACTACAGGAGGGTATTTCTGGGGCACTCTCGATGTCCCGTTTCTTCAAACGGAGTTGGTCAAATGGGTGTTCAGTGTGTAAAAACTTCTGGATATATATCATATTTTCTTTTTTTTGTGGATACCTTATTTTTTTAAAAGGCTTATTTATTTATTTGAGAGAGAGAGTGTGTACATGCCTGAATGGGAGGGAGGAGCAGAGGGAGAGGGAGAGAAGAGTCCCCGCTGAAAAGGGAGCTCATCGCAGGGCTCGATCTCACGACCCTGATATCACGACCTGAGCTGAAATCAAGAGTTGGACGCTTAACTGATGGAGCCCCCCAGGCACCCCTGTAGATGTTCTGTACTGACTATATATTGTGATTTTCTGTATGGATTATACATCAATACAATTTTAACAAAATTAAAAATGCAAAATAAAGCTGGGCTTGGCACAGGAGCCTGCCCTCATGCAGGGCCATGTCCACCACACACCAAGCCTTCTAAGATGAGGTGTCCCCTGTGGTCCTCAGACGGTGGCTGAGAATCCCCCACTGCAAAGGAGCAGGGGCGAGGGAGGTGGCTCACCTGCTCCTCTCCCCGCCACAGTCCACGTCCACCACGTTCCACATCACGCAGGAGTCGTCGGAGATCACGATGAAAGGCCAGATGTCCTGCGGCTTGATCCCGAGCTCCTCCTGCCGGTTCCGTTCCAGCTCCAGGTTGTGGTAGGAGAGCTCCTTGATCAGGAAATGGGCGGCACCTGAAAGGGGCAAAACCACCCCCACTCTCTGGTCTGTCCTCCGTGGACGCCCACCCAGGACCAAAGCCCCGGTGAAAATTAGAGCGGCTCATCAAGGCCCACCCCGAGACCAGCCAGCTCCCGACGGCCCGGTCCTCATCTCCATCACCAACCCGCACACACACGGGTCTGCTTATCCTTGCTAATCATGGAGAATGTGAATTAAATCAATAACCAAACAGCAAAGAAGAATATTCCGGCAGATCGACACAGCTTTTAAAATCAAAAAGCTTGATGAAAAATGTTAAGCACGTTCATCTCTAGAATATTCTCCCAAGCCTCCAGTCACAGAAATTTTACCGAGTAGGGCAAGTTAAGCAATGCTTACCAACTCCAGCGCTGTTGAAGATACTCGGGAGTACCAGCATGATGTGGTTGGGCCAGTATTTCTTATAAATGGCCATTTCATACTCCTTGACAACCAGCACGTGCAAATGGCTGGCACCATCCATGGCGTGGTACAGGTTAAAGAGTCCGTGTTCGTGACGGCCAGTGGTCGGCGTGAAGGTCGGACTTTTTATATATTCGTGACTCTGGAAAACATACGAATCACGAGGGGAAGTGTTTGTAAATAGGGTCACAGTCACTCCCCTCCCTCTGAAACGCAACTCTGCAGAACCTTCCATCAAAAGATGGAGCTTATTTCCACACTCACGGAATTCGGCTTAGCCTTGGGACCTTGCTTTTACCAATAAGACAGTGAAAGTGATGGTATGCCAGTTCAGAGCCTGGCCTCCCTTAGAACCCTCTCAGCGATGAGCCGGGGCTGGCAGCTGGCGGGGGAGGGACCACAGGGAGCAGAGCAGGGATGGGCATCCCACGAGACCGCCCTTGTGGGGCCAGCCCCCAGCCCACCTGGTAGCGAAGCGCAGACCTGAGTGAGCACATCCAAGCTAGCGTCCCCATGCAGCGGGACCGAGCCCAAGCTGCTAGCCCAGAGACTCAGAAGCGAAGTCAGTGCTTGTTTGGGAATGCTTTTCTTGCACAACCCAAACTAGCATCTAGCAATTACCCCAATGCATTACCCTGCCAAATTAGCATCGACTGTGTGCTGAGTATATGCTATTCTGGATGCCTCAAACTCCCTCGATGCCTTATCCATAACAGCCTAGCTCCTTACACACTCGGGCTGTGAATCTTTTATATAAATAGCTATGTTTTCTTCCGCTTTGGCTGAGCTAGGTCTTCCGCTCCTTCTGAGGTCCTCAGAGCACCTGCTGCAAGGCTGTGATGTAGGTGCGCCCCGGAAGTTCTGGTGGGCGCTGGCTGGAAAAGTGAGTGGGGTAACAGAGAAATCCTCCTCCGGGGCCAACAGGCCACCCCAACCTGGGGGGGAGGAGACACCCCAAAATAAAGGCCCCATTGGTTCTTTACAAATGTTTTCAATGATCGGTGAAAGCCTGCCGGGTCTGAAAGGCCGTTCAACCCTATCATCCTGGCCCTGCCACCCGGAGAAGGAAAAGCAGAGTTCCACACCAGGCTGACACTGGCCGGGGCTGGCGGGAGGGCAGCCAGCTGACCCCGACGGTGTCGGGCTCATCTGCCAAAGCAGGCGTCCCCGGTGGCAGCCCGCCTAAGGATGCCAGTCACAGAGACAATGAGTTGTGAAGAACTGCCTCTTGAAAAGAGAGAAAATGTATCTTTCATGGATGACGTGATGCACTATCTGGGATTTGCTTCCAAACACCACAGGAAGGCAGGACAGAAGGACAGACGGACCAAGGCTGGCTGTGAGACACCAGTCACTGAGTCCAGGTAACAGCCCGGGGAGGTCACTGCACGATTCTACTACTTTGGCTTGTTTCAAATGTTCTGTGACAGCAGGAAAGACGAGATGGGGAAGGGACGGACATCCACGGCGCACCTGCCATCGTCCAGGCACCGTGCAGGTGCCTTCCGTTGGTCGTTCCCAATCTCGCTCATGCAAAGCTCCTGCAAGTCTCACTACGGCCCAAGTTCACGGGTGAGGGGACGGAGGCTCAGCAATATTCAGGGACAGGTTCAAAGGACACAACTCGAGGATGGCAAAGCGAGGTTCAGAGTGGAGTCAGAGGGACCCTAAAGCCCAAGAGCCCCCCGGCCTCATCCAAGTTCAGTCGCCGTACCCGTCCCCACTGCCCACCTGCCCCTGACTCATCAGGCAGCTACGGCCTCATCCAAGTTCAGTCGCCGTACCTGTCCCCACCTGCTCATTTGCCCCTGACTCGTCAGGCAGCTACGGCCTCATCCAAGTTCAGTCGCCATACCCGTCCCCACTGCCCACCTGCCCGACTCGCCAGGCAGCTACGGCCTCATCCAAGTTCAGTCGCCGTACCCGTCCCCACCTGCTCATTTGCCCCTGACTCGTCAGGCAGCTACGGCCTCATCCAAGTTCAGTCGCCATACCCATCCCCACTGCCCACCTGCCCGACTCGCCAGGCAGCTACAGCCTCATCCAAGTTCAGTCGCCGTACCCATCCCCACTGCCCACCTGCCCGACTCGCCAGGCAGCTACAGCCTCATCCAAGTTCAGTCGCCATACCCGTCCCCACCTGCCCACCGGCCCGACTCGTCAGGCAGCTACGGCCTCATCCAAGTTCAGTCGCCATACCCGTCCCCACCTCCCCACCGGCCCGACTCGTCAGGCAGC
>CM052885.1:6060261-6419824 GCA_028534135.1 Potos flavus | reverse complement strand
GAGGCGACTGCCAGGTTGCACACAGCTTGTGTTTCCTTTCGAAGCTGGTTGTTTCCAACCTGAAAGGGAAGCCTTCCTTAGACATCAAATCGAAAACTGCTCTGGCACTTCCAACTGGGACACAAGGGCGCAGGTCTGCCGTTTCTCTGTGCTTTCCAGCACCTGGTGCATAGGAGCGGCTCAGTAAATATTTGTGCAATGAGCGAAGAGAGGCGGGAATGAAACAAATGATTGTTTCATCTCTCATCAGCTTAATTTGTAATCTGCCCCCCGTTCCCACTGAAAATAGAACCACCAGTGCTCGGCACATGAGCTCGGCTGTCACCTCCCCCAGATTGAGGCTGACCACCCTGAAGGCACACCTCTGCGTTCGTTTCAAGGCCAATGAGTAATTAGAAATGTAACTAAACATGATTTGACAGATGAATTACAAATCAGAACATACTTAGTCAAACCAAGGACCCCAGTTTGGGCTTCAGAAATTGTTACCATCTGTGTTTCCACACAAAAGTGGTGACCCCATATGATCACATGACCTTGCTAGCGGTCTGACCCACGCATCAGAAACAGTCCCGGAGCCCCAGCAGAAAACCTCATCCCCGTGTTTCTCTGGAGGAATAAACTGACATCTGCTTTACCGATGACACTCTTGTGGGTTTATTTCACTGGAATGTATCCCCTGACACAGTGGCTTTTTGGAGCAAAGATAAAGAAGTTTCTCGATCTACAAAGATCAGACCCTTACCACAGCCATGCCACCCTGAGAGTTCTATCAGGGCAATCGGTCACCTTCCACACAGTTTCTGAGGTCTTCTCTTGTCTACTGTTCTCCTCCCTTTCTTCATTCTTTGTCCTTAGCATTTCAACGATACCATGGGTTCTATAAATTGGAGAGCTGGCTTGGCAAACTGGCCACTACCAAGTGCCTGCTGTCTCAGGAAGGCATGCCTGATCTGCAGATTCTGGAACAAAGGCGGGTCAGCAGTCCAAGGACTGCTTTGCCCTGCCCCTGGTGTGCTGGTCAAATAGTACCCAAGAAGAAAAGGAGAGAGCACGGTGGTGGAAAATGCATGGTCTCCCCTGTCCTACGGTACTGTCCCAGCTGTGGTGGCCCCGTGTCACCCTGAGCAAGGTGGGATGAAGGGGGATGAAGAAGGGCAGAATGTCATTTGGGAGGAAGCATTCTTTCTCCCCATCTCTGACGTGGTGGGAAGTGCCTGCATTCAACTCTGTTCAAAGGACAAGCAGAGTCAGAACAGGAACCATATTTATCCAACTGAAATGACCAAGAAACTGGACAACTATATGAAACAAGAGTGTTTCAAGACATTGGGCTTCAGGAAGTGAAAGACGGTGATCCTTAGAAGCTCCCAGCTTCTTCCTAGAAAAAGTTTCTGGAATGTGCTCAGGAAAGGGAAACCCAGGCAAAGCATCACTGTTCTCCCTGACTTGAGGAAAGGCACTGGAGTCCAGGGAAATCAAGGTAGCAAGAGTTCACAGGGGAAAGAACCAGAGAGGAATAAGCTGCACAAATAGAGAATTCAGGAGAGCTACAAAGGGTCCCCCAAGTCATCACCTGAGTAGTGATCAGTGCATATAGATGAGGAAACGACTCAAGGCCAAGAAAAGAACCACCCAAGAGAATTAAAGGGAGCAATGCCTCAAGCTCACATAGGGTTTAGAATAGTTCCTGTTCCCACTGCCAGCGCTGAAGACCTCAGAATTCATGGAACATTATAGAATATTTAGAGCCTTTTGCCTTAGTAGGGACAGCTCTGGACTAAACTGGTCCTGTCTAACAAAGCTCAAAGCTTAAAGCAAGACCTAAAAGAATTAAACCATCTCCGAGTAACTTAACGATATCCCAGAACAAAGCTGAAGAGAACTTATAGAAATACAAATACATCCAGCCCAACAAGGTACAATTTACAATGTCTGGAATCCTCTCAAAAATTACCAGATATTGGGGCACCTGGGTGGCTCAGTGCATTAAAGCCTCTGCCTTCAGCTCAGATCATGGTCTCGGGGTCCTGGGATCGAGCCCTGCATTGGGCTGACACTAATCAAATGAAAGCTGGAGCAGCTATATTAATATCAGAAAAAGTAGATTTTAGAACAAAGAATTACAGTCTTTGGGTCATTTCATAATGATAAAGGAGTCAATTCATCAAGAGACACTTCACCTAAGACAACATACAAATGACAAATACATGAAAAGATGCTCAACATCATCAATCACTGGGGAAACGAATCAACTAATGACAAATAACTGTATAATTTCATTTATATAAAATACTAGAAAATGCAAATAGTCTACAGTGAGAAAGGGAAAGGAAGGAATAATTACCAAGGGGTGGGAGGAAACTCTTGTTATCTTAATTGTGGTGAAGAGCTTGCCAGTGTTTACATATGCCAAAACTCATCAAATTGAACACTTTATTTTTTTATTTACTTTTTAAAAAATCTTAATTTTATTTTATTTTTCCAGTGTTCCAAGATTCACTGTTTATGCACCACACCCAGTGTTCCATGCAAAATTGAACACTTTAAATATCTGCAGTTTACTGTATGTCAGTTATTCCTCACTAAAGCTATTGTTTAAAAAAAAAAAAAAAGAAAAAAAGAACTACCATGTGGGAGGCAGGAACTAGCCCAGCTCCAAACAGTAGGTACAGGTAGGATGTGCCTGCCCCAAGCCTTTGCGGTTGGCCCTATAGGAAGGAAGCTCCACAGAAAACATATTGGAATGGAAGTCGTTAAATGTCTAAATCTCTTAAGTACCAGTAAGTCTGTGGTCTTGCAAGCGGACTTCCCAGCCATACGCAGGGGTCTGTGTGCAACACAGGGCAGATCCACAGGCTGGCCATGCACATGGTGGCAAGAGGCAGTAACCAACGTGTTCTTACCTTTAGTGCCTTCTGTCCAAGTTGCCTGTTTCAAAAGAGATTTCCAGACAGAGGATTCCTAGGAAAGGCAGCACGGCATGGTGGAAAGAACAACAAACCTGGCTATAATCCAGGTTGCCACAAACAGGATGTGTGACCTTGGGCAAATCACTTCCCCTCTCTGGGTCTCAATTCCCACAATTATAAGATGGGGTAGGGTGGTTGGATTAAATGATTCCTAGGCAGTCCTATGATCCTCCATAACTCAACATTCCAGAGTTTTCTATTCTCTTCTCACTTAGTGAAATGGAAATCTTAATCTCTGTGCAACACTTCCGGTTCAGCAGAGGGGGAGAGAGGTGAGAAAGGAAGAGGACAGTGGTGAGGATGATGGTGACAGTGACAGTCACAGTGATAGTAATGGTGCTGATGGTAATGGCAGCGATGGCCACGGTGGTGAGGTGGATCGTGATGGTCATGATGGGACAGTGATGGTGACAGTGGTGCTGATGGTGGTGACAGTGACGGTGACGATGTTCTTGGTAATAATGGTGGTGACAGTGACAGTGATGATGTTCTCAGCAGTAATGGTGGTGACAGCAGTGATGGTGATGATGACAGTGGTTGTCACAGTGGTAGTGATGACAATGGGATGTGACAGTAACAGGGGTGCTGATGGTGGTGACCATGATGGTGACAGTGGTGATGGTGGGGACAAAGCCATGACGTGCTGGCTGCAGCTACCATAAGCATGTAACATGCACCAGCCGTGCTCTTAATGTTCTGTATGTATTAATTTATTTAGCCCTCATAACATCCCCGTGTGGTAGGCATTATTCTCCCCACAGAGGACTGAGAGACATTCCTCAAGTCTCGCAGCTGGTAAGTGACAGACCCAGGACTCGAACCCAGGAAGTGTGACTCTGGAGCCTGAGCTCTCAGCACACAACTGTTCCTGAGTCTGCCCATGTTCCCGCTTCATCAAACTCTCATAAGAAGCCACTAGAAAAGTAGGTTTGTTCATAGGCGAAAGTACGGAAGATCAGACAGGTTCAGTGATTTGCCACAGGTTAAAACTCATGTTTTACTAAGTGTAAAGCCAGAGTGTATGGTCCCGCAGTCAGTCTGGCCTTCTAGCCATGAGACCTTGCTCCATATGACTCAGTGGTTCTACTATTTTGGAGTCAAGTGACAAGGATTGGGTCTGGCTTCACCACAAACCCCCCACGTGACCTAGGGTAGGTGACCCGACTTAAGTCCGTTCCTTCCTCTGCCACACAGGAAGAGTAGTACCTATTGCACTGCGAGGATATTTTAGGCAGTAAGCATAGGGCACTGGGCCCGAAGTGACAGCTCACTGAGCACCCAACGGCAGGAGCTGCACGAGGAGAGCAGGGCAGGCAGGCGGAGGCAGGACTCCTTCCCTTCGCAAGTGGACGAGCCCTCAGCTGCCCACGTGTGAGGGGGGAGCCGATGAAGTCCATCAGCATCCCAGCGCTCAAAGGGAGTTAGCTTCTCGAAGGGCACTCTGAGGAACACTGACCCCACGACACACACCGGAGATGCCGCGCACGCTAGCCTACCCCTCAGCACCGACAGCACGCGTGGCAACGGAAGGCTCAGAGAACTCTTCTGGAAAAGAAAACCTTAAATGTCAGGTTTCTCAAACACGTTTGACCATGGAAGCCCTTCTGGCCTAAAAGCTATTTGCATCCAGCCCAAGCAGTACAGCTTGGAACGCAGCTGGAGAAGCCCACGTCTAATTTAATCCCTTTGTTGGCACGGGAATGGGGCGTCATGAGGGAAGGCAGCAGAGCCCGGCTCGACACCGACAGTCTGGGGCAGAGTCACTCGTTCTGTTTTGCAGTAGCCAGTCTGTAAACCGTGGTCTGGCTTTATGGCAATCGCTTAACCTCCCGGGCCTCGGTTTCCTCATCGGAGAAATGGCAGCATTAACCTCTGCCTCGGCGGTCCGCTATGGCACGGGTCGGAGGGCAAGCTGTAGAGTCAGGCTGACTCTGGGTTCACGGCCAGTTCTATCGACGGCCAGATGGGTGGCCCAGGGAAGTCACCAGGGTCTCTCGGAGCCTCAGCTTACTTGCAAAATGGAGATAATAGCAGCAACTGGCTAAGAGAGACGGTGAGACTGTTGGAACAGCAAACAGCACAAAATATGCTCTCGACAGATGATACCCACGGGGCATGAAAGATGAAGCCAGCTATGACTGTCACTATCATCTCCTTCAACTCTTCTGGTGTCTTACCTCCTCCCACTTTCTTCACTTCCCCGCGTCTCAAACACACCCTCCCACATTCCAACATACTGATGCCCATTCTCATCTCTAAAATGTTCTGGAACGACAGCACAAGAGATATCACTGGCCCCACAGGCAGGGCAAGAAATAAACCAGGACCCCTTCAGTGGAGGGACGGAGCCACCCAGGAAAGGAGGAAGGTGGCCCCCTTTCTGGAATTCTCTGGCTGCACGCTCTTCAGCTTACACTCGACTCCTGAGTGTTTTTAGTAACTTCCAACCGAGACGTGTACCTTTTTCCTAATGCCGTGACCATGGCCTCAAAGGAGCTGTCGTATCTGAGCAAAGGGAGGCTGTGTCCCGAGAGGGTGGACTCAATGAACTCTGACAGCCCGAAGTACTTCTTCCTCTCAGGATATAAGTCTACCCCCTAAAACAGAGAAAACATCAGTCACACAAACACTGCTTTTGTGGGGGTGGAGAGAGTCACACACTGGGCACACAGATGGCCGGCACAGGCATCTTGATCTAAATTGTGCTGACATGGGCTGCCTCGATGGCTCAGCCAATGAAGCATCCGACTCTTGATCAAGGTTCAGGTCATGATCTCAGGGTCATGAGATCGAGTCCCGCGTCGGGCTCCACGCTCACCTTGGAGAGCTTGAGATTCTCTCTCTCCCTCTTCCTTGGCCCCTCCCCAGCTTGTGGCACGCACACGCACATCTGTGCTCTCTCTTTCTCAAATAAAAAATAAATTGTGCTGACCCTGCAGTCTTGCAGACTCAGAGCACAGAGCACTCTCTCTTTCAAGGACAGGGCATCCAGGTCAGTTAAGACTTTTCCATTCATCTGACCCTAGTGTCTTTGCCAAGAAGAACATCAGCCTTGTTTTTGAAACCCACAACTTTCTTAGGTAAAACGGCTTCTTTCCAACAATTTTAAGCTAGTTTTAGGAATAGGCTAATCAATCATCTTGTGTTTGGCTTGCTATTTAAATCGGCAGAAAGAAATGCGTTTATCTAATCAATTTCACTCCCATTGACCTAACATTCCTCCCAAACTAACACCAGAGCTTCTCAAATGTCAGGGTGTCGCAGAATTGGAGAGGCTAATAAAATTACAAAGCCATGAACTTGCCCTCACAGCACCGAGGTTCCGTGTGAGGGCCATGGCCAGCCAGACGGGGTCACAGCCGGGCTCTAAAGCTCTCTGACTGTATGGCCCTTTGGGCAAGTAGCTCAACCCTCCTCTGCCTCATTTTCTCCTTTTGTAAATTGGAAATCATCCTAGCCCCTGCGTCTGATAGGAGTTCATACGATAAAGCACTCAGAATAGTGCCTTCTTAGCTCACCAAAGTGCTACAGAAACACTCGATATCCCCACCACTGAGTCCAACACTAACGGACTGACGCGGAGCATCAGTATCTTTGTAAGTTCCTCAGATGACTCTGGGACGCCCCAAAGAAGTCTAGAATTTGAGGTTTGCTTGTTACTTGTATCATTAACTAGAATCCAACCATCCAGAATTCTCCAATTATTCTCAGAATTCTCAGATTATCAGTTGCAGCCTTCTATTTTGATGAGAAAAGGCAGGGGATAAACCAAAACCTCACCAGGTTTTATGGATGTGTGTTCCATTGGAGGAAGGAGATTTTGAGCCCTGCTGCTTAAGGATGTGGGGACAGGAAAAGCAGGGACCTTTCTTCTAGACTAAACATGACATGTCCTCAGATGGGAAAGCCAACTAATGTTCCTTCAGGAAGGTTTCTAAAGACCAGGAAGGGTTTAAATCTAACTCTGGGTCAAATCAAAGATCTAAGAAACTGGCGACCCACGTGACCCTCCACTACACCAGTTACTCAAGACTTTTGCCGGACAGAATTTCTCCCGACTCAAAAGTCATCGGGACACCAGGCCCGGCAGCCCAGTGGCACTCACGTTACTGTAGGAGGCAGGCCAATGGATCTCGTTGTAAGGGCTGATGAGGGTATGTTGTGTCTGCAGCGCGTAAGGGAAGGATGTCACATGGAGCGTCACGATGTTGGGGGCCTCCTTCACCTCCCTGCAATTGAGCAATCTGTCCACCAATCCCACGGCCGGGTCACTTTGGGAATAGAGATTATGAACAGCACTACTGAGGGAGGAAAGGGGGGAGAAGACTCAGTGAGTGGGACGATGAATCCTGCTTGGTAATTACAAGGATCAAGTGGCTGAATACATTTCTAACTAGCCCCGCCCACATCACATTTCTAACTAGCCCCGCCCCCTTAGTTCTAACTGGCCCCGCCCCTTACATTTCTAACTGGCTCCGCCCCTTATATGTCTAACTAGCCCCGCCCCCAAGTGTGCAGGTAATCAAAGCTTCCGGCCCTGCCCATGATGAGGAAAATTTAAGAAAAAAAAAAATGACCACACTGCAAGCACCCGTCAGGGACTCCCCTGATACTCATGGCTTATTAAAAACCTAGCCCCGGGAAGAGTATTTATGGAGAATTGCTTGCAGGGCACACAATCTACCCATTCCTCCAGAGCAGGAATTATCACCCACGAATGCTCCTTCAGCCCCATCTGACTGGGTAGTCGTCTCCTTAAATTCTTTCCCCTAAATTCCCACTGGCCTGAAACGATCCACAGAGGATATAAAATGGGACATTCTATATTAAATTAAAGGTACGGAACCGGGAAGGGGAAGCATTTTGGACAAGGGGCCCAGGAGATAAGCGCAGCTCAGCTCTTCCCTGTGGGCCATGGCCTCGGCCTTCCTCAGGGCCATCCAGCAGAATAGAAAACTCTCTGGCTTTTGGGTGGCAGGAGGCTACTCTGAGAAACCCACCCCCCCCAATGAATATTCACAAGCTAGCCCTTTATACAATTCAGGACGTTCAAATCCCTCCCAGCCCAGGCAGGGACCTGACGTCATATGCCCTCCATACAGGTGATCTCTGAGGTTCTACCCTCAGAGATCACTCCTGCATCTGTGCGAAATCAAAGCCTTCCTCTGCGATCTGACCCGGGATCTCCCTTCCCTCCTCACCCAATCAGCGGCAATGTCTAAATGCACAACCCTCGGGCCAGTCTATGGAGATGACGGATCCTGGTAAATCAGAAATCCTGCCAGACTCCGAGCCTGACAGCAGCTAAAATGCATCTAGATTTATGGTCACTTGAACTGAGTCCATCAAATGGCCCTACAGAAGGGCAGCACCAGCTATGAGCCTCGGTGCCGAAGCCGATGGGGCCGCCATCAGGAACGGAGCTATTCCAGTCAGGATCCCCGCCCCCCGGACCAGGGGGCACCTTGTCACCGAGCGGGGTACAGAAAAGGAGGCCCTAGTTCTGGGCTGGCTTGGCACTAATCCCCTCCTGCCCCCACCCCCGCCCTGAGACCCTGAGCCTCAGTTTCCACGATGGTACCTTTCAGAGGCTCCGCTGGATGTCCCCTGAGATAATCTCCAGCTCTAAGGTTCTGGAATACATTCATGATGCCAAAACCCCAACACCATTCATCTCGTCAAGGCTTGTACCCAGAGTCCCGAACATCACCCATGTATTAATTCAAGGAAGGAACCCATCAACCCTGCCATAGGCCAAAGCCGCTCTCACCTCACGAGATCCCAGTGGGCATGGTCGTGGATTAGGACAAAGAGCGTATGTGGGTTCTGAAAGGAGTTTTGCAGAAAGGACTTAAATTTCGTCTGTGCTTCGGCATCAAGCTTCAAAACGTACTGTTCGACCCTCTGCTTGGTCATGTGCTCCTTTTCCAAGCCAAGCTCCAGCAAAACCCCTGTAACGTGGTAAAAATACATCACAGGTGATCCATGACAAGTACAACCCTTGCCACGAGTTTCTCACTCACTCCACAGACACCTGGTGAGCACTTGCTGTCTGGCTGGCATCCCGGCCCGCCCCGAGGCTACGGGGATGTGTGAGACATGGGGGGTCGGGGCAGCTGAGCCCTGGGCAAAGAGGTGGGCCTGTGTCCTAGCGAGGTGTGTGCACAGCGGCCCGCCCGAGGAGGACAGCCAAGCTGGCTTCATGAAGCTGGTGATCCTAGGCTCCGTGTGACTGAAGCAAAGGGTCAGGTCCCACCTGCCCGCCATCCCCAGAAAAATCATCTCCCAGCCTGAAGGCCGTGGAGCTGTAGGTTACAGAACTCTAGAATAAATTCTCTGAGTTAAGACACTGACTCTTTGTGTAATTCATAGCTCATCCCCTTGAAAGTGCAGCGAAAATACATGAAGTTGAAGCAGGTTATCAACACACTGGGTGGCTGACCTGAGTGGAACAGAGTGGGAATTCAAGTCATGGTTCCAGCTTTAATGGATTATAAAATCTTGGGCAATTTCCTATCTCTGAGCATCTGTCTCATGATCGATCTATAAAATGGGAGTATTAATCCTTGCCCCACCTACTTTAGAGGCAAAGACTGATATTTCCATGCCAAATCTGAATTTAAGGGAATCAAAGCTTCCCCACGCAGACGTCACAACTTGCGCCCCAGATGCCCCGTACCTGAATGCCAGACATGGAACAGGGTCTGCTGATAGGTTACTTCTGAGGGGGGAATACAAATCAGAAAGTCCACCTTCTCGAAGGATCCTAAGTCCAAATTCTGGGTGCTGGAATCCGCGATTGAACACACGTGGGAGAGGAGCTTCTGAGCCACGGCCAGCTGGAAGGGCCGGATGTGGTGGGGCTCCAGACTGTAACCTGGAACCAGAGCCCCCAAAAAGGTGACATGCACCCAAGAGCAGAGGGCCAATACCCTTGACATCTGCTAGGGAATCAAGCAGTAGGCCCTGTCTAGCGCGCAGAGCGACCAAAGGGGGATCACACCCACATTTATATTGCCTACCCTGAGCTGTGTACATTTCATCCTTTTTGGAATTTAATAATAAAAAGATAAACAGCGCTCAGGGAGCACAGAGGCAGTGACCTACTCTACCTGAAGGCAACAAAGACAGCATCCCAGGGAAGCTGATCCTGAGACAGGACTTTGGAAGAGGCTATGAGTTCTCTGGAAGGGAGGGAGACCATCACAACTCTTTGGGAACTCAGGATACGTGAAATATTTCAACGATGCACTGATAAGCTGAAAATTTACACAGAGAAATGTATCATCTCAAGAAAAGCATACAAGCGTCCATTTCAGGGCAGGACGAGACTACTAGTGTTTTAAGGACTAAAATAAAAATTATATATTAGTCCACTTTGATGCTAAGAAGATGCCCTGCCTTCTGGATGTGCCTCTAACATTGCTTCCTCATAGTTACCCCTCCCCCCGGCGCCCCCTGGATGCTGTCTCACCAGCCCAGACCCTGGCCGCTGGCTCCCCGGCACCACTCACTCGTGCATGCCGGAGCTCCGCCGACATCCAAGGATGTTGATTTGGGGACAGAGGAGGCAGTAAGTGAGGACGGAATACGGCCTTGATTTTCCTGATGAAATTTGTCCAGCAAAATGTCAATGTCACCCTCTGCCCAAAACAGAAAGAACAGAAATGGGTTTCCCATCCCAGTGAAACCCAGCAAACCTCCACGCGACACCTGCATACAAGGCACTGTCCTGGGCCTGGGGTAATGGAACTAGAGAAGACACGGCCCATCCGGCCGAGGAGCCCACAGCCTAGTAAGGAAGGCAAGTACATCAGAGAACACTGCACTGTGAGGTGGTAGGTGACAGGACAGAAGGAAGAGCCAGATGCTAAAGGACAAGAGGAAGGGGTCCGAGCCCACCCTAGAGAAGGAAGGGCCAGCAGGAGTTCCTGGGAGGAAATGGGGTGAGCAACCAGGTAAAGAAGGGAGCAGGGCAGAGAACTCGCAGCCTAGAACACATGGACTCAAGTAATTCGGAGGGAGAGGTGGGGAGCCATGGTGCAGAAGGCTGGGGAGGCACAGGGGAAGAGGCACAGGACCCTTGTGTGCCCCCAAAAACCAGAAACCACAAAGCCCGGCCCCTCCCCCCACCTAGGAGAACCCACAGCTATCGCAGGAAGACGGCCAGCCGGAGACCAGCCCAGAAAGGGTCACAAATGCTAACACGGAGAACGGAGGGGTCACCCTGCACGTCCAAACCAAGGTTGGCCTCAGCAGGTTCTCAGGAACTGGCTCCGAGAGGACTGCCCCTCCCACCTGGGAATTTACAGCCGTGTCACAACAAGCCTACCTGGACAGAGGGTGCTGAAAAAGGCCCCCAAGGAGTCCACTTTCCCCGTCACCAGCTCATAATTGACTTCTTTCTGGTACTCCGCTGGGGTGAGAAGGCTCTCAGAAAGAATTCGGGCTTGGTATTTTCCTGGAAAACACACAACTTTCACTGGGCCCCTCCACTTAGAATTAGCACGTGAGCCCCTCGGTGGCAAAGTCTGTGCTCATCACTCTCTTTCTCTTTCTCTCCCTAACCCCCAACAATGGCCTAGTCCCGTTCTCCGCCCTGGCCTCCTGCTTCTCTACAATGTGCTAAGCATGTAGTCTTGGGGGGCCCCGCTGCTGTCCCCAGGGGCAACCTCACTTGCCTCCTCCTGTCTCTCAGGCCCCTGCTCTAATGTCACCTCCGTAGAGAGGGTGTCCTGACCCTCTTAATAGCCAGCTTCCCAAATGGGATCCCATCCCCTGGCCCTTCCACCCAAGCTGTTCGGCACCATGTTTGGCCTCTGCCTCCCCCACCAGAACGTCTGTTCCAGGAAAGTAGGGACCTTGTCGTCCTCGTGCCTGCATCCCCAGCCCTTAGAACAGGGTCTGCGCATAGTAGGGCTTCAGTAAGTGTCTACATAATTTGTTAGGTAACTGACTCATTAACCTACACAATACGAGATCGCCGTTGTGGGTTTTTGTTGTTCCTGTTCTGCACTAGCCAGCCGGGGGAGCGGAGCGCCAGAGTCAGGAAGGGACCGGGGGCACGGAGCCAGGTTTTCGACCCCGTCCCTCGGACACCAGAGTTGCCCAGGCTCTCTAGGGGGAAATGGGAACGCTCGCCCTCCACGTGGAGGAGGAACGACTCCTAACTCGGCGCGCCAGCCAGGGCACGCGCCTCTCCCACCGGGAGGGCCCTAACCGCGGTCACTAACCAACTGCTGCCACGACCCCGGCCACGAGAGGCAAGGCGCGCCGGTCGGCGAGGGGAGAGGACGCAGCTGTTTCTCCCGCAGCCGCCAGGCTCACCGGTGACCGCAACGCAGGAGTCGATGGCGGGGCTGCGGCAGGCGCGGACGATCACCACGTAGTTGGTCTTGGCGAGCTTGCCCTCGATGAGCAGCCGGAACATCTCCGAGAGGCCCTCGGCCAGGGAGTAGGTGCACTCGATGATGTGCACGCTGTCGTTGCAGGAGCTGGCGGCCAGGCCGGCCAGCCAGGGCAGCTGCGCCGAGGTGACCGGGGCCACGGCGCTGGGCGCGGGCGGGCAGGGCTGCGGCTGCGCCTGCTGGTACTGCCGGATCTCCGTCAGGTGCGACTCGCGCCACGAGCGCAGGAAGATCTGCTCCAGGTCCTCCATCAGGGGCACCTGGTCGGCTGCTGGCAACGACAAGACGGCGGGAGAGGCTTCAGCACCCGCCCACAAGCGCAGAGTGCGGTCCCGGGGCGACAGGTGCGGGCGACCCCGACAGGAACGCCGTCGGCATCATTCAGGCTGCATCGGGCGGGCACGCGAGCATTCACGTGCTCCCCAGCCTCACCGAGCCACAATGCTTTCTGCCCGTTTCTCATTCTGGTTTTCAGCGACAGGTTTTAAATCGCTGTAAGGACCGAAGCCCCAACTTCAGGGCTTGTCTCCTTTCCCCTACGGTAACATGGAGCTGGGTGTCACACACTGCGGTCTACGCAGCCAGCGCTGTCGCTGGGCACATCGGGTCCCTTCGAGTGAGGCACCGCCATTTACTCAGCAGGGGCTCCACTGTTGATCCTTCACCACGATAAATAACCTCCACGACATATGTCTTTATGGATGGAACCTAACTTCCTAAATTCTCAGAACTGGACTTCTGGAGCCAACTAATACATGTGATCGGGCTGCTTCCAGAGGGTCTAAGTGTGCCAACCCACCACGACCTTAAGGGCAGGTGTGGACCCTGGCTTTACCGCACCCTTGGCACCACCGGATACCATGGCTTGAGTCAATTTCACCAGAAAACATTACTCGATTTGTTCATTCGTGCCTCTCTGATGCCTAGTGAGACTAACTACTTCTAGCATTTCTTTTCTACAGACATTTTCTGGTGTATTTGTCCAGATTTTAGAGTTGGTGAGCTGGAGGAAAGAGCAGCCCACTGGAATTCAGAAGACACGCTCCCTCCCAGCTCCACCCGGCACCAGCTCGGACCCCAGCGCTAGCTGTCCGAGGATACCGGATCCTGACCGGAAAGATGGGGATCACACCACCCCCTCATCTGGCTGGGCCACAATGTTTTGAGATGAGCTGTGAGCCCTCCCATCTTTAAAATCCTCCCCTGAGTCCACACCCTCTTCTGGAATCACCGTCACCAAGCGAAGCTCTTGGGAGAGTTGTCTACCCTCACCGTGCCTGTCTCCTCACGTCCTCTCTCCAACCCAGTGCAGCAGGCGGCTGCTGTCCCCACACTCCTCATACACGCTCATCATCAGGGGTGCCGATCGCTTCCATACACCCAGACCCAAGGGCTAACAACGAGCCCTCGCTCTGCTCTCGGCCTCACTGACTCAGGGGACTAGTCCCTCTCCTGAAATGCTTTCACTGGACTCTGCGTCTGTGTTTACTGTTCCTTCGGCACGTGCTGGCCGAGTGCCAACTTTGCCCTTCAGGGGCTCCTGGACACACAGATGTGAACAAAGTCACCATTCCTGATCTCACAGCCCCGACACCCTCGCTGGGTGGACCACGACACGCACCTGAAGTAAGCAAATACATGTGGCGTGTAATTCCCGGGAGTGCTGGTGCTCTAAACACAAGATAAAGAGGAGACAGAGCCACAGGGGCCTGGGGAGGGGACGCTGTCCTAGATACGGTGACGAGAAGGCCTCTCTAGATGACATATGAACCCAAACTCAGAGGCCACGAAGCAGTGGTTGTGCAAACGTCCTGGGCGGAAGCATTTCTCAGGGAAGGAACAGCCAGCGCAGGGGGGACTGGGACGCCCGAGGGGACAGCAGGACTGGAGCGAAGGAGGCAGCTGCGGGAGGCAGGCCGGTCACGTGGCCCCTGGAACCCGTGTGGGTTGAGCATGTGAGAGGAAACCTTGGCAGGCTCCAGCAGAGAGCATTCACGATTAGACTCACGACCGTAACAGACGTGCAGCGCGGGGCAAGAGCAGCGCAAGGCAAGGAAGGCACGACGGGGAGGGTGGGCGAGCCTGGGTCTGGGACGAAGCAGGGCTTCCCAGTGCGTGGGATGCGGGTCATGAGAAAGAGCAGGACACACGCCACGTTTCCCCACATCCCTGACCGTTCCAGGCAACATTCTCGAAGTTCCACCCAGCCGCGTGCCTCCCTGGCTGCTGCATCCACCTCGCCCTCCAGATCTCTGACTGCTGGGGCGTCTCGGAGCTCAAACATTGGGGCCTTTCTTCCCAGGGCTCTTGTCCAGTCTCCCAGCTTCAATACAAATCGTCAATGGGCCCACGTTCCCCAAACCGACACCTGCAGCTGCACCTTCTCCCTGGGGTTCAAGTCCTGTCCAGCCAAGTCCTGAAATCAGCTCGTTGGAGGCCTCACGGGCATCTCAAACTCGAAACAGCCAAGACAGAAACTTGTGCCCATCCTCTGGCTCCAATTTCCACCTGGGGGCTCGGGGCAGAAGCCAGGCTGCCCCGTCCCCTCCCCTCCCTCAGACGGACAGCCTACCGCCCTTCACCTTCAGAATAAACCCAGCGTCTCCCTCCCGTGACCCTCGGCGGTCAAAGCCACCTCCCATCTTCACTGGGACGACACTGGCCGTGCACCAGTCAGCCCCACACCCCTCCCCCGACACCTCCCCCCCCCCCCCCCCCCGTGCTGTAACCACCAGGCCTGGCCCGCAGCCCTCCCCCCTCTCCCTCACCTCCCCCACCTCCTCGCGAGGCTGCTCCTTCCCACTCAGGTCCCCTCAAGCATCATCTCCTCATAGGCCTTTCTCCGTGAGGCTGAATCACCCCCCTCCCTGCTGCACCTGTTCACGGCTCCTCTCCCTCGGGAATACAGTCCCCTGAGGGCCAAGTCTCTGTCCTACTCCCTGGTCCCTCTGTGCTTCTGGAATGGCAGGGGCATGGGTTTTGGATTATCTCCAGAGGTTCGGACCCACGTAAAGCCCTGCCCAGGCCCTCCGGGCGGTGACCTGACTGCGGCGTCCCCACGTCCCCCGGGCTACCCTCCCTGCTGGCCCCGGGGCTTCAAAGGGCTCAAGGGCCGGGCCCGGGATCGGGGCTCCTGCATGTCCCACTTCGCCGGTGGTTGTACCGGGGACGCGCGCGCCGCGGGCGGGACACTCACCGAGCTGGACGAGGTAGTAGACGGTGAGCAGCAGCTGCATCTCCTCAGAGATGGGCTGGATGGTGGAGGCCCCGCCCTGCTCGTAGGCCCGCGAGATGGACTGGGAGTTCTGGTAGCACGTGTACAGGAGCGGGCTGACGACGACATCGTTCAGGTTCCCACAGAGGTAGGGGAAGTTCCCGTGGCCTGTGGGACAGGGAACCGCATTGGCCTGGCGGGACTGCCATTGGGCGCAGTGTGCGGCCCCCGCCCGTGCGGGGTCTCCAAATACGAGGGGAGGGGCAGCGTGCAGGCCAGATGCCGCTGGGGTAACTCTCGCGCCCGTTTCCGGGGAGGCCTCGGATGCCCGGTCCTTGCTGAGCTGCCGCGGCGGCTCTGATCACAGACCGGGGCCGTGGCAGGTGGTCAATGCCTCGTCTCGCCCGTGAGCAAGCTACAGCCCCGGGGGGACTGCAGGACGCCTGGTGGAAGCAGCACCTGCTGGCCCCCTGCGGACCGACCGCCTGCCAGCCAGCACTGCCCCGGCCCCCCACGTGGGACGCTGACTCACGTCCTCCCAGGGCTCTCGAGCAAGCTGGGTTAGGAAAATAGATCACTGTACAGACCGGAGGCTCCAGGTCCCCACGGAACTTGACCAACGCTTTAGCGCACGTTCTAGATTCATTCTGATGACAACTCCCAGAGGCGGAAGAGCCCGGCTGGGCTGGACTCCCCTCTGCGCCGTGCATCAGCCGGGGCGCCCTGGGCAGGAAGTCTGACATCGCTAAGCCTCAGTCTTCACAGCTGTACAATGGGGGGGACACATGCAGTCTCCGTGGGGCTGCTGAGATGATCGGCTCTGCTGAAGGCCTGTGTGGCGTCCTGTATTCAGGTGGCTACACTTACGCACCAAACACACACTTACTGAACACCTGCTGTATGCTTCATGCGGGCATCACGCTTGGCTCCAGGGAGAACCTGATGACTGAGACAGTTCACACCCTCAAGGAATTGCTTCTCAAACCTGAGGGTCCCCTGAAAGGCAGCCTAACACAGACTGCTGGGCCCTATCGCACAGCGTCGGGTTCAGGAATGGGGCCTCACTGTGATGCTGGGACGCTCCTGGGAGTTCACGCCTCTAAGAGGTCCTGGAGGGGCTGGTTCTCTGGCCCAGGGACCACAACTGGGGTGCCACTGCTTACCAACATCCTGATTCAAGCTGCATGGGGGCCCGGGTGAGAAAGAAACAAGGCAGCCTCGCGGAGAAGGCACGGGGGTGGTTTGGACCTGTGGTGGGGGGGCGTCAGGGGAGAGCCAGGGAAGCAAGGACGTTTCAAAGAGCACGTGGCTGGGACAGAGCAGCCTCACTGGGAAGTGCAGCGAACTCGAGGAACGAGGAGGATGGCCTCCATCTGAGGTTGCTAGCCATTAGACACTGGACCCTCACCCAGACTTTCCTGGGGCTTCCGGCTCGTGGGAGGTGCAGGTGCAAGACCCGCCCACATCCCCGTGCTCTGTTTTCCCACCGCTGTGCTCTCAGGGCCCACCGTGGGCGCGTGATGGCCATGCAAAGGACGCAGGTAACGTGGCTGGCTGCATGCTGACCTCCACCTTGTCAGCGAATAGGGCCAATGGGATGTCGGCCCTGTCCCATGCCCAGTTCGAAACCCAGATTTGCACCCTTCTTCCTAAATACCCTGTCCAGTTTTGGTTTTTTAGGAAAAAGGAATGCCTCTCTTAGTTCCTAACTGCCAGTAAGATCTCTCTCCCACTCTCCTCCCACCCTCTTTCCACTATTCCTACAAACACGATACCAAATGCAGTATTAACTTAATGAAGTTAATACACACTTAATGAAGTGTGCACACGTGTGTGTGTGTGTGTACGCGTGTTTTCACAGGGCCAGCATGTGGGACCAGTGAAAACCATGCTCAAACAAGTCCCTCCCAAGCTTCACATCTCAAGACCTCCTGCTTCACTAGAAAAGGACTTTAATTGAACCAAACACCTACCTCCACATAGCATACATTAGCCTACTGTCACAAAACAGAGACCAAATCTTGTTTTCTTTCCTGCTTCCACGTGGTGCCCATTGCCATCCTTGCCCAAAGTCAGATTTCACAGCCAAAATATACCAGTGGCCCAGGGTGACAATGGGACCACCCCTCCACCAGGGGTCCCTGCAGCAGGGGGGCTGATGGCTCTGTCTCTGATCCCTGGTGCTTCGTCCGGGGCCCGTTCCCGGGGCAGCTGCTCAGTGGGGTTGAATGAATGAACACGTGAATGAACGAACAGAAGGACACGGTGGAACCACTTGATTTCACCCAGGCTCGCTCTGGAGCATCGTGACCCGCTCTAGAACTCGGCACCTGATCAGGGGCTACAGCAGTGATGGGTCGGCTTCGCTCTTTCACTGGCCTGGCCGGGGTCTCCGAGATTTCTCAGGAGGACACCCCTGGTGTCAGCCTTGGCCTGTTCCCTGGGGACTCCTCCAGGCTCCCCGACCCCCACCACTTGGCCCACTGCTGTGCTTGCCTTTAAATATCACCGGCTTGGCCTTGCATATTTTCAGCAAGTTGTCAGGAACGGACACGGGTTCTCCGGAGGCCACGACGGGAAACGTGACTGAAGCAGGTCCCACCAAGCCAACCTGGGGCACGCAGGACATGCCTGCGCTCTCTGGAAACATGCCGAGAGTGTTAGGAAGACACATGGAACGGGGCCTCCCTCTCCAGCAGGCCTGATGTCGGGCCTGCTTACATGTCCGCTACGGCCTGACGCTTTCCCCCCACTTATGGGAATACTTGAGTCTTGGAATCACAGATTCCTGAGGTCAAAGCGCCTTTAAGGTGGCTCGGTCCAACATTCCCCACCAAACAACACAGTCTCCTCTTCGATCTCTCTGCCATGTGGCAGGCGAGCCCCTTTTAAATTTCTTTAGGGTCAAGGAGCTAGGTCACCGCTGTACAAGGACCTTGGGCTCTGCTGTGTGGCTCCAACATAGGAGAGACCCTTCAGTTACACCCAAGTCCGCCCCAGAACATCCTCCCCAATTCGCACAAATTCACGCAGTGCACAGGTGCACGCACACCCCCGGGCCCAACCAGCAGCACCACCATCGCCCCCCGAGTCTTGCAACTGGCAAGGCCGCGTCACTTACCGTACTTAGCTCTATTCCCACCGCCCTGGGAGTAGCCAGCATCTGCAGCTGATGGAGATTCTGGAGACCACCCTTTGTGGCGTTTTTTGGGGGGCCCGGAGTTTGATAAGATACCTAGACGACATTCAGAGTATAGATTAGGCTGTTGCTAAGGACGAGCTTCCAAATACCCCCTGATTGGGAGAACAATTATTTGTAACCATCAGAGCTTCACAATGGCTCTCAGCTGTCTGGTGAGGCGTCTGGGCATGAGGAAACATCCTGTCCCTTCCAAACCAGCCAAGTACTGAGAGCCTTACCTCTGAGCCTCGGCATCCTAGTCTTTAAAATGGGATCATAAACCCTACCGTGAAAGGTGGTTTGATAAAGACTAACGAGCATGCACATAAAGCAGAGTCTGGACCCACTGACTGGGAGCCCCCAGGATCACATCCTCCTCCCCCTCCTCCTCTGAACATTCCAGTGAATGGAGATGCAGTTCTGCAGACCGGCCACTGAAGCCGCCATCACAACTTCACCACTGGGGGGCAGCACTGCTCCACCTGTGCTCCACATCCAGAGCAACAGAAGCCAGTACTCGCTGCTGGTATTGAGTCACCTCTGCCCACTCTACACATCAACACCATGTGCGTGACGCATGCTGTGCTCCCGGCTTATTCAAAACATCGAGAATTGGTTACCATGTTTTTTTGAGCAATCCAACACAAAATTTCCCCTACGTTTAGAGCTGTGCATTCCACGATGACTGCATGTTAAACTCACCTGGGAAACCTTTAAAACTCTCTGTGCCTGGACACAAGCCCATCCCAAGTAAGCCAAAACCAAAACCCGCATCTGGGGGAGCCCAGGCATCATGAGTCCCTGAGCTCGTGACTAACTCACAAGCAGGATTGAAAACCATAGTTTAGGGGCACCTGGGTGGCCCAGTGGGTTAAGCCTCTGCCTTCGGCTCCGGTCGTGATCCCAGGGTCCTGGGATCAAACCCTGCATTGGGCTCTCTGCTCAGTGGGAAGCCTGCTTCCCCCTCTCTCTCTGCCTGCCTCTCTGCCTACTTGTGATCTCTCTGTCCAATAAATAAAATCTTTAAAAAAAAAAAGAAAGAAAAGAAAACCATAGTTTAGAACAATGTTTCTGTAAATTTGGTCCGAGAAGGAGCTGACAGAAGCAGCAAAGGCTTGTTAAAACTGCCCGCTCCTGGGCGCTGCCTTGACCTCTAGGACTGGATCTCTGGAAACAAGTGTGAGAAAAATGCCGTTATTCCCAGGCACGCTGGCTACGCCTAAGTGCACTGCGGTTCTAGAGTCGCTTAAAGGTAAGAAAGTTATTCTCACCTCTTCCTTAGACTGAGCAAAGATGAATAAGCGAATAAAAAGTTAAAATACAAGGTACTTTGTTTACACAGAGCTTTCAAGCAGGTGGGCTCCTTCAACCCTGGCTCGGGAGACACCTGCTGGCCGGTCCGGACTCTCCCTCCATGCCACACCAACTCCAGGAGGTGCGGGGGTCCCAGCATGGGGGGCTCCCACGAACCCCCCAACAGCCCGGCCCAGAGGAAAGCGAGACCCCCCCTCCCCCGCCCAGGACCGGCAACGCTACCCAGCGCCGAGGGCCGCGGCGTGGCCGACAGGTCATTCTTCACCAGCTGTTGGTGCTTCGGGGAGTCTTTGCCGTTGAGAACGGCCGGACCCACGGCGGCCGCGAGCGAGGGGTGCTCAGAGGCTGGTCCTGGCAGCGGAGAGAGAGAAGGGGGAGCACACACTCAGTTCACAGGATGCTCTGCGAGCCCAGCTGGTGGGATATTACTTTCCTTCCGTTTTTATAAACTTACAAACGAGCTTTCTGCCGACAAGTGATTCTGCCCACTGAGAACACACAAACACACGTGCACACACGCTCCTGCCCCAGTGAGCATGGCCTGGGGGAAAGAAGGACTGGGGAGACCTGAGGAGCCAGTGGGGCCCCGGAATCCCAGGGGTGCACACGAGGCTCCTCTGCCTCCCTCCCCCTCCCCGTCCCGGCTCCGGCTTCTGGCAGACACCCTCAGGAAACCTGTCGGGCTTGCGGTCACCCAGCTCCGAGCTGCCCACAGGGCCTGGGGCTCCCCGGGCCTGAGGATGATGTTGGGGGACACCGGGGGTACTGGTCTTGTGAGCCCCACCGCAACGCCCATGTGCCCGCATCAGCCAGAACGGTCTGGAAGGCACTCCAGAGTCGGGGGCAGCACAGAACGCTTCCGGTGGGTGTGGCGGCATGAGGAGGGGTTCAGAGCATGGTTCTGAAGCCAAGCACCCTGTGTCTGAGCCCCGGCTCCGCTGCCCCCTCCTGAGGAACCACACTGAACTCCCTTGACCTCCCTCTGCTTCCACCTTCTCCGCTACACACGGGGACAACAGCCGAGCCACTGTGAGAAAGATGTGACTCACAAAAGTCAAGTGTGTGGACCGGTGCCCGGCAGGTAGTAATAAGCACTAAGAATTTCCTAGGAGTATCATACTTAATTCTTACAATCACCCTGCAAATTAGGAAAGACTTTCTCCAGGGCACCTGAGTGGTTCAGTTGGTTGAGCATCCAACTCTTGATCTCAGCTCAGGTCTTGATCTCAGGGTCATGAGTTCAAGCCCTATGTTGGGCTCCACGCTGGGCGTGGAGCCTACATTTGAACAACGACAAAAAAAAGATTTTCTCCAACCTGACATATGAGGAAAGAGAGATTCAAAGAATTTGAAATTAGTTGCCCAAACCACCCAGCCAGACGGTATCGGCGCTGGGATTTACACCCAGATGTTCCGATGGTGAAATCCGTGGGCTCGCCAGCTGTGCTGGTAATGGAGGGCCCAGGTGGCCCAGGCGCTGTGAGGACGACAGCAGACACCACGCAGGGAGGGAGGCCCAGTGGGAGGGCACAGTTCCCAACCCCGGGGGCAGCCTCCTCCTTACCGATGTGATGAATCGGGTGGGGGCAAGGGCACTGCGCCCCCACCCCTGCCTTCAAAGCCCCTCTACAGACCCTCTGGGCCAGAGGAAAAACAGCCAACCCTCCAGAGTCCTCGAGGACGCTGCCGTGGTCACGGCGATCGCGCCTGGAAGGTCTGTTCGCAATGGCAGAATGCCAAGCATGTGAACCAGAAATACCTGCTGGATCAAATCTTGGCTTCAACTCCTACTGCCCACGAGGTCCTAGGCCAGCGGCCGAGCCTCGACTCCCCGGGTGGCACCACGGGGAAACTCAGGCCCGCGTGCAGGGTGCTGTCAGGACTCACGGAGGTGCCCGCGAGGCCGCGGGCCGCTAGCGGGTCTCACCTGCCCCTCCCGGAACTCCAGTCCAGCACTGACTTGGTGTCGCTCCAGAACAAGCTCTAAGCTGCAAACTGGGGGTGCAGAGGGACCCCAACGCCCCCCACCACCGACAACGGGATCCCCTTCTGTAGCCAACACGGAGCCACGACATCTTTCTAAATTAAAAACACAGCACGCTGTGCCAGCAACTATTACAAATTCACAATGAAACACAAAGGCACGGCAGACAAAGAGGACGAAGCCTCCTATTTATCTTGAAGAATGTGTGGCCGCCACGCAGGGGACATGCTAGGGACTTGCCAGGGACATGCCAGCCCAAGGATGCAGCTTGTCTGGCGTTTGGCCACCGCTCACCTGCCTGCTGGGCTCCCATCAGGATGCTCGGCGTCGCTCCAGAAACAGGCTCGCTGGAGGAGGCCGCCAGGGGCCCGGAGCGCTCCGCGGAAGGGAAGAGGGAACCAGAGCAAGTACTGGCCGAGGTCTGCCGGCTTCTGAACTCTGAGGGGCAAGACGCTCGCGTGAAAACCGATTCCCCGCTGGCCCTGGGGTGCTCTAGACTGGGGTCGGTCCCACAAGAGAGCTCAGGGTAGCTGCGGGGACGCAGGGGTGCTCTGGGCCTAGGGCAGAGGAATCTGTCTCGGGGACAGCTCTGATGATCAGGAGTGGGAGGCATCATGAGCACTTGAGAAAAACAGATGACACAAATGAGTCACCCCATCACTGCCCTTCAAGTCCAAGGAAAGAACAGACTATTACTCAGAGGGAGAGGGAGAGCCAACACCCGCCCCTTGCCCTCCATGCCGAAAGTCACCCTCTGTCGGAAAGATGGACCCCCAGCGGCACAGCCGGCCGGTCAGGTGCTTGGTCATAGCAAGTGACCACAGACTCTTATCTGGTCCCACAGTGGAAGAACCACTGGCCCCCAGGACCTAGAAAACAACTGACATGTAGCAGGAGCTCAAGAAATACCTATCGAGAGATGTAAGCAGAGGAGAAGGGGAGGGGAGGAATGCCCAGAGCCAGCCCCTCCTGAAACCCGTCCTTCTCTTCACAGCGGCTGACTGAGGGAGGCCAGGCCACCAGAAGTGAGCCAACGCAGACAAGTGAGGGACAAAAGATTCCCCCAAGACCCCTCCTGGGACATGTCCCTCCAGAACTGGATGAGTGGGGGCATCCATCCCCCTGCTTCCCTCTGTAGATGACTTAGCCACGGGTGATACGGGAAGACAGGAGGGAGGAGAGAAGCCCAGGAACTTCTTCAAGGACAGGACTGTGAGGCTGGCCTTTCTATTCTGTTCACAGAGTTCGGGGCAGAGAGAGAAGCCATTATTCCCCTAAATCAGGGTTTCTCAGCCTTGGCACCACTGATATTTGGGACTGGATAATTCTTGGGGGGCGGGGGGCTGTCCTGTGCGCTGCAGGATGTTTTGCGGAGTCCCTGGTCCATACCCGCCAGATGACGGTTAGCACTCTCCCGTCACCGGGATCAGAAAGGTCTCCCAAGCACTGCCACATGTCCCACGGGGGACAAAATCAGCCCTGGTTGAGAACCTCTGCCCCAACACCTGCCACAAGCAGGCACAGCACGGTGTGGCCCTCTGTCAGCTTTTCAATGTCCCGCACAATTCGGCAGGTCCTAGACACACCCCTAAGGCCGGGCAGCGCAGTGACTGCCTGCCTGGAGACTGTAGAGCCCGCTGTCCTCTAAGCCCTGCTGCCCGGCACCCGGGCCCGCTCGGAGGACGCCCGTTCGCCTCCCCCACCCAGCCCCGCCCAAAGCCCCAGTGCTCACCTGAGCCTTTCCAGCAAATGAGAGGTCCTTTGGTGAGAGCCCCTTGTGTGTTGCGGACCAGGTAATACTTCAAGTGTTTCTGCTTCTTGGGCTGAGTGGTCAGCTTAAGATTTATGTGGTTAGAGAATTCTGTGAAGTAACAGAAGCCTTTCTTCCCACAGCCAACGCAGTTCCCAGAGAAACCTGGGGGAGGAAACAAACCACCAATGTCTCCAACTTACCTTCAACAACCTCTTCAAATAATACGGACTTTATCTTTTTTTAAGATTTTATTTATTTATTTGAGAGAGAGAGATCACAAGTAGGCAGAGAGGCAGGCAGAGAGAGATGGGGAAGCAGGCTCCCCGCCGAGGAGAGAGCCCGATGCGGGGCTCGATCCCAGGACCCTGAGATCATGACCTGAGCCAAAGGCAGAAGCTTTAACCCACTGAGCCACCCAGGCACCCTAAATAATATAGACTTTATGGAAACTCTAACTATTCACATTCTGTACTGCCAACTAGAAAATCCCACAGGGCAAAGGTCCCTGGCACCTTATGCTGGGCCAGGGGTCACGATGACCTTGACGCAAACAGAAGAAGGACCAAGAAGACTCAGTCATGAACACGCCGCACCAGCAACCCCCACCTCCCAGCAAGCTTTGCAGACTGAACTTGCCCCAGGAGCAAATGTTAAAGCCTGCGACACACTGGGGCTCCTGGGTGGCTCAGTGGGTTAAAGCCTCTGCCTTCGGCTCAGGTCATGATCTCAGGGTCCTGGGATCGAGCCCCGCATCGGGCTCTCTGCTCAGCGGGGAGCCTGCTTCCCCCTCTCTCTCTGCCTGCCTCTCTGCCTACTTGTGATCTCTCTCTGTCAAATAAATAAATAAAATCTTAAAAAAAAAAAAAAAAGCCTGCATCACAGAGCAAACTTTACAAGAACTGTCAGGTTCAACCGTCTATACTGATCAAGTACTTGTAACGAGGTGGTCCGTCCCTCTCTCCAGTCAGAGCCTCAAAGCCCTCGGACCACACACACCAGGACGCACTGAGGCCCCGGATTCCGTCCCACTCCCGTGAGTTGTTGAGAAGAAACGAGGAGAGCTCCACGGTGCGCGGCCAGAACGGCGGCGAGGGACTCCTGGGGGCTCGGCAGCCAGGGGAGCGGAGACCGTTGGCGCGAGTGTGGCTGCCACCAGGTCGGTGTCCCGCTGCTGAGGCCCAAGGGACAGGGGTTCCCGCCAGCTGTGAGGCTCCAGAAAGGCTGCCCATGACAAAACTACCTCCTATGAACAGTTAAAATCCAGAGAGTACGCATGAAAAGACCTTTACAAACTACCAAGTCCAATCAAACCATCCTCAGAACCGCTGGTTCACAGAGAAAGGGGCCGACTTGCGTTTTCTGCCTGATGGCTGCTCGCGTTTCCACCCACCATCTCAAGAAAGCCTCCTTAAGACCTTGCTTCGCCCGCTGGTGCACAGGATTTCTACGATCCGAGGTCCTTTGGGAGGGGAGCTCCTGCAGCTGAGACTAATCTATTTTGTCATACTCTGGTGGCTGCAAGTTTACGAAGGCCACTCTGACTTAGCCCGGGAGGGCCATGTGGCCGTGTGTGTAAGCTCGGCTTGTTTAAACAGGGTTATTCCTGAGGCCTCTGGTGAACGTTAAAATAACATGTTCATGAAGGTTCCATCTACGTTACAGAAACTTACTGGATTTTCCGATCTCTTTTATTCTAAGCAAATTTCATATTCCTTCGAAGGCCTTAGAAAGAAGGACAAGTCTCTTGGTTGAGCCACAGGATGGGCACGGGTTGGTTTAAACTTCCAGAATCCCATTCTCTCTGCACCAGAGCAAACAGACGAGGCACCAGGAAATGTCAAACACTGTGCTCTCCGTTTACTTGTTTTTAAGGGGACAGGAAGGGAACAAACATGCACAGAGAACCAGGGACGTTCTGGCCATCTGCTGTCCCCTCTACAGGTCACTCGGCTTTACTGACATAACGACTAGTCAGTCAGGACAGCAAAACCTTCTTGGGGGAAGCCTGAGAGCCAGAAAGGTTATGTAATAGTCCCAAGTGGATGCAGACAGTGTGTCCCTCCATTCTGGTCCGAGAACGGAGTGTAGATCCACAAGCATGACATCCCACTGTCACTCAATGCCCGGCTCAAATGTCCACTTCTTCAGAGCTTTCCTTGACCCAAAGGGCTGAAGCTTGCCATTCTCCGCCCTCTACTGCTCTTTATACTGCTGAGAGGATCACAGTAACCTCGTCTTTCATGTTTATTGAAATTCGCATCTTTTTTCCCGTAACTCTCCCTGTGCTCCAAAGGACCGGCATCGTGGTGTGAGTGCACGTACGTGTGGGCTGCGTGTGTCCATGTACATTTATATGCGCAGACTAGCGTCCAGCACAGGGAAGACAGTCAGAAAATATCAGGAGGGAAGCCAGGAGAAGCAAGGTAACGATCTCTATGAACACTTTAGGATTTCTGCATATACTTTGAAATAATAATCTGGTTTTTATTTATGACTTTGTCTCCAACCTGGACCCCTTAAGATAAGCGCAGCTCACCTGCCATCGAAGAATGAGGCCCTGAGAAACCTTCCAAGCTCTCGGGAAGGGATTCTGGCCGCAAGTGTTGAAAAGATGGGTGGACGAGAGCCGCTGCCAGGCCGTGTGATGCTAAGAGCACCGTGCCAAGGCCAACACGGCCACCCGGAAGCAGCTACACGGACGTCAGGCCTTCGTCCCATGAGCAACGTGGGCTTCGGGACCGCGGCTCCCTTTCAGACGCAGGGCTGGGAGGCACAGACCATCAGGGATGCCTCCTTGTGGTTCAGAAGGGGAAACCCTGGGTCTTCCAGGTCCAGCAAATATTTAGGGAGCCGGCAAGCAAGCTGCTCTCCTGCTTTGGCAGAAATTTCTGGCCAGGAGAACAGGCTGCTCTTTGGAGAGGTGATCTGGGACCGCAGAAGGGGCCGACCAAGAAAACCGCAGGACGGCTTCCCAACCGGCCCCAGGAGACCGGGGAAACAGCTGAAATCACCCCAGCTGGACACATGAGGTAATTCTAATGTTTCACGAAACTGCCTGCAAGGCAATAAAAATTTTCACAAGGATGCATAAAATGAGCCATTCCCTTTGGAAACCCGCCTCAGGACTGAGGAGTTGATAATGATCTCCTGAGAAGACAGAAAGCACGGAATGCAGCCCGAATCCCTGAAAATGCGCAGCGACTCAGGACAGAAACAGCATCATCCTTGGCTTCCCGCAGCAAACGAAGGGGAAACACCGGGCATCGAGCACTGCGTCCAGGCTGCGGACACAAGCCGTGAAGATCGTTTCAAAGCCCCATGTGGATGGTGGGTGGAGAAGGAAAAGGGGCAAAGTAAAACAGATGTTCGTTTCAGGGTGGTGGGCAATTTCCTCCTCTTCTACTTTGTGCTTCATTTCTGTTATTCCTGCCACGATCCTGCTTGTGGAGGTAAATACCGCCTCACGACACATGACGGAAAAAATACGCCCCTGGCCCCCAGCCTTGATATTTTGGCCAAATTCCAACTGAAGTGCAGAAGAGATCTACTTTCTACTTGTGTCTCTGAACGTGGGCCTCTGAGGCACACCTCCCTTTGCAGTCCTCCCGAGTGTGCCTGGGAAGAGGAACCCAGACCAGAGTGCCAACCAGGCAGTGGGCGAGAGGCACACAGTCCCACAGGCCCACACCCGAGAGGCGGGAAAAGCCTTAAGAGCTGAGTCAGGATTCAAATGGGACAGAAACGAGATGGGGGTGACGGGCGTGGAAAGACGAAATAAACACTGATGGAAGTTACCAGGCTTGGAACATAACCAACAAGACCCAGGGATCATCTAGAATCCTACAATAAGGCTCATAACTAGTTCTCCCTTGGGAAGAAGCGGAAAGAAATCTGCTGTTCATGTGACCTCCAAGAGATAGTTCTAAAATGCGAGTTAAAAACATAGCAATCACCTTATTTGAACATTTCCAAACACAGAACCTGTTAAGGGAAAACTGGAAGGAGAGGTCTATACAAGAAGAGAGAATTAGCGACCGGTCAACCAAATGCTTTGGGAGAATCTTGTCCAGATCTTGGTTCAAACAAACTGACTGTAAAACAGACCAACAAAAACTATAAGACAAAATTCGAACACAGTGGATATTTGATATTATGGAATGATTATTACACGTTTTAGGTATGATAATGGTTCAGGATTTTTAACAAAAAGCCCTTTCTTTTTAGAGATACACACTGAAATGTGTACATTTCACGTCTGAATGACACGTCTGAGATTTGCTTCCAAATAATTCGGTAGGTAGAGAAGGAAGAGTTAGGCGTGAAATGCAACGGACCGTGTGTTAGTAATTGTTGAAGACACAAGGCAGATACATTATACTATCATAGACTTCTCTCTACTTCCTCAATTTAAAAATGACTTCCTGGGGCATCTGGATGGCTCAGTCTGTTAAGCATCCAACCCTTGGTTCTGGCTCAGGTCATGATCTCAGGGTTAGGGGATCAAGCCCCATGTCGGGCTCCCTGTTCAGCATGGAATCCGCTTGTCCCTACCCCTCTGCTCCTCCCCCGCTCTCTCTTAAAAAAAATAAATAAATAAATAAATAAAATCTTAAAAAAAAAAAAAAAAAAATGACTTCCCGGGCACCAGAGCCTTTCCCAAGCGAGACCCAAGCAGCCCCCACCCCCAGTCTCCACCCGGCTACTCCAGCACACCATTCTCCTTCATGCGTATGGCCCCCCTTCTGCCCGAGAGCACTGCCTCTTCTGGAGTTATGAGACCAGGGCCAGAGCACCTGGGTTCACATTCAGGACCTGCCATTTACTAGCTGGGTATCCCTGAGCAAGTCGCTTAACCTCTCTGTGCCTTCATTTCTTCATATATAAGTGCCAGATAATAACGTACCCACCTCGCCGGCTTATGCCATCCTACCGAGCACAGTTTCTGGTGCATGGTCAGGGGTGCTGTCATTGTTCTCCAGTTTTTCGGGGCCCAGCTCAAACACCACACCCTCGGGGACCCCCTGCCCATCACCGGGGCTCAGTGCGCCCTTCCGTAGCCCCCCACATACAGCATGCTGCACGGAGATGTAGTAGAAGCTTGATTTCTGCAGCTCTCTGAGCTGAGTCCCTGTTCGCCTGAGCTTTTGCCCCAGGTGGCAAGCTCCCAGGGAAGGACCCGGTTGGACTTGACTTTGGGGCCCTGGGGCTGGTCTCAAAGTCCTCCTGCCATCCGAGTATACATTCCATAAATGCTTAATGCTCTGCCTGCTGAACGAACACAGGACTCATTTACACCTAAAGGAAAAAAAAATGAACATTCCAGCTCCGTATTTTCTTCCACCTTAGCTGTCAGCCCATTTCAATGAATTACCGTCAACACCGGGAAACACACACCAAGATTTTCATCTTCTCAGACAAAATCCCTCAGTTGATTCAAAGTCCCTAAAACAAGATTCCCTTCATTATAAATTGGGGGGCGGTTTATAAATTAGGAGCTAAAGCCATTGCTTCGCCCAAGATCCTGCAGAGCTTCCATTTTATAGATCACTAAAAAGCTCCGAGCCCAGGCTCCCGGAGGTTGTGGGGCCACCTCGTCCTGTGCAACCATCAGGGGTAATTGCAGGAAACCCAAACAGTGTTAAGTGTGTGAGCTGAGAGCATAAAGTTATTTTAAAAGAAGAAAGCATCGGTTATTACCAGCCGGCCCTCGTTACCCACCTCCGATGGCTTTTTGGCGAGCAGTTAACAAAGACCCCACTTCCTCCGCCCTCGCCACCTGAGGAGCCGGAGCTGTTAGGGGCTGGTGGTGAATGCACTGAAAGATTCTTGTCTCCACCTTTCAAGACCCAGAACCTCCTTGATTTACTGCCCTCGCAATTCCTTTACAGTCACGAAGTGGCGGAATTCAGCCAGCGCCCCGAACGGGGACCAGGCCACCAGCACCGTCCTGCCAGCACGCGGCATCCGGAGTGGCCTCGAGTGGCAAATTAAGTCTGAGATGTAAGGACTCCAAGAGCTCCTTGGGAATTTTCCAGGATTCTTCTTGTTTTCAAGAACTAGTTATGAAAAGCCCACACCGGCCTGAACCTCTTCTCTCCCCGGTCACTGTCCCAGAGCTGTGCCTGTCCCCACGCCCCGCGGTCACCTGCCTTGCTTCCCAGCATTAACCCCCGGCCACGTCTCCTCGAGGCAGGAACCATGTCTTTGCTTTCTGCGGCTCCATTCTCATCCTCCTCTCCGTCTCTCCTCCCCTTGGGTCCTTTACATGGTGTCTCGGACATAAAACGTGCTCAATAAATATCCACTGATGTGCGTGGACCTACTCAGCTTTGGGGCCTGGATCAAGCATGAAATTTAAGTGTTCTGCCACAAAGACTGTTCCTGATGCTACGCCTGGCCCAGATCATTACAGCCCTTCTGCCTGCCTGGTCCTCCTCCAAAGGAGACACCCGGCCCGGTGGAGGGGCCAGACTGCCGAACGGCCACGAGCACGTGTGGGAATCATTCCCCACTTGACGGAGAAGGTATGAATGTTCTGCAAGCAGGAACACACATTCGGCCCTGTTCTCCCTCTGCCTCATGTCTGATGACTTCTGAAACCATCTAGGACAGGTCTCTATCCTATTCTTTTTTTTTTTTTTTTTTTTTTAGATTTTATTTATTTACTTGACATAGAGCACAAGCAGGGAGAGTGGAAGAGAGAGAGAAGCGGCTCCCCGCTGAGCAGAGAGCCCCATGCGGTACTTGATCCCAGGACCCTGAGATCATGACCTTAGCCGAAGGTAGTCGCTCAACCAACTGAGCCACCCAGGCGCCCCTCTATCCTATTTTTGACATAGGTAGGCACTTAGAAAAGGTTTGATGAACATACATCTAAAAAAGTTAATTCTAAAGAACAGGTTCTCTATAGGAAGTTCATCACATTTTAAAATAAATCTCATTTACATTCCAATTCCACACAGAAATAGCCTACTGAAAAACATAAACGGGCCTGCTGATGAAGAGGCTCCCAAAGGAGGCCTACCCCCCAGACCCCCAAAGGCCTCCCTTGTCGCCACCCCGCATGCAGATGGAACCACACAGAAGGGACTTACCAAGAAGAGCGTTGTGCCCATTATCATCGGGCAAGAACCTTTTGTCGACGGCGCACACCAGGAGATGGTCCGGCAGGCTGGGGGACTTGACCCCCACGAGGAGAAAGCCCGCGGGGACATCGATGGGCTCACTGGAAATGGAGACAAGACGCAGGTCCTTCCCCGCCTGGCAGAACCCTACGAGGAATGGACAGGACTCACGTGCACACCAAGGGGCTTCCCCAGAACCAGGCTCCCCATGGGCAAAGGGAGGACATTCCTGATCTTGTCAGGAACAAATCTCACTTCCACATGCGGCTGACTTTAAAATTAGTTCCAAGAGATAAAATTAGAACCCTAGTTACTCGGGACACCTGCCGGACGGTAATTCTTTTGAAGACTACGCTGTCACCATACATTCATGGACAAATGATTCTCGGCAGGAAAAACGGTAGACGAGCAATGGTCAATTAAAATAGATACGAGATAAATCCGTAAGAAATTGAGTAATGGGATATTTTTTACCCCCTGCATTTTTCACATGGATGAGGGACAGGCAAATGTCACAGAGAGGGAGTCAGAGCCTGGTAGTGCTGGCTGCCTCTGGGGATGCGGCAGGACCGGGACACAAGAAGAGTGACCATCAAGGAGCCTGGCACTCCAGACCCTTTCGAACGTTTTATATTTAGAGCTTTTAAATATATTTCTCTTTCGAAAAATAAGTGCCCTAAAATATCTGGAAATAAAAGGGGAGAAACAGCAGAGATTTATTTGGATGGGCCCTCTCCAACATCCTGCCGGATGAGGGCACAGGCGGCCCCATCTCCTGTTCTGCTCCATCCTTAGTTACCGACTGAGACAATGAGAGTTAACGTGATCCTGACGGTCCCGAGGCTTTCCTGCCGGACTCTGCAGTGTGACTAGACCCCTCCGGCGTGCACCTGCTGCACCCTCTCCAGTGCCTGTGTCCGGAGTCTCCCACGTGCCCCTGAGGGAGGGCCACGCAGGGGCCTGGAGGGGTGGGGAGGCTGGCAGGCACGGAGCCAGCACCCACTGTGTGCCAGGCACTGGCCCAGGAGAAGCTCTGCAAAGCTCTCACTGGATCACCTCTGGGGAAGTGGTTCAGCCCCCAGGTTTGCAGAGATGGAAATCGAGGCTCAGGGAGGTTCCGTGATGCGCTCAGAGCTGCTGACGGGTGGGCCGGGCTGGAGCCACGTCCGCCCTCAGCTTGGGGTGGTTCCCTTCGATGTCTTAGGGAAGTTAAGCAAAGTCCCCGAGGCCGAGGTCAAGCACCCCGCAGGTTTTCTCCCTACATGGTCTGAGCCCATCCTTCTGAAGAGCGGGAGAAAATAGGCCGGGGGTTACTGTGCTGGCTTGGAAATTCTTTGGAAATTGCTTCTTTAATTAGGTGACCTTTTAACGTCTGGACACTAGAAGTCCTACATCCTGAAGGGCCATGGCGCTGGTTTCTCTCTCCCCGCAACAGCAGCCCCGGTGAGGGCTGACTGCCTCTCCTGCCGCCACCCTGCACAAGGCCAAGTCCAGGCCCACACACAGCACCTGGGACCTCTACGCCCCATCTGACCTCGGCACTACGCCCTGCCCGGCCACACCTCAGACTCCTACCTACATAAACTGCCAGCAGCTCCCCAGATGGGCTATACTCTCCCCCTCCTGAGCCTCTGTACATGCTGTTCCTCTGTCTGGAACGTCCCAGTTTCCCTCAACCCTCTCACAGACTACTGCTAATCCTCCCAAACCCACATAACGGGCCACCTCCTCCAGGAAGCCTTCCCTAAACTCTCTACCTGTGGGACGAAGCTTTCCTGAGCTCCCAGGCACCCCTGCTTGCCCACCTCACCCTGTCAGCACTTTCCACCTCGTGTGCAAAGCGTCTGCTTGCCTCCATAGCTCTGTGAAACCGGGAGCTCTGTACCTTGTATCTCCATATTTCCAGAGTGGGGCCCCAATCAGTAGTGAACAAACTAACCAGTGACACCACTCGACTGGTGTGGTGACAGGCGGATGAACGCACAGCACTCCGAGAGGCTGTCCCGCTGGCGGGTGGCAGAGCCAGGCATTTACCCCAAGTTTCTTTGAGTGCAGAGCACGAGCGCTTATCATCAGACCAAGGTACCCCCCCCCACCTGCATTTCTGTGCCTCGGTTCCTCCACGGTGCGACAGGAGGAACATACTGATTCTACGGGGCTCCTGAGAGAACATACGTCTGCCTTCTTCACCAGGAAAGTACGATCGCCAGAAAGATTCTTCTTACTAAGCAGTTGAGTGAAACCTCAGCACAAGCAGACCCGAACAGGGAAATATATTCTAGTTTCCAAACAACCAGTGAAGAAAATGAACAGATGGATCCAAATCCACCCGTGACGTTGAGCTGTGCACAGAGTGCCGAGGGGCGCCGATCCGACAGCCCCTGGGGTGGTGCGGCCAGGGACCAGGGGTACAGGGGACCCGGGGTGCACAGCTGCAGACTGCCAGCCTCACCATCCGTGGTACAGCAGCCTTCAGGCGGAGGGTGCATCTGGTAGGGATTTGGGGGGCAGCTGGGCTCCAGTCCCCCTTCTCCCTCTTCTTCCTCATCCTCATTGTCTACTCGGCTACCACCTAGAAGTGGCAAAGGGGAGGGAGGAGACAGTCAGAGGCAAGGGGTCAGCAAGTCTCAGCCATTTAATCATTAACCAGTCCCTACAGACATGCTGGGATTCGGGCATCAACGCCCCCCCCCCACTCCCCGCCCCACGCTGCTCAGAGGGAAGAGCTGAGGCCAGAGGAGTTTCCCAAGGTCACGGACTCAGGCTCCAAGCCTGGCCTCGCGACTTCAAATTCAGGTTCACGTCTCTCTCCATCCAGCGGAGCTACACCCGTCGGCTCACGCACGACAGTTCCACACACATATAACTGGTCGAGGGAGAAGCACTCCAGAAATCTTCCCAGGGAGGCGCCACAGAGTCAGATAGAGACCATTTTACACAAAGGGACCAACGACTGGCCCGAAGCTCTCCAGTGACAGCAGGCTCCCAGGGGCACCTGAGGCCCACACTGAGGTTTGACTGTCCGGCTTCACTTAGAATACAAAGCCTGGTGTGAACGGCCTCTCCAGCGTGTTTATTTAGCCCCAAGGGAAGAGCGGATGCATAGACAGGACCAGAAATACAAACACACCCAAATCCCGCACAGACACACAAAGCACCATTCCAGAACAGCGGCCACACACGTTATGACTTGGGGAAACTTTTTTTTTTTGGGGGGGGGGACTTTTTTTTTTTAAGTGCAGTCGCGTATTGGCAGAACTGGCCGGAAGAGCCAGGGATTGGCCGTGGAAGTCCCACAGCTCCCTGCGCGTGAGCTCTGTCATAGCGGTGAAATAACTTCTGGTCATTCCCTGCAGCCTCTTGGCTCCCAGAGAGCGGGGCGCCTGCCTTCACGCATCCCCGTGACCCCAGAGACAGCGCCCAACCCTCTCGAGCCCCGTTTACTCAGTACTGCTCAAGAAGGCGGTTCATGTAAATGAATTTCCCAGGCTATGGAAGTACCGTCCTAACTCCTTTTAACCAACATTCGTGGTCAAAAATCTTTCTCGACTTGTCCAACTCATCATTTAATAACGAGCATGCAAACTTCTTCATGGAACAGGGTCATTACGGGCATCCTTGAATGGGCTAGGCTGGAAGACAGTTTTTCTTCTTTTTTGTTTCTCTGCCTCCTGTTTTAGTGCTCGTTTCTATGTTCCCAGTTCACCTGCCTCCTCTTCCTCGGGTCTGCCCCCTCCATCCATCCAGTGGGTTAAGTGGCTCTGGGTGAGTGATGAAATTGTGTGCAGTGGAAAGAGAGGGGCTGGGGACCAGAGAACTCTCAGTTCCCGAGCCTGCCACTGTCTCTGTGGCCACGGGGAAGTTACTTAACCTCTCTGTGCATCAGATCCTGTGTCTTTAAAATGAGGTGGTTATATAGGGCCACTTTGAGCTGCTACTGTCTATATGGGGATATATGGCCCTCAGCGTCGCACAGAATCTTCCTGATGTGATCTAATTAGTACAGTGGCCGCCATTTTAAAGGTGCCCATGGGACAACAGGCAGAAGAAACTGAATCTTTTAAGCCAGCTCAGGCCCGTGACCTTGGGTAGGTCAGAGCAGGAAGTGGAGAATCCCTGGTGCCTCCGTCTTTCCGAGCCTGGAGAGCACCGAGGTGGCAGGAAGACCATAAAAAGATTATCCAGGAAGCACATGAGGGGGGTGGGGATGAACTCCGGGGCCTCCCTTGATGCTTCCTTCCTGCCATTAAATGCAGGCCCGAGAGACTTTAGCCTAAGGGGCGGAGTCCCGCCCAGACCCCAGGCGCCAGCAATGCCGCACAGGTCCCCACGGGGGCTGGGACAGTCCTGCGGCCACCTGCGGAGCGGGCGGCACAGAGCTGTTTGTGCTCTGCGGGACCCGCCACTCTCCCGCCCCACACTCTCCCCCCACCCCCCCAGCCAGGACTCCAGAGGCTAGGAGGGAAGGGCAAAGACCCCAACAATCTGGGTGAAAAGGAGCGAGAACTCAGAGCCACACAAGAATGCCTGCCTGCTTGTGACTCCGCTAAAGCCAAAAGGAAGAGGAATTCAGACTCTGGGAAAGAATGAAAGAGAAGGGCCTTCAGCCTCAGAAAGTCAAAGAAAGAGCTCAGAATCTGGTGGATGACAAAGCAGACCTCAAAGGTCAAAGGTCCACCGCAGACACCGCAGGGCCTTTGATGGGATCAGTCAGGCAGAGGCGAGGGGGAGCACACTTACTACGGCCAGGAGCAGAGCAGACCAGCCTGCTGGCCAAGGTCTCCCGGTGGGAGGAGGGCATTGCCACGGCATCGGACGAGACCAACCGGGCTGGGAGCCGAGGACCTTAACTCGAGAACACACAGGCGCCCAGAGACACTGCCACACTTCACTCTGCGGAGCTCAATTTTCTTTTCTTTCCACAAGAAACCATGTGACATTTTGAGGGGGACGGTGGGGTTATAAGAATTAACTGTGTCTCGTTTAATTAATTAATCCTTATCTCAAAATGCTGGGGTGGTATTTGTTTTGTTTGGTCTTTCTCTTAAAAAAAAAAAGGAAATAGCACATTAAAAGCCTTTTCCCCTGGAAGGAGGTAAGACCTCTAACCCAGGGTGCAAAGTCATAAGGCCCCTGCTGAATCGAGCTCGGGAACACAGATGTTAACAGACCCAGGGTGTTTAGGATACCAGCACCCTGGCCATAAGCACCAACTTTCACGTAATTGAGGAAGGACAATAGTAAGAGACAGACAGACAGACAAAACAAGCCGTCCGCACCAAGTTTTAGGACGCAGAATCCAGGGGCAGAGCTGCATGCATATTCAGTTTATGATGACATCCAGCAAAGTAAAAAAGAGAGTCTCCCCCTTCCCACCAGACCCCTTCTTTGTCCTTCCTGTACCTTGGGAGGATTTCTCTGTTTGCAGAGGAACAGGAAAAGCTGGAGGGTTTGCTCTAGTTTTCGTAAGGGCGGGGGTGGGGGTGGGGGGCTGGCTGCACCAAAATCGGGCAGAGCACCTACAGCACTCAACACGGGAGGCATGAGAACGGGACGCCTCCAAGCTGTCCCCAGAAAGTGCCACCTGCCCAATGCCCTATCGGCAGGGGAGGGCATCCTAAGAAGTCAGAATGTTCGAGATGCAGCCTCCCAGGTAGTCTGTAGAGATCTTAGGCAGAAGGAAAAGCTGGGGGGAACCTCCCAGGGATTGCTTCTCTCCCCCCAACCAGGTGAGCACCTCCCCCCGCCTACTTAACCACCTGTCTGCCCCCTTTCCACCACAGAGCCGCCAAAGCTAAGGGTACAACTCCCTGACTCAGACACTCCTTCGACACTGCAATCGGCAAGCAAACCCATCTCCCAGCATCCAAAATCGTGGGATTTAATCAGCTTAGCAGGTAGAGGTGGAAAGCACTTTGTAGATTTAAAGGTGCCATTCACATGGACTAAGTCATCATTTTCACTGTTGGTAATTCATCATTAGCAACGAAGCCTTTCCGTACTGAAAGTAGCTACAGATGATTGTTTAATGCATGCATTTTACATAAGTCTGTCGGCTAGCCAAAAACACAGCCTGTATCCTCCTCTCATTTCTCATCTCCCCCCAGTGTTGCAGCAACACTTCCGCTGCTGGAAAACGTGCCTACTTTCGATGCCAGAGAATTCTTGGTTTTCCTAATCCGTGCTTTTGGGCACAGTCCAGTTTCTCCCAGACCCTCCTCCAGCTCTTTTAGGTCCTTACTGTGGCTGTTTGCAAAGTTAACGTAAGGACCTTTCAAAGACAGACACAAGGAACACCTCCCTGCTAGAATAAGGGACTATCAGATTCCACACAAGCAACTCTGTGCCTCATTTTCCCTTATGTGCAACTCTCCCGGCCAGCCATCCCCACACCCTACCAACACACACACACACACACACACACACACACACACACACACACTGACCCACACACACAGTGACCACCCCAGTACAGGACTGGGCATACTGCACACATGCCTTCTTAACTGATTAATTTTTGTTTTAAACATTGGTGCTTTTTGCCTTCAATATCTAAGTGAAGTCTGCAGGGGACTTCCAGTGGAAGGCATAAACTGCCCAAAAGAACTTAGGTAACAGTAACTGTCTTATCCCGTGGACTGCCGTGGGCTTACTTCTGACATAAAAAACACGTGGCTATTACAGAGACACGCTAAAGACTGAAAACAACCATTTTATTTTCCAGATAATTAAGTAAATCCTAAAGTTGTCCCATGCCTGAATATAATTGATTCATTTATTCCCAGCACAGGTTCAATTCGTAAGGGTTTATTCTTGGTGTTTCAAAGTTTCTAGAGGGCTCTTGTATCTGCGATCACAAAGGAAAACTACCTACTAGAGACTATTTTGCAAAGAGAGGACCGTGAATCCCGGGACAGAGAGAAAAAAAATATCACCAAGGGCCAAAACATGTTAAAATTTCTGCCTTATCCAGTGAGACCATCGAACCTTCTAACGAGAGCATCAGAAACAGCCCATTCACGACACTCCGACACAGCCCTCTTCCTTCCCCCCATTATCCAATGAATAACTGTATTCCTTGCAACCTTATGGCCGAAACTTGGTCTTAGCCAAGGAAAAACGGAGGTGCACCTTTCTTTTTCTAATATTCTTTTCTGCTAGACTCAGCCTTTTCCACCCGGAGGGGAGAGGCAGAAGTTTCCAGTCCTGTTCTAACAGGCGCTGCACGGATGCAGGACCCGCCCCAGCGCATCTCCTACCTTCCAGGGCGGAGAGCTGCTGCTCGGCTTCCAGGTAGAGCTGGGAGAAGACAGGCCGGGGCACCAGGCTGCTGGACCGCAGGGACGCCTCGATGGAGTTGTGTAAGACCTCTTCGAACCGCGTCGTCTTCAGCTGTCCGGCGTAAGAGTTTCCCATCTTCGGAAAGGACGCCGGAGGCTGCTGTTTAAAATGACATTTCTGCGTCAGTTGAAAAGGCTGACCCTGCACCCGGAGCTCAAAGGCAGAAGTGAACCCGTCGCCAGGAGGGAAGGGCCCTGGATCCCCCGCAAAGAGGAGAGGGCGGCTCTCGGCGACAGCTACAGCCGGGCAATTACAGGAAGTTATATAAGTAACAGCTTTCTCTAATTTAGCACGCAGATAGCAGAGTCTGACACCTCTTGCATATTTCACTAGAAACTGGCTCTTCGTCATCCTGGTTTTACAGACCGCCCCCTCCCTGCCGTCCCCCGTATACCCCCCTCCCCAGGTTTTCCCTGGGATGGGATCCTGCCCCCAAGAGGGCTCAGACAAATGATGGTTTATTTTCCTTGACTCTCAGAACAGCCCTGCACCACTTTACGTATGCGACGGCAGCTGGCAATTCCAGGATCCACGATGGCTCGTCTCCAGATTGTAGGATTACAAGACCTCCCCACACCTTCTCAGAAGGTAGGCGAGCAGATTTCCCATCCCTGCCTTTTCTGCCAAAAGGCCGATTGTTAACATTCTTCCTTTAAAGTGTTTTTGTACTTATTACCGTTTCCATTATACAAGTAATGCGGAATTACATCTGGAAAACGTGGAAATCGAGAAATTACAGAAGGGGGTGGACAAACTAAAGGAAAAAACACTGATGTGCCCAACCCCCCCAGGATAACCACTGTGATTTTTTTTTGGTAGCAGTTTAAGATATCATTCACATCCCATACGATTCACCCACTTAAAGTGCACAACTCAGCGGTTTTTAGTATATTCAGTGTCCTGCAACCATCACTCGATCATTTTCAGAACATTTTCATCACCCCAAAAAGAAACCTTGTATCCTTAAGCCTTGCTCCTTAATCTCCCAACACACACACCACCCCCCCACCCCCGCCGCCACTGGCAACCACTAATTTACTTTCTGCCTTTGTAGATTTGCCTCCTCTGGAAAGTTCCTATTAATGGAGTCCTACGGTCTACAGTCTGTCAGTGACTGGCTTCTTCCAGATAAGCACGATGCTTTCGAGGTCCTTCTGTGTTGTCATGAGCATCGACACCTCATTCCCACCCGGCTAGGATGATGCGTTCTTTCCAGACTTAATTTTCTTCACAACTTGGGGATAGGAGGGAGAAGGGAGACCATATTCACGTAGTCATAATCATTCTGTACATGAAGTTTTTGATTCTGCACGTTTCACTGGACATGAACATTTCACCCAGTCCTCTTACAAATGCTTTGGCTGCATCATAGTCGGTTGAGTGAAGGTGCGATACTGGCTCAGACATTTCTCTCGGCTCGTACATGGTAAACCTCTATGCTTAGTGCTCCCCAAGCAGCAGCACTTAAATTTATATCCCTTCCTAATGTTTTCCGTCTATTTTCTGTTTCATTAAAGTTAGCTTTCTGTTTCTATTTCCTCTTGGGTTAATCTGTTGTACTTCTTCCAAACTTCTTAAAATGATTCCTTCATTGTCATCCTTATTTCCCACCTCCTTTAATAATGAAGCTATTTCAGGCTACATATTTTCCTCCGGATGCCTCTTCCACTATGGCACATAGGTTTAGTATAGTGTTCTCCTTTTCATTTCTTTTGAGATGGAAATCCTCCTTTTCGATTCCCTCCTTAATCGGCTAATTATCCAGGAATGCATTTTTAATTTCTAAATAGTCAAGATTGGGGGAGCAGGAGATCAGCCTTTTTTTCTTTTTAAGTAGTCTCCACACTCAGCATGGAGCCCAAAGCGGGGCTCGAACTCATGACCCTGAGATCAAAACCTGAACTGAGATCAAGAGTGAGACACTTAACCGACTGAGCCCATCCAGATGCCCCTAGTCTTATTTATTTCTAATTTTTATTGGGTTATAATCATGCCTGTGGCCTTTAGAAACGCGACTTTTAAAATGTTAAGGGTTTCTTTTTGATGGATACCAGATGGACTTTCAGAGACAGCCTACTGATGTGAGAAAAGAGACGGATAAACTCTCTTTCAGGGAGGAAAGGCGATAGGGCCCTCGGTTCTACACCCTTATATATTTCTCACCCGCCACACTGTTGATGGTCAGAGCAGCATCTGACTTAAAGAAACCCCCCCAGATGCCAGGGCCAGCGGGACCACAGAGCGGCAGCAGCTCCCGCTTCCTTGCGGCGATGCCCACGGTCACACTAGCCGCGAGCCCAGCTTCACGAACCGGCTGCCACCTCGCACAGCGCTCCGACTTCAGACATACGGAGGAAAGTCTCCCTTGCTTGGGTGGGATGGGACCGCTGGTTTCCTGAGGGAGCTCTGGTTTCCCTCCAGAACGTAAAATGGGCCAAGTAGTCACGTTGTTTTTCTGCCTCTATAGTAAGGAAGGTGCAGCCTTTCCTCTTCCAGCTACAAGTAAATGAAAACCACTATACACTTCCTGCTTGCGGCAATAATCCCTGACCACGGGGCCCCTCGGCCAGCCCCTGCTTCCAGCCTGGGGAAATGAGCCTCCGGAATTAGCCTGACACAGAGAAGGTGCTGGAGAAAGAGGTCAGCTGCCGGGAGCCCCCTAACAGCCCGGGTCAGAAGGGTCTCCAGGGTCCCCTTGTCTGCCTTTTTCCTTGATCTGATGCAAGGAAGCCTTGACCCCTCGATGCACAAATGGGGGGTTACTGGCCACATCTGGGGAACCTTGCATTATTTGGTTCAGGGTGGCCTGTTCAAAGTTGCCACAAGTTAGTAACATCACAAATGTCTATTTCTACCGATCTCTGTCTGGGGAGCTTAGGGACCCAGAAAGGGGCTGTAAGTCCATCCCATTTTACATGATGTCGCTCTGGAATCATGCTCAATGACCAAAAGAAAATGATGGAGGCATCCATACCCTACCTTCCCAAGGTCCCGTTTTGCTCGCCTGACAGCTGACTGGCACCCTGAGCCCAGAGGGTTCCACCAGTTAGAGCAGACGGTGCCTAATGTGGACGGAGCAATAAAGAGGAAGAAAGAACTCGAACATTCATTGTCCAGCTACTGTGTGCAAGGCTCTGTGCGTGCTCCCTTGCCTAACACGTTCGGGGGTCAGGTGAATGATATTATGAAGCCCATTCTAAAGATGCCAAGTTCAAGTCTTGGAGATGATAAGTAACCTGAAGGAACTCTTGTTCAAAAGAAAAGAAATAGAATGGGGTGGGGGGAGAAGGAGCAGGGAGGGAAAGAGGGAAGAGGAGGGAAAGGAAGGGAGGGAGGGAGCCTGGGGGAGGGAGAGGAGAAACACAAAAGGAACCAAGGCACAGAAGAATCTTCGCACTCAAAAAACGGAAAATTGTACAACCCTAAGCAAACATCGAAGCTTTAATATCTATAAGCAAATACAGAGAAAAGGTACCCCACACCCCACCTAATGATGCCTCTGAAATCCTAACAAGGAAACACAGAGCTCTAGCCCACAGACAAAACCACCTGCCAGGTGAGAGGCTGTGGGAGGGGAGGGCAGAGCTGGGGCTCGTGGAGCCTGAGAATCCCACCCTCGCCCTGGTCAAACCGAGAAGCTTCAGTATCCTCCCCGAGGCCTCGTGGAAGGAAGAAGACGCCTGGGAAGGTCTGGGGCTGCTGTCTCCCCCTGCTCGGCTCTGACTGCGCCCTCCCCGCGCACGTCTCTGCTAGCGTCCTGCCACAGCCGTTCGGGCCCACGAGTTGCAGGGAGTTCTTCCACACCCCGACACATCACCCCGCACGGCCTGCCTTCCAAGGCTGGTCCACTTCCCCCCGATGCTGGGGCACCACGTTCTTTAACCCCAGAACCCGAACCCCAACCTTCCACGAGCACCTGGCTGCGGGACACTGGAAAGAGCCTGTGTGACCCCGAGCCAAGTGTCTGACTCACTGGGCCTCCGTGTTCTCATCTGTAAAATGGGCACTCTCAAAAGGTCTGACCGGTCACGATGGACAGTAAAAGCGGCAGAGTTTGCGGAAAGCGCCAGTACTCAGAGTGGGCCAGAAAGGAAGAGGAGGGTATTTTGGGGAGGATAGCTTTTGGAAGAACATTTTTAAGAAAGGGACAGGAGAGTACGAAGGAATGAAAGCCCCATGAAGACAGACAGACAGACAGACAGACATGCCCTGGAAAAAGGAGAAGATTGTCTTTAGGAGTAGTAAATGGCTGATAAGATGGCTCTGTGCTAGAGTAAAATCAAAACTGGGGGGGAAAATCAAAACTGAGGGGGAAAATCAGCACCGTTTGAGAAGGTAACAGTCCCTGAAGCTTCGGAGCAGGGATTTACGGGGATCAAGGTGGTGTTCTAGGCAGGTCAGTCAGAGGTTTTGGGATCAAAACCGAGGGCCCAGTGGATGCAGTTTCATGGGACTCCTGCCTATCTGAGTGTCTTTAAGACGGAAGCACAAAACGTTGCTTGAAAACTCTGTACCTAGGAATGCCCCGGGAGGGCTGGGGGGCCCCACAGGAGATCGTCAGATGGGGGCCTACTTCACCAAATCCACCTCAAATATAGCTCTAAGTCAATACCGCACCTCCGCTGGCTCGTCTGGCCCCAGAAGCACCTGCGAACTTGACCAGACAAAGCACGCTGATCCCTGGTGAGTCTGGAGTCACCAAGGCCAGCGATCTCAGCCAGCTCTCGACGGCTGGGACACGCGGCCCAAGCCATTCTCCTCCCACGGCCCCTGGAGGTCAATCTGTGTCCTTCAGAGCATTCTGTTAGAAAGAGCAGCAGGCTCTAGGTTGGGTGAAGTTCAATGAGAGTAAGTGTGGGGCAGGCACATCAAGGAAGATCAAGGATGGTCACAAGCGGAGACAAAGGAGAGAGAGGAGGCTCCGGGGAGAGGGGAAATGGAACATGCACATTAGCTCTATGCCCTCCCAAAGGGCACTAGAAGGACACGGAGGAATATGCTGGTATATACACACACGCAGAGTGAGGAGACAAAATAACAGCAGGCAAGATGTGCCCACACAATCTGGAAGATGCAAAGCAGAAGGAGAAGAAGTGATAGATTTTGTAAGAGTAAGAACCAAGGCATCCTCTAGGAAGCAACCCAACTCAAACCACAACTGCAGCCAGAAAAGGCTGAAGAATTGCAGGCAACACAGTGAAAAGTGGGGTTGAAGATAAAGACACAAAGCAGAGGAATGGTAAGAAAATTAGATCGATCCATGTTCCAATAGCAGTTCCAGGAAAAGAGAACAAGGAAAAAGGAGGGAATAATATTCCCAAAGAAATAATCCAAAAATATTTCCAGGACCAAAAGACTTAAGTTTCTGGATTTAAAAAACCCAAGGGCTCGGCATAATAAATGAAAAGGAAATTTTAGAACACAAAGGATAAAGAGAGAATCCCATAGAAGGATGCAGAAAGAAAAAAATGGCACATTCTCGAGTTGAAAATAATTAGAATGACTTTGGATTTCTCAACAGTAATCCTGGGAAACAATGAAATAATGCCCTCAGAAATTCTGAGGGAAAGTGATGTGCTACCTAGAATTCTATACCAATTAAAATAATAATCTGAAGTATGAGTAGAATAAAACCATTTTCAGAAATTCAAGATCTAAGAAAACAAAAAAATGTATCTCCCAACTATTCTTTCTACGGAAGCTCCTGGGGAACAGAATATTGACAAATCTGAAAACATGAGACTCAGGACAGGGGATCCAGCACAAGGAGAGAAAGGGGTTCTAAAGGTGGTAAGGACAACAGCTCAGGAAAGGATGTCTCCAAGAAGAAAACAATGTAACAGATAGGATTATCTGATGCACTGAACTACATTGAAAGGAGTTTTATAAACTCTATCAGAATATCGGGATGAATTATGGATATGTCCCTAAAAATTCAAGTAAACAAAAACTAAAGACAATTAGTAGCTGCAGGAAAAATAAAATGTACAGGAACTGGGAATTTAAGTTAATTATAATTGTAAGTCTATGCTGAATGTGGATTCAAGCAAAGTCTGTGATAGAACTATTTCGGAAGGGTGGGGAAAGGGAAGTGCAGTGTGCATGTGTGTGGGTGTGAGCATGCGAGCGTGTGTTTTGGGGACGGGGGAAGGAGACGTGAGAAAGCTAAATTCTCCTATGCCACAGGATAAGTGAAAAGATGATCTAGAAATTAACAACCTCAGCATACGTTATTTGTAAATTAAGTGGTAAGTTCCAGGAAAGAATTACAAAAGCTAAAAAGTTAAAAGTTGCCTTCTAGGTAGCTGGACCGGCAGTAGAAATAGGTGTTTTTCATTTTAAAGGTTCTAATTATGACCTTTTTAGACGGTGTTCATAGTCACGCTTATTAAAAACTGAAGGTTATGTTTAAAAAATAAATAAGATGCAGGCATAAAAATGAATGACAGGCATCCAGAACCGCAGTAGAATGGCCACTGAAGATCGTGGTGCATGGCAGACTGTGAGCAAAGGCGGGCCAGCCCACCGAGCATTTCTCAAGATTCTCTCAGTGAATCCCAGCAACAATCCTATCTGGCCATTATTGCCATCCTTACTTTTATCGCTATTTTACAGACAAAGAAACTGAAGCTCAGAAAGGTTGGGAGTCGTGTCTAATGACACACAGCTGCTGCCCCCTCTGGAGCTGAAAGCCCATCTGCATAGGACATCTTCCACGCTCAGCCGCGGGAAGAAGTCTCAATGCGCAGGAAAGGACATCTCAGATGCCCCAAACCTGGATGACCATTCTCTTCCGGTGCCTTTTCCAGTAGTGACAAGACATTTCCCAATTTCACCGAAAGCTATGGCATTCCTCTAAACATCTAAAGGCCAAAGCCAGGAAGTTGGCCTCCCGGGATGAAGCGTGCACACACATCGGAATCTGTGGGAGCCCCTCACCTCCTGCAGTTACTCACAGAAGGTTCTACCTGGACTCACAGAACCACGTGACCGAGCTTGGAAGGTCCCCGTTACGTTCCTACACATCTCAGCATTAGATCCACAAGGAGTACAGAAAAAGAAAATATCAACACTTCTGTTTATATCTATTTCATCTAATAACTTCAATTAGTTTTTGGCATCTGTTTTAGAATGTAAATAATATATACGATATACTGCGGTCCACATGGATAGTTTGTAAATCAACAAATACATACATGGAGAGAGACCCAAGTTTGAATGGAAGAGCAAGAAAACCAGGATCGGTCTCGTAGCTACTGTGCCTGGTCACTACACTGTGACAAAAGGACTGTCTTCATTTTGCAGAAAAAGACACGGAATCTGGGGTTTAAAGCATGTGTTATCTTCACATCTGTATTATTTCCTTCAGCAAGGTAAACCCCAAGAACACATTAAAATCAAAATATAGCTTTCATTTCTTAGGGCCACTTTGTGCGGCCCCTTTCCTCGCCTTACATTTGTCATTTTAGATCCTCTTCATCACGGCTCTCAAACGCACAGAGCACGGGTCTCATTTCACTTTAGTAAACTGAGGCAGGGGGAGCTTAAGCGACTTGTCTAAGGTCCTACATTTTGCACAATTTTAGACTGTCCAATAATGGCCCAAAGCACCAAAATCTTTGCTTTCAAGGACACCGGGGACTTCAGAAAAGGGAGTGGTTTTTTAAATTGCTGGGTTTTTCTCATGATGTTCACTTGTCTAGCTAGGCTAGAACTTTTGCTTAGAAAAAAAAAAATGTCGCCTTAGGCTCTTCCTGAAAGGTGCTTTACCAAAAGGAGGTGGGGGTGGGGTGCCAGGATAAAAAAATAAAGCCTCTGTAAATGGAAAGCTCCATTTAAAAAGACACATTTCTAGCCAGCCAACGGAAACTGAGAGCATTCTAAGAATGTTGCCTGAAGACAGGCCTGCAGGAGGGAGGAGGGGGGCAGGCCGACCACCCCTCCGAGAGAGCCCTCAAAGCAAACAACCAGCCACCAGCGGGCCGGGGGCCTGGACAGTGTCCTCCTCTCTGTCAGCCTGACTGGCCATTCCCTGGAGATTAAAGCAGGAAACTCAGACTCCAGCCCATTCAAAGAAAAATATTCTAGCTCAGCCTCTGCTTGAAAAGTGACTTTGTCCTTTTCTTTTCTTTCTTTCTGAAGAGAAGATCAAAAGTTTTGCCCAAGAGGCAGAAGAACCTATTTATCTTAAAAGGCTCACAGACACTTGCTGGGGAACCTGAAGACTTATGTGTCCAGCTGACCTCTGGGCCCACAATTACTGTCCAGTGCCTTTCTGAGCACTTTTCACTTTGCTTTTATCAGTCAAGGAATGGGGCACCGCAGCCTAAACCCAGAGCCCAAATCTGTCAACAGTTGTGGAGTTCACGGAAGGGGCTAGAAGGCCTTTCCTAAGATACACCCAGCTCTGCATACCCCCAAGCCAGCTCTTTTCCCAAATGCCCAGGACACACATTGTTGGCTCAGAGGAGGAGACGGAGGCCCACGATGTGCTGAGAACAAGCTCTCCAGTCCTTTAGCACGGTGTCCAGTTAGATCAAAACCAGCGGGCCTCTCAGAGGAGGCCTCACAACTGCCTTCCAGTTATAATCAGCCTCTCGGTCAAGTTCGACTTTACCAACTTCAAACGACTTTTCAAAGTTGGACGTTGCAAAGCGTTCATAATCTGCCTGCTAGGTGGTAAAAAGGTTGTCCTTTGGAATAAGACTACCGGGGGGTTAATTCATCACTAGCCTATTTTCAAGCTGTGTGGCCTTGGACAAGTTACCTAATCTCTCTGAACCACCCTCCCCTCATTTATAACATGAGGCTAAGAACCACCTTTCGGAGTTGTTGGGAGGGCCAAATAAACTAGCATATGGAGGGCGGCTGGCACACAGAGATTCATAAACTCTAGTTTCCTCTCTAAACTTGGAATTAACTGCTCATAATTCCAGTTTCTAGATGCTAACCAGAGACTCTGATTTAATTTCTACTCTGGCAGAAATCATTAAACTTCTGGCACCAACTGCAACGTGCCAACCCAAGCAGAGACCTGATTTCTACGTCTCTCATCCCCCCCTCCTCTGAAAGCCTGGAGCTCCTTGACATCAGGAACCCTTCTAGTCACCTCTTCATTTCCCCAGGACACCGCAGGCCCCCCAGAAAATACCTCCTAAAAGGGGGGACGGGGGAGGACCCATGGGAGGTTACAGCGAGGACCGTATGAAAATGGAGCACGGTCCTGTCTGGAAACATTCAGGTGCTGGATTAAAACTCCAGCAAGACCAAGTAAACACGCCTGAGGTTTTAATTGGGGCCCCCGGGGATGCCGCTCCTGCCCCGCTGCCCCGGGGTATCCCTGAACTGACCTCACTGTATTCTATTCCAAGCGCAGTCAGAAGGAAGCCCGCTTTGCTGAACATCAAAGTACAAGATGTGCACTTTTGTTCTTTCCCCATGAACACACTGCTGCTCCACGGGCCCCGTTTGTGCCTCTTCTTCCTGCAGCTTCCATTTAAGCCAAATCTGTGATTCCCTCCTCTGTCCCCCCCTCCACAGGGCTTGGGGGTTTTTCCCCCTAAGAACACAGAGTGTGCGTCTCCACCTCCTTGGGGGCTTGAACTGCTGGAGACGGCAACCAAGTCCAGAGCAGTTTCTTACAGGGAGCAAATCTGTTGACTCTGCTCCTCATCCCAGGCTGCTGGGGAGCCTCTGACCTCCACCCAGGCCACGCCAGGAGAAGTGGCGTGGAGAGGAGGAGAAGACACAGCTGAAGGCCTCCCGGGTCTCAGCCCCAGCCTGAGACAGCAGCTGGATCTGTCTTAAGCCACACATCGATGACTTCTAGACCGTTCTTTGGCTCCTCTGTGAAAAAGTGAACTTTCCCCTTCCAGGATCATGGTAAGCCTTAAATAGTCTAATTTGGATATATAGCAAGAATAACTTCTTTCCCACTTGGAGCTAAGGGAGAAAGTGAACCCAGGCAGGGTCCCTGACCTGAAGACACTCACAGTTGTGTAGGAAGAACAGGTAAACTATACAGGATGGTGATTGCCTTAGCGAGGATGTGGGCAAGGAGGTGGCTCAAAGGACACAGAAAAGCATGGAAGTTTCTATCTCAGGTCAATCTCAGAGGGCCTCCTTGAAAAGCTGAGTCGGGACGGATGAGCGTTGGCTTGCTGCAAAGAAGAAAGGACATCCTGGGCAGAAGGGGGACAACGCACCCAGGCTGGACCCAGGCGGATGTGGTTGACTGAGGAAGGCAGGTCCTTCCAGATGTTGGCACAGATGTGGATGATCGTGGGGAAGTAGGGAGAGGAGGGCGGCGAGGGGCCAGCTCAGACTGTGCCCTGCCAACGTGTTCAGAATCAGCCCCGGAGAACCAGGAAAGGACTCTCCACAGACCTGCGTACTTCAGAGATCACCGAGGCTTCCTAAGGGAGGTCTATAGGACGATATTGCAATATACTGCGGCTCCAAGACTGGCCCCCCGTGGAAGATGAAGGATGAGGGAGGCAGGCTGACGTCAATGCAGAAAACAGGAGCGCGATGAGCCCGGTGCTCAGGATCCCCCAGCCTCCCTCTGGCCCGCCGCCCTTCCCTCCCGAACACCTGCTGAGCCCCTCCCATGAGCAGAGGCTGTTGGTCTGGTACCCACTTGTCTGTGTACTCCGTCTCTCATCCTCAACTAGAGAAGTGACCGTGGCAGAGAAGAACGCGGCCACGGCCACGCTCTGGAGTTCAAGGCCTCGAGAGAGGAAACCCTTCCACAGCGGCCTGCCAGGCCCCGCTCTCCTTCCGTTTCACCACCTGCCTCCAGTTCCGAATCACACCCACGACACACCTGTAGGCCTCGGCCCTCCCCCCCAGGTCCTTGCAGGTGACAGCTCCCCCTCCTTGTATCCTGCAGCCCTTTCGGGGCCTCACGGGAAGGGATGAGACACACCCCATCCGGCCCCAGCGACACAGCCCCACCCCGATGTCGCACCAGAACACCCTCAAACTCCAGCTCCAATCTGAAATGCCACGAATCCCTGTTCCTTCCTTCTCCAACCTCCTCACAGCAAAACTTAAGAATCCTTCAGCCACTACACAAGCATGGGGACATTTCTGGTGAGTCCAAAGTTTAAAAAAAAAAAAAACCCAAAACAACAAAAACTAAGCACAGCCCTCTCCGGCCGGTGTTTTCCACCCCATCCTGTAATTTCCACAGGCGCGCTGGCCCCCCCGCCCCCCGCGTGAAGAATGGAGGGGCAGAGCAGTCCGCCCTGAATATATGATGTGGCCATAAACGCATTCAGACGCAGAATGGTCTCCTATAAAGTCTTTGACGGCCCTCCCCACAGGAAACGGCATTCTAATGTAGATTTCTCCGATTTTCCCTGGAGGATCTCATAAACTCCACAGGTGCTGTTTAAGGAAGAAAAGCCGGGCGAGGGGCTGACTTCTGTCTAATCCTCCCGCTCTCCAGCTGAGGCTGTCCTGCCGGCCGGCGACGCCATGAAGACATCCGTTCGCGATGCTGGAGCACTTCCTCGGTCCCTAAGCTCTCTCCCCGGGGACTCCAGAGCAGTGGGGGTGTCCCCTCCCGCTGCGGTGAGAAGAGGACTGAATGAGGGGAGATTTTCAGGGAAGAGACTACTGAAAAACTCGTGTCCAGAACCAACCAGGCAGGATCCACAAAGGGCTGAGCTCTTTAGCACGTCATTCGTAAGTATACTCATGGTTGCTTTTGTGTCCACCTTGTGCAGAACTAATTACCCACAACCCCTCTAGATACCATCACAAACAATAAAAACAGGGAGACTCCCTCAGCCGGTGGACCTCATCGGTGCATTGCTCCCCTACACTTTCCTGAAAGCTAATGTTTTGCCATTATTCTCCCTGGCACAGACCAATGCCATCTTTATAAGCAGCTAAATGCCAACACAAACCTTTCCAACCCCGAAAGGGGGTGCTCCACTCCCCAAGTTGAATGCACCGTACCTTACAAAAAGCTGTCATTTCAGGCAGCCCATCCACAAACCAGCCAAGAGCAGGCTCGACTCTGCAAAGAGGCTACTGCTTCCCCGGGGCTGTGCCTTTGATGGCACGGGGAGCCCTTCGTGCCCCCACGGGGCCGAGTGCTCGGTCGGCCTGACATTCTGGCGCCCCGGCCCTGGCCCAGAGAAGCAGAGGCAGTCAAGCCAGCAAGGGAAAGGTTTCAAAGCCAGTATCTGCTCCTGGGGCTACAACAACAACAACTAGGGAGAAAAAAAAAAAAAATTCAGCAGCGGACCTTCCAAGCGGAGCTCCGTCTGCCCCGGGCTCCCGCTGGGTCAGATGGCAAACGCCACGGTCCTCTGTCTTCTTCGCACTGAAGTGTTTTGCTGGGTCACAGTGCTCTCCGCGCAGGTACACACCAATCTGTCGGTCTAACCGCCCGCGGTCAAATGGAGTCTTTTTAAACAACATGAAAGTTTTGTACTTGGAGTGGAACCACGTACTCTTGCGCAGAGAACAAAGGGTCAGGAGAAGAGCACAGGCTTTGCCGAGGGAAGCCGGCCCTCCCGTTTGCTGCAGGTGCCACGCTGACCCCAGGAAGCACGTGCCCCTGAATGTAATCTCCGCGAACACTAGGAACGCACCCCAGCAGGGAAACCTCCCCCAAGAGCCGCAGATGCACATCCTCAAGCTTCTTTTATATTTAAACCATTTCCACTATGGGAATCAAGAAAACACCAGCTCTCGGCCAGAGCTTCCTGCACAGTCCTGTTGTAATGGACTCTGAAGTCCAGGAATCCCGATCAAATCCTAACTGAAGAAGGAAAGGAGGGGAGCCTGGGTGGCTCAGATGGTTAAGCGTCTGCCTTCGGCTCAGGTCATGATCCCAGGGTCCTGGGATCGAGCCCCATGTCGGTCTGGGGTCGGGGGGCGGGAGCCTGCTTCTCCCTCTGCCTCTGCTGTTTCCCCCACTTGAGCTCTCTCTGTCAAATAAATAAACTCTTTAATAAAGGAAAGAAGGAATGGGAGCTCACTTTATTTACGCTAAATACCTTTTATGTTTCTTTCTAGCTTCGCATCAGGATCTTTTATTGGCCCCGCAAAGATCACTTGGATATGACCAGGGGTTTTCATGTCCTCTACCTTTTGTGACAAAGGCCAAAGTGCCCGATTATTCTTGTTAGCGCTCCAGTCAGCAAAAAGAGTTCTCAGCTGCTTCTAGGCCCAGTACTCAAAAGTACCAGAGGCTCCAGGGTGGAAGGAAAAACCTCACATCGCAGAGCTATTCCTTTCCCAGCTGAGCAGTGTCTCCCTAGAAAGGGCTGGAAGACACCCCACTCATCCCCGACCTTCCCAGCAAGGGCAGGGGCACTGCCCCCTGGTGGTTCTGCTTGAGCGACGCTCCGGGAGTCCCAGCAAACCCCTGGCATCGGGACTTTGCCCATGCGGGGAGACTGTCAGGTCCGAGGAGGGCCCACGGGGCTGGTGACCACGCACAGAGTGCCGGCTGCAGCGCCCGCCACGCAGAGCAGAGTCTGGGATGGCGGGAAAGTGGACGCTTCGGGAATGCCCAACAGGAAAGGGATGCTTAATGCACTCTCCAATATCCAGGTGCACAAAAGCTGTGTGCATGAAGAGTTTTTAAATGATGCAGATGTACTTAGGATGTAACATGCAGCAACAAGAAGATTTTAAATTATTATAGAAATATATAAATATAGGGGCGCCTGGGTGGCTCAGTGGGTTAAAGCCTCTGCCTTCGGCTCAGGTCATGATCTCAGGGTCCTGGGATCGAGCCCCACATCGGGCTCTCTGCTCAGCGGGGAGCCTGCTTCCCCCTCTCTCTCTGCCTGCCTCTCTGCCTACTTGTGATCTCTCTTTGTCAAAGAAATAAAATCTAAAAAAAAAAAAAAGAAATATATAAATATATATGTAATATATATGTATTATGTATGTATATGTTATGTATATATTATGTAATATATATTACATTGTACGTTATATAATACATATTTATATGCTAGTAACACTGTGTTATTATATTAATATAGTAAACAATATTATATAACATATAGCATGTATTACTATATTTACATATAACATGGTATACTCTACATTATATATAATATATATCACATTTATGCTTATATATTGAAAAATGTCTACAGGGATTGCCTCTAAATGAAAGAATTCAAGATTTTTGTGATGCTCCTTTAAGCTTTCCTATAATGTGCTAACTCTGTAAACTGTATTAAGCTGTCATCATCATGAGGAGAAAAATAACAAAGAAAAATGTGTCTTCGTTAGCTCTGAATTCCAATGCCTTTGAATTGACTCTGCTTTTCCATTACTGTCAAAATAGGCTTTGGATGTGAAAAGGCACTGAGGTATGTAAGGAGGAGAGAGCTCAAAACATCGGCTCTGTAAGGATGTTTCTGGTGTGAGTCTCCCTTCTGAAGGGAGCTCTGCAAATCCCATAGATCTCAAGGCCAACATATCTCCCGGCCATAAAACCCCTTCTTCTGTTCCACCTCAAACGCTATTCTCCCCCGGCTAAATGCCCTGCATGGGAATTATGACGAGCAGAGACGTATTCACCACATCGGCAGCCAACACTGACATTTGAGACTGACGTGTTGGCCAAATTTTTCTTTCTGACCACAAAGGCTAGATACAACAATCTTCAAAAAGTAGAAGAGTCTCCACCTGTCCACCAAAGCGCCCTGGAGATCACGATGACACCATTAACAAATAAATAGGCCTTGGCTCTCACAAAAGGTTTCCCTGAGAGTTTCTCTTGTCACTTTAGATCTGCTTTACAAACTGAAGTGCTGGTACAGCCGCCACTGCCGGACGCTGACGCCTCAGTTTCCGGCAGGCTCCCTGTCTCATCATGCCTCCCCGTCCTGTGTGCATCCTGTGCGTTCCGTCTGCCTGGAAAGCCCCCGCCCCTCGTTTGTGATGTGAACTCCTACTCATCCTTCAAAACCCAGTTCTGGCATCTCTTCTATTGTGTGGTGACCCTCACCTCCCTGAACAGCCCTGGGCCCTACACTTCTTGGTTTAGGTTTAACAAACTTCTAGAAGCCAGACTAGAGAGACAGAACTTGTGGCTGATGCCAATGAAGGATACTGCAGTGTGTACCCAGGGGGAAGCTGAATCGTCCTACAAAAAACCAGAGAGTCAGTACTCTGGCATGTGTGAAGTGGAGAACCGACAGGAAAAGTTCCATACTTCAGCAGTATTTATGTACTTCCTAACCATTTTGCATGTGTAAAACTGTGCTTTCCTTTTCTAATAGGATTGTATCTTTTTTCCCCCAGTGTGTCACTGATGAAGTTTTTGAGTGAGTACCTGTAACCCCGATTTTCCCGTGACCCCTGTGGTTCTCACTGTGCAATTTCACATGATGCCATGATTTTGAGGAACGCATATGTCTCGTTATAGCAGAATTGACTATACTGTATTACTGTTATTTCTGCACACAAACTACTTTCAGGAATTTCTCTGATCCTTGAACAAAGGCACAAAGAGCATGGGGTGCGGATTCTGGTTTGGACTATGTGGTTGCTGCCACTGAATCGCACGCCAGTCCCTCCTAGCGGGTTATTTCCGGTGACCCCAAAACTTCCATCTCCTGCTCGGCCTTCTCCTCGCACGGACTGAGCCAGAATCTGTTTCTGGGATAAGGCCATTTGTTGGGTTTTGTTAGCATAAAAGAAACCTGCATTCCATCTGCTTTTTTTTTTTTTTCCTTCCACCAAATACAAAATAAAATCCAAGGATAAATAATGAAATCACCATTCCTTGCTTCTGTTTACAAGAAAGTAGCCACGCCTCAGGGAAGCTGTAAGCTCGCACCTGGGTTCCCACGGGGCTGCTCAGCCACCTGTTAGCTGTGTGGCCTTGGGCAGACTCCCCGGCTCTCTGAGCTCTGGGTTCCTCTGTCATGAGCCCCAGATAACAAAGGGGTTTTGTGAGGATCAAATAAGATGATGGAGTAAAGTATTTAGCACCGTGGCTGGCACTTAAGTGTTTATTTACTTTTTTATTTGTTAGGACTAGTCAAGCTAATGTCTTTGCTAGTCACAAACCTATTCCCTCATCTGTGTCTTACGTTATTTGCCTACAATGAAATCCCCTTCCCTCCCCGACCTCACCTCTAATTAGGAGCTTAAAAATTGCAAAAAGGAATAACGGAAAGGTACAAAGTCTCTGAACTTTTGGGACCAGCTCTTCCGGCTCATGGTGGCCAAGTTCTCTCCTTTCGCCCCTCCCTCCCATTAATTAGCTCAGAGCTGTCAGTTACTCATTTACTGGACATCTGCAAGGTGCCTCATATCCACTGGGTGGTTGAGGCACTTTGGAGAGACTCCGTTTTCTCAGCAAAATGAGGATAATCACACCTATCGTCATAAGGTTGTTGGAAGCCTTACATGACCCCAGGACTGGAAAGCACCTTTTCACTGCCTGGCACATAGTAGGTGCTCAACAAAGAGTTGAGCTTGTATCAGGCATCACGGTGATGAAAACGACACACAGCCCGGCTGTCAGGGACTCCGAGAAAGATAAAGACCCCCTTTCGTTGCACTAGCCCGGGGGACCAGCAGCTCCTGGGCCAGCCGGGAAGGTCTGCAGACCTCTCTCCTCCTACAGACCCAAACTTGCTGAAGCACGTGCTTCACTGGCTATGGAACAATGACTCTGCCTATGCACGCATCGGACTGAAAAGGCAGCAAGCTTGCTTCAGCGTGATTCATCACTGTCCGCTGCAGTAATTAGAAGTATTTTGGTTGGTTCTAGGTCAGAATGACCCAGTTACTGTACTTTTTCTTCACTGCAAAAGTCCGTGGTGAACCTGAAAACAACAACAACCAAAGGCTTAGGAAAAGATAACTGCTCTGTGGCTTTGCTCAGAGCAAGGACATTACTGGCCCCATTCCTCAGAAGCAAGCTCTAATCACGGAAGCTGCTCATGCTCAGTCTTGGATTTTTACCAGATCGAAGTATAATCTTCTTGGACGCCCCCTTTCCCCACCAACTGGAGCTCCTAGAACCTGTTTCCCCAGAACCCAGTATGAAATAAGTACCAAGAGAGTGTTTATTAAAGAAATGCTCCTACAGGCAGGTGAACTTCCCAAAAGTAAGGAAAAAGAGAAGTCATGACCCAAAATATGGGAGATTTGCTAAACTCTCCAGGAATAAATGAACATTTTCTACTCGCTTCTTGCTAACGTTGACTCATTGGCAAGGAGAGTTTCTGCCTATGCAATACAACATACTTAAGGACCCCAAAAGAGCACGAATAATAGAAGACAGAGAAAACACACATACGGATAGAAAACTATATCACTCACGTCCTTAGCACCTAAAAGAATTGTAATTTGTTTAAATGCATAGAAAAAAGACTGGAAGGAAATATATGACAATTTTAACAGTGGATGTTTGGGGAAAGGGAATTATGGACAAATCTTCCTAATTTTCTGTATTTTTTTAAAGATTTTTTTATTTGAGAGAGAAAGAGATGACAAGCAGTGGGGGGGAGGGGCAGAGGGAGAAGCAGACCCCTGCTAAGCAGGGAGCCCAATGAGGGACTCCTTCCCAGGACCCTGGGATCATGACCTGAGCCAAAGGCAGATGCTTAACTGATTGAGCCACCTAGGCGCCCATTGTCGGCATTTCTTACCTTTTTTACAAATAGTCATGTGCAGTTTGTATAAACAATTTTGGGGGGGCTGGATACTAATCATAATATTCCATCAAGCTTGAGTCCACTTTGGAGCAGCACAATACCAGACAGGTGAAGGGACCCGAGCGCTAGAGCCACACGGAGTGCCGCGGCCACCAGCACCGGGCAGGTCTGGAGCCGCTAGGAAAGGGATGCCCTGGCTGGGTGTGTTTTTAGCAGCAGCCTTCAGCTCCGGCTCCTCAGCTACTCACGCATTTCAGGGGACAACTCCCCCAGGGTAAACGGGGCACCCTCCTAGGGGCTGAATGGGAAGCAAATGTCCTCAGAGCTGTCCTCCAAGTCAGTCGTCCTCCTGAGCCCCTGCCTGAGCTGCCCCCGACCCCAACACGAGCCCACCCACCTACGGAATGCCTTCTCCTCTGGAACTGGACATGGGGGTCGACAGAGGTTAGGGCTGGGGTGGGTGGACTTGGACACAACTTTTCTGCCCCAAGAGAGACCTGCGAAGCCCCCCTCCAACACCAAACTCCCCATCTTTCTATAAACATCACCGTATGTGTCTCCTGCTACAGGCACAGCAGTCAAGGCTGCCACACGACCCCAGGGGGCACCATTCACATTGTAGGCTGCATAAACAGCGCCCCCTAGAGCAAAGAAGCTGTACTAATTTAGGTTCCTATCCTGGAAAACAAGAGTCTGGTTGTTTCATGTCTTTATCCACCCTCGATATTGTCAAACTTTCAAATTTTTGCTCATCTAGTCGCTGTGAAATGGTATCTCACTGTGGTTTTAATATGCATTTTCCTCTTTACTAGCAAAGTTGAGCGTCTTTCCATGTTTCTAAGCTTTCTTTTGTCCCTTTCTAAATTCTTAACTTGCCCTTCAGTTTATCTTACCAAACCAAAAAAGCTTCTGTGAATATTAACATCTCACTTTTACCTTATGCCTTTAGCCCCTGACCAACAATATATTCTAGATTCTCCATTTACTGTTTTGTAGGGGTTTTTCCCCAATGGGGGCAAGGGGAACGCCTCCATCTTCACAGGTTTTACTACGGATTTGGCCATTTCATTATTTTAAGTACTCTATTTTTAGAATTTCTTCCCATTGTCTTCAAAAGAGAAAGATCCTCTGAATCCTGGTGAATGGGAATTTTTGAAGTCATTTTGGAAACCAAAGAAAATAAAAATAATAAGTCTTCTGATTATTTTTTGAAGGTAATAACTACATTGCATTACAGCTCTCTACTTTTAGTGACCAAAGTCACGTCTGAACAATGTTGAAAATTGCCCAAGCCAGTTGAAAAAAATTGTCAAGGGTGAATCCTTCATCCAATCCAATTACTGAATGACTTCCAACCTAAAAAAGTTATCTGGTCATTCTTTTAGAAAAATTATCTATAGCTAGCAAAGAAAAAAGTAAAATTTGACCAATGTATTTCATTTCATAAGAGTATTGGTATTAAGGATTTCTTCCAGAAAAGACAGAATGTGTACCACTTAATGCTCACAGAGTATAGTTTGGCAAAGGGCTTTATAAAATATTCTATAACCATAGATTTTACAGCTAAAAGGGAACTCAAAACTATCACCTGGTCCAACCCTCTGCCTTACAATAAACTATTATACATTCTGAAGACAAAGAATAGGACATTTAATCCAAGTAAATAATTCTACTTTCAATGAGGATGTTCACACGTTATAAACTTTTGCCATTTATAAACAGATTTGGTAGAGATTTCTGCCACTAACTCACTCTGACGTAAATGTGAATTTGGAATGGATGTAAAGTGATGGAAGGTCTCCATCCCTGACAAGTCATCACTCTTCTATTCTACCAGAACAGACCCCACGATTTTTCTGATCTGTTCCTTAGACACAGCAGCAAACACATGAATTCAGGGCCCCTTCCCAGTGTGGACAGAGGGAACAAGAGGGTCCAAACTAATCTCTGGTGGACTGTTTCCCTGAGCGAGTTTTATTATCAACGGAATGTGATCTTACAACCTCAGAAAGACTGATTCTGCAATCTCGTGGGTTTACTCTATTCAGCAGTGGTTTGACCGTCAATGCAGGAGAGAATCCTACAAAAAAAATTAAAGGAAAGGGAAATTAAGGAATTCAGTGACTCTGTATCAGCAGAACAACAGATGTATAGACCTTGTTAAACTACTGGTAGAATTAGGACCGGGTGAAAAGCAATGATAAGAAGAAACAGCCTCCCAGACCACCCTGCCTCTTTCTTTACAACACTCATCACACCAACAATTCGCGCTTCAGTGTCTGTCTTCCCACAAGACCATGAACTCTATGAGGGCAAAGACCACATCTGTTTTGTGGATTACAGACTGCTTAGAGTCCAGCCCATGCTGGCTGTCTCCATTTACTGCCTGATTGAATGAATGAGTGCAGTCCTGCTATTTAGAGAGAAAAGACTGTCCAGGAGACACACAGTCCCATCTAATCCACCAGGCGCCCAAGTTTACTCTTGGATCAAGTTTCACACCAGGACATTTTTAACCCCATTTGCTGGGTCCCTCTTAGATTCATGGTAGCTTCACTATAATAGTTTAATGTTGACTTTTTTCCAACACCATCGTGGAAAACGGCCATATGGAACTGGCTTTTGGAATCTGCTAACATTATGTCAACTATATTATATATCATTTACATGCACCCTCACAACAGAAATTATTTTGAGAATTTAACGCCAGGGGGAGAAAGTTCTTTCCCCTGAAGAACTGGTATGTTTCTCCCTTTCTGGTAATATGCCCACTAGCACTTATCACTTCGCCATTTTGTGCTGACCGCCAGATAAATAGTGATAAGTGCATATAAAAAATAGGTACTTATTAATTTCAGGTAAAACAGAAAGCTATGTGGGAAAAACGAAAACTAATACTACGTGTACTAATGTACTAATACTACATACATGGCTCAGCTGTCAAAATGTTTACATTGCCATACTGATGTATACGTTGAGTTGAGCTATCAAAAACTATGAATAACCACATTGGGAGGATGGAGGCCAGAGTGGATGTATCCGTATGGGGAGAAGAGGGCAAGTGTGAAAGAAAAAATTCTTATCTTCCATATCAAGAAGTTAACAAATAGTACCCCAAATTCAAAAATCAAGAAGTAGTCGAATATGTTCTCTAGAAATGTCAAGATAATTACCAAAAGCAGTTAAAAGGATTGAAAGTTGCTGCCTCCCCAAAACAAAAGGCATGAAAGAGTGGGTAACTGCAGAGACTAAGACTGCAATTAGTATTGGACATATAATACCTTTATTTCTTCTTCACTAAAATTCTTATCTCACTAATGAGAAAATTCCTGCCCTAGACATTAAGTAACCAAGATCACACAGCTAGTATTTAACGCAGGTTTACTGAAATCTAAAGTTCCTAATCTTGCCACTATATTATGCTCCCTCTCTATTCTCCTATACTAAAGGAACTAATGACATAAAGGAAGAAAGCTTAGAGCCACACGGTCTCATAAAATACCACAGAATGTAAAGAAAGAAAAAAGTGGCAAAGATGAAGAAGTGAAGAATAGTTTAAGACCATTCATAAAGCTAGGGTTATACTAATCCACATAAACTCAAGTCCCTAATGGACTTTTTTTTTTTTTTTTTTTTGCTAGAACAAACTAAATTGGCATTTATAAAAATAAGTGTTCCGTAAAACCCTGCCAAGTGTCTGATGCCTCTATGTGATGCTGGAACAAGCCTTCGCAAGCACCGCGCCCCACACGGGAACTGTCACTGGCCCCAGGGCAAGCTAAACTCGGAAGATCATTTAAACCATGCACTGTGAAGTTCACAACCAAGAATCGGCCCGGAGGACCTCAGAGTGCAGTGTGGAAAGGATGCCGTGAGTCAAGGAAGAGGTAAGGTATGCCACGGGTGGAGCCAGGGGCGGGGACATCCAGGCTAGGGGTTCAGAACCAAGTCTTTGAGAATTGTGACTGGGCGTGGGGTCCAAACCCCACTGACACACCGCACAGAGGATGAACGGAGCTTCCTGCCACAACTACACAGAGCCCGATGCCCATTCAGCCAGTGACACGATGAGGGATGTGTTTTGGAAAGCACAGTGTGAAAAGCAATGATAAGACGAAAGCAGACCAAGGCCAAATCTGTCCCAGACAATGAGGTCACGCTGACCTTCTGGGGAGAAGGGGATGTTCAGACACGACGTGGTACCGCAAGGCAAATGCAAAAATACCAGAGTGCTCTTTGAAGTCGTGCAGAAGCAGCTATTTTAAGGGTGCACTATCCACCTGATAGGGAGGGCGTGTGACCTGCCCCCTGAGGGTGCTTCGGCCAGGCATTTCACATGTCACTTCATTTCATCCTACGCAGTCCTATGAGCTCGGCAGGAGAGGAAACACGAGGGCCAGAAAGATGGGGTGTCTCGCCCAAGGACATACAACCAGTGAGAGGCAGAGATGGGACTTGGATGCAAATCTATCACACTTCCAAGCCAGTGACCCCTCCACCTTTCCTCTTATCCACTTCCAACTTCTGGATACTGGATACCAGCCCGAAGAGATGAGCAAGACGACTCCTCTGCTCTGCTCAACCCAGACCTCTGGCTACCGAGCCAGACCACAGCGTCAGGACACACCGTCCTCCCACAGAGAGGTCTCACTGTCCCTCACTCTGACCTTGGCTTTGTCCTCGAGAACCTTCCCTTCGGCCTGTCCGGCCACCCAGCCTCCAGTGGATGCCGCTCGGGCAGTCAGGCTGTGCAGCCTGCCTCTGGGCCTGGCCTGGCCTGGTCTGACCTTGATGAGCCCACCCCCTGCAGACCTTGCAAAAGCTCTCCCCTCGTGTGGGGCTTCCCCGAGCCTTACCAGTAATGACCAAATTGTCTTCTGTAACGAACACCTTCTCGAGAGGAAGGAGGAAAAAAGGGGCGAATTTCATATTTGAATTTCCTGAATTTCCACTGGCACATTTAAAAGTAATGTTATCGGTCTGTGTGAGAGTGTTCCCTCGGAGGCACTAAATTATTATCCCTTTTCTGGGAATAAAGAGTTCTTCAGCTGAGCCTGTATGAAACCCCAAGAAAAGACTTGCCCAAGTTTGTACTTAGAGAGCCTCCATTCCATGCCAGGCACTTTGAACCAAGCGGTCAAAAAGACAGTGACAATTCACAGAGACCCCCAAACCGTGAGCTACATAGGCTGTGAGGACAGCCCACCAGGGGCAGAGAGGTGGGGGCAGCCCCCTGGGGTCGGTGATGCTTCCTTGCACCATCTGGAAGCAGGAAGGAGACTGACCAGAGACACCCCGAACAGCACAGCCACGCCCAGGCCCTCCTGTCTTTCTGCTTTGACTTTGAATCACAACTTTCGGACTTCTGCCTAAGACACTTGACATCTACCCAAAGATGGCCAAGGGCGGTAGGACCTCTGCAGGTCTCTGAGTTGAGGACAGGATGCCTAGTTACCGTGTCCAAGGAAAGACACACATGATGAAACCTACATTTGGGCGGAGGTTCTAATCATCACATTTTTGTGGAGTACCTTACAGCAGTGTGTCTGCGAAGTAAAGTGGCAGGGAAATCTTTACGTATGGCACAAAGCAGCAAACAAGAAACAGCACGCAGTGCTTGCATTTGGTAGATTTGCGAATACGTTTGCAGGTAGACTTCTTAGCGTGGTAACATCGGTTTTGAGTAAGAGCAAGCTCCATGAGGACAAGTTTAGAAGAGGCATCTGTGGCTGCTGCTGTCTCTTAGTCCTCAGTATCTGAAGGAGAAACATGACTGCGTTCAGGGCCACGAGGCGAGCAGAAGGGAGTTTACTGCAGACCAGCAGTGCAAGTCAAGGTCAACTGAAAAAGACAGATGTCTACATAGGACTCCATTGTTTTATCTTTCAAAATGGGAGGGACTGACGTATTCCAAATTTTTCCTCACCTTGGAAGGCAGTCCATTCCAAGAAGAGTCCAGCGTGACCTCATGACGACTGGCGAGTGCGGTGCCTCGGCGACGTGCCCGGGGCTCCCGGGATGGCAGAGCAAACAGAGACGATGCGGCCGGATTAGGAACACAGGTTCTAGAGCCAAATCACCTGTGGCTGAGACCCAGATCCCCGCCTGCCGACTGTGTGACTTGAAAACGTTACTCTCTCCATACCTCAGTGTCCTCACCTGTAAAATGAAGATAATGGCACCCACCCCCCTCCCAGGATGGCCACAGCCTACTCCCTGGAATCTGGGAATGTCACCTTCCACGGCAAAGGACTTTGCAGAAGTGATTAAAGTTACAGACTTGGAGATGGGGAGATTATCCCAGATTGTCCATCGGTCCAGCCTAGTCACGAGTCCTTATAGGAGGACAACCTCCGTCTGTAGTCAGAAAGAGAGGAGACAAAGAAGGAGGAGAAGAGGAGCAGGAGGAAGAAGAGGAGGAGGACAAAGGGGAGGGGAGGGAGAGGAGAGGGAAAGGGAGGGGAGGGGGGTTAGAAAAGGAATGAAAGATTCCAAGTGTCAGAAGGACTTGACCAGCTCTGGCTGGTTTTGAAGATGGAGGAAAGGAAGAGCCAAGAAATGCGGGAAGACTATTGAAACTGGGACTAGCCCTCAGCAGACAGCCTACACTTTAAATTATGCCACCGACTTCAATGAGCAAGGAAACAGATTCCTCCTTGAGAAGCCAGAAAGAAACACGGTCATGCTGACACCTTGATCTTGGCCCACGGAGACCAGGACCTCTAGAATCATAAGATAAACCTGAGGTGTCGTTTTGTTTTTCTTTTAAAGCCACTGAATTCATGATATTTTGTTACAAGAGCAACAGGAAACTCATATTCTACCATAAAGGGCTGTTGTAGAGACGAGAAGAGTTTAATCTGCAAGACACTTAAAGCAGGGCTTGCATAGAAGTACTTATCTTTTTCAAGAGTGAACAAGATACATATAGTTCATGTTTTCACAGAGCGTCAGTCTCGTAGGGGTGGACACAAAACAATTAAACAAGTAATTATATAAAAAGTGGAAGGGGGGAGCCCAGGTGGCTCAGTGGGTTAGGCCTCTGCCTTCAGCTCAGGTCATTACCGGCACCTTTTAACTACTCCTAAATGTTTCACCACCAGTTGCTAAATGTAACAGAAACAAGGATTTGAACATATTAAAACAGAAGGGTCATAAGCCTACACTAGAGTCAGACTCATCGGTAAAACAAGACAGACCTGCAGGACAGGCCCTCCGAACAATGCCTGGGGGACAGGAAGCCAACTTCGACTGGGTGAAGAAACCCCAAGCTCCTTACTTTGTTTGCAATAACCGAGGGGGCGCGGTGGCTGTCCCAGTCACCTTTTCTACAGTGAAAGGAACAGACTGACCCTACGGGACCGCACAGGCTTCGCTGGCCCTCCCTTGGCAAACCCGTTCCACCGTCCGTTTGTGGGAACAATTCGCAAAACGGGAATGTTGAGGAACATGAATATCAAACAGTACGTTTCTTCTAAAAGCCTGAAAGTTTCCAATAAAATGCTGTGACAGATATTTCCTATGCATTTTCAGGCAGTCATGACTTTGGGGGGACTTCCAAAACAAGAAATGGGAAAATATTTGCCAACATAACAGGGAAGTGTTGGAAAAGTTACTCACCCATTGAATGGAGCTGGCCATAAATTATACCAGAAAACAACTGTTAATGCATAGCTTTTGTTAATAGGTCATTTCTTGGAGAAAGAACAGACTTTTTAAATAGGCTAGCTAACATGCTGTCATTCCTTACAACTTCATGGTAAAGGACTCCTTGCTATTCCAAAGCACATATTGCCTTGTGATACCCGTGATCACAGCCTGGGCCCCCCAGGAAGGCAGAGTGACTCCTATCAGGGGTGGTGGAAGGACCATGAACACATTTATTTATTTAGGGGGTAGAGGGGAGGAGGAAGGGGCAGAGGGAGAAGGAGAGAGAGAACCCCAAGCAGGCTCCACGCCCAGCGCAGAGCCCAACTCGGGGCTCGATTTCACAACCCCAAGGTCATGACCTGAGCAGAAATCAAGAGTCGGAGGCTTAACCGACTGAGCCACCCGGTGCCCCAGCCATGCGCACATTTATTAAGCAAGGACAGCAACTTCCATATGTTATCTCCATCCTTCCTCACCACCTGAGAAAAGTGGACCAGTGGGGATTATTTCACAGGAGAGGAACCGAGATTCCGAAATTTACCAGGCCCCCCCAAGAGTTCAACTGACACCAGAACCCAGGCGTGCCCGCGCCACAAGTCAAGCCCCATGCACAGGGCAAAGTGTCCTGAGGAAGCGCCAGAGAGTGAGCTGGAAGGTGAGGGTCCGTTCACCAGACCGACAAGGACAGCAGGAAGGTGTGGCCACAGGAGCCAAGCAGGCTGGGAAGAGAACACACCAGGCACAGGAAGGCTGTCCCCAGAGCTGCCTGCTGTCCACTCTGAGGGCACGGGGCGGGCCGGGACTCCCTGGGGCTACCCACACCCACAGCAAGTAAAGAGCTGCACTTACTATCCAAACAGGCAAATTCTCCCAATGATCCTGACATCACTCCTAGAAACTCTGCTCCCAGGAAAATGGGCATTGGATCGTATCCTTTTGGTTTGGTTAATAGAGATATGACTCTCTCTATTCAGAACTGAGAAGCCAACACAAAATCCAAGCTGAAGCCAAGCGTCTCCCATCAGTGAATGGGTCACCCAGTGACCACGTTCTCAACCCCTTTGGGCTGCCCAGGTATGAAAAGAGGAGGAAATCATTCGGGGAGGTCCTTAAGTCCAGCTGGGGAGGCAGGTTGATGTCCCAGGGACCTGAAGCAATATATGTAATTACAGTGCCCAAGTTTGTCCCAAGAACTAACTTCTCAGCAGGGTGACGTGAACCACAGATCAGACGTAAGGTGTGTATCGCCTTGGCAGAAACAGAAGCAGCCCCCCCCCACCTCTGTGCTTTTGCCCCTGTGTCCCCCCACCTCCCATGTCACTGCCTGTCAAGGCACCTTTCAAGTCAAGAAGGTAACTGTTATGGGTTAAATATGTGCCCCCCCAAAAGTCATATGTTCACGTCCTAACACCTAGCAGCTCAGAATGCCCCCCTCATCTGGAAATACAGTCGTTGCTGACGTAGTTAGTGGAGATCATACTGGAGTAGACTGGGCTCTGAATCTACTATGACCGGTGTGCTTGTAAGGCGGAGCGGGGGGCAGGGGGACTTAGACACAGACACATCCACAGGGAGCACCGTGTAAACACAGGGGCAATGCTGTCATGAGCCAAGGAACCGCTGGAAGCCGGGAGAAGGGCCTGGAACAGATCCTTTCCTAGTGCTTCAGAGGGAGGCTGCCCTGCGGTCACCTTGACCTTGGACTCTGAGGCTCCAGAAGTGGGAAAGAACGCATTTCTGTGGGGTAAGCTACTCAGCATGTGGTACCCTGTGATGTTAGCCCAAGGAAACTAATTCAACACATCTTAGTCCATTACTTAACCACCTTAGTCCATTCAGGCTCCTTTAACAAAATACCATAGACGATGTGGCTTATAAATAACAAATTCATTTCTCTGAGTTCTGGAGGCTGCAAGTCCGAGATCAGGTGCCAGTGTGGCTGGGCTCTGGTGAGGACCCCTCCCAGTTTTGCAGACGGCCACCTTCTCTCTGGCAGAAGGGACAAGGGACCTTCCCAGGGTCTCCTTTCTAAGGGCACGTATCCCATTTACAGTGCTCTACCCTCATGCCCTTAGTACCTCCCGAGGAGCCCACCTCCCAGTTACCATCCCACCGGGGGGTAGGTTTCAAAATACGAATTTCACGGGGGACACACCAACATTCAGTCTACAGCAAGGACTTAAACCTTACCTTCACCCAGAGGACCTTTCCAAGCTCCCTCAGGAAGGGGACGTTCCCTGCCCTGCCCTCTGTTACAGAAACCCCCCTTTCAAACAAGAGACGGTGCACTCCCCACAGAGTGGGAACAGGGACCCTGGATGGAATGACTCAACACGAGAACCTGAGCCAAATCCCTCTGTTGGGACGCCGAACTCGAGAGATCCAGAGGGGAGGAGAGCGGGAAGAAGCAGGGACATGGTTTGCTGCCGAGTCACACTGGTGGCCGAGCACAGGACCAAGTCCCACAAGCTCCCGCACCAAGGACCCAGAAGAGCCTCAATCCAGACACGCAGCCAGCCCGTGACCACGGCTGTCCCCAGTCACGTGCGCCCCTCCCATGGAAGCAAAATCCTTCACTTGCATTGACTTCAGGGAATCTCCATTTCTTGATCAAATGAGGCAAAATTCAAATACCTGGTGTCCGAGGGCACTCACAGGCACCGCCACCAAGCGCCCGCGGCTGACTTGCCAGCCAACCAGCAAAGCCTGGAGAATAGAGAGAAGACATTACCCCCCAGCCCACTTCCACGTCTGGTGACTGACTAAGCTTGGCACCCAACCGTGCTCAGCAAACACTGTTCAAAATTCACCTCGAGGCAGTCACGCATCCACCAAGCTGCCATCGGATGGCTCTATAAAGGGGTGGTGGCCTCCGGGGACTGGGGTAGCCCACGTTTCTGCATCATGGGGGCTGGCACGAACAACTGTCGGGGGGGCAGCTCCGCCCAGGGAGGGAAAGGTACTCGGTCATGGTACTGGGGAGTCACCGCATACTCATGACATGCCAAGGAGACAAGATCGGCACATCTGGGGGGACGAGACCACACGTCCACGCTGAAACAGGGGGAACAGACCAGGCGCTGTTGGAATTTACGGAGAAGGGACAGCAACAAGAGTTAGAGAAGTTTGGAAGGCTGAACTCCCGCACCCTGACGCTTCCCCCGTGTGTTCCTCACTTCCAATCAGTGAACACATCCTTGTGAGGCCTTCCTCCTAAGCTTTCTGGCTCCTACACGTCATGCCTAGCCACCTGTTCCTAATGGCTAAGCTCAATCCCCCTTGCAATCAAGCCCATCTCTCATTTTAAATCTCGAGCCTAACAGATATGTGATCCATTCATTTATTCCACAACTTTGCGTGGGGCCGTCTATGGACCAAGCACCGTAGGAGGCATGTTATCTTGGCTTGAGGAACCTCCGCTCTAATGGAAGACACATTAAATCCAGCACAATAGTGAATAACGCTAGGGAAAGGCACCCAACTCAGCTGGGGAAAGAGGAGCTCAAGCAGGTGGCCTTAACGAGCCTGCACCTGGGTTAGGCAGAAGAGCCAGACGGGGCAAGGCAGGAGCGGCACCTTTGGGTGGAGTGAGAACCCAGCCTCACCTCCGGAAGAGGAAGAGACAGGTGCCGCAGGAAGGCAAAGCTACGGTAGGCCAGGGCAGCAGGGAGGAAGAGGGGTAGATGTGGCCATGGAGGTGGGTACTGCAGGGCACAAACCCATGCCTACATCCATAGCCTGGCTCATCCGGGTAACCCTGGGCCACGGCACACACCAAAGAACCCTCCAGACACTTCGGCAGAGAAGAAAGTTGGAAAAATAGGCAGGGCTAGATGGCTAGGGAGCTCGGTCCTGACTCAACAGGCCACGTCCAGAAAAACCCTGTGCTCTGTTCCCAGAGTTCCCGGGTGGGAGGGCTTCCCAGGACAGGGCTCCCAGCCTCCGAGCCTTCACCACGCTCCCTGGGTGACAGCAGCCACGGCTCCTCCCTCCAACAGGCAGAACTATCCAGAAAAAGCCTATTAACACTGGCGACTTGTCCCTTTTCCCTCTTTGTGTGAGGCGGCTTCCTAGGTAACATCAGTGTGAAACTTTCCTTGGATGGACCGCCCCCCCCCAAGATCTAGCCTGGGGCGGGGGGGGCGGGCAGGGAGTATTAACCAGGCCGTTTGGCTCTCACACCTGAACCACACATCCTCAGCAGATCTGGGGTGAGGCTCCGGTCTCCAACCGACCCCTCCATCTACTGCAGCTGGAACGCAGGTAAAAAGAGGACGAGCCCCACGGGAAAGCGTGGCAGGGCTCGAAGCCCCTCATGGCACGACCCGAGTCGTGTTTTGGGAGGCACAGGCAGAAGTGTGACCGACCGTGGGGACCTGTCGGGACCCGGTTCCAGCAGCCCGGGGAGGAGCAGCCAAGGCCCGGAGCCGGAGCAGTCACGGAGAGTGAAAGACGAGAACACGTGTCCTCCCCTCGCCGAACACACCCGCAGAGGGTGACAAGGAAAGCCACAGCACCTGGCGATCACCTGGCCGTGGAAGACGAGGAAGGACGCCCAAGTTCAGGTGGCTGGAACCCAAGCCTCCAGGAGAAGCTGGGGGAGAGGGAAGAGGGGAGTGCGTCCTGGAGGAGATGCGTCGGGGGAGCCCCCCAGCAGGCAGTGGGACCCCCCCAAGTCTGAAGATCACGTGGGAGGGACACACAGCCCTTGTTCCTGTCACTCGTGTGAGATCCATTATGTCCAGCAAGACGGGCCATCTCCGCTTTTCCACTTTGAATGCCCAGATGACAGATTTGCCAAGACAGTGAAAATACGGGAATGCTGAGCTCTCAGGAGGTTTCTTTGGGATGGTTTTCCGAAGCGTGCCCGAGCGTGGCCGAATCAGTCTCCCTGAGCACCTCGGCCCAGGCCTCTCGATCACAACGGCCAGAGAAGGTTGATGAATGTCCGTGGCCCCCTGGACTGTTTCACGAAAACGCTGGTAGGCTGAATCAAGACTAATGTCCTCAGATTTGGCCTCTGCTCTCAGAGAAATGTGCTGTCACCTCCCGTTCCCAGGGGAGGGGCTGATGAGTGATGGCTCTGCCCAGAGACCACCTGCTCTGTCCTCCTAGGCAGCATTCCTCTCGGGGAAACGCAGGAGGGGCTGGGGAAGTGACCACCTTGAAGCCGCCAGGTCAGTGCCCCTGGCCCTCCCTCCACGCGCAGGTGCCTCCGGAGGGCTTCCCGCAGGAGGAGGAGCCAGATGGGGCCTGCAGAAACCTCCCAGAGGCTGGGACACAGGGGAAACGGGGCGGAGAGCAGCTGCCTCGTTCATATCTACACCATTTAAGATAAAGAAACAACATGATATCTTCCTGGAGAGTCCCAGGCATCAGAATAACGACGTCTGCATTCAATCGTCTTTTTTTTTTCTACCTACCACACTCTCTTATAGCGTCCTGACACTGAGCTCTTTGGGAGCGTGGTCTGCCTCTGACCCCATCTCTGTTACCTCAGCACTGGCCCTAATGCCCAGCACACAGTCTATTATTCAGAGAACACTGAACACACGATTGAGTAATGAACAGACGGGCAGGTGGATGGACGTGGATGGGTGGGTGGATGGACGGACGGATGGATGGATGGATAAGGGGATGAAAGGTTGGGTAGATGTAGGGCAGATGGATGGATGGATTATGTGGGTGGATGTTCTTGCTTTTTGAGAAGACCAAGAACTCTCAATTAACCAGACTGATCAGGAAATGAGATGTTCGTGTTAAGTTTCTGACAAGTCAGAATAAAATTCCAACCCATGGCTACAGAAGTTCAGGAAAGAGAGAAAATTCTATGGGCTAAGAAGATTAGGGAAGAGTTCCTGAAGGATGTAGGCCTTGAAGGGTAACTAACAGGTTCCCTAGGAGCCCAGGACTGAGTTAGAGATTCAGGAAGTCTAATTATGGCAGAGATCTTGTTGTTCCTGGATAAATTAATTACAACAGCCAAGACGCTTAAAACGTCCTTCCCTGAGAAACCCATCCTTCAGTTCTCAGATTGGAATCCCTTGGGGATGGCTTAGAGCCTCACTCTTCCCGCACTGGGACTAAGGTAAAGACACCCACCTCTCTCTGTCAGGGAGATGAGCTGTGGGTCCCCAGCAGACCCCCCGCCCCCAGAACAGATGAAAAAATGCCCTTCCTTGGAAACAAAGAGAATAGATTTGATTAATCTGCAAAGGTTCCTGGAACCGTGCCCTGCCTACTTACGGTCCCATTTATGAATAACAAACAGGAAAACAACCAGATCCAATTAAGCCTCCTGTTTTTAAACTTTTCTTTTCAGCTCTAGAACTAAGAAGCTCTGGCTTTATCAAACTCTCCCTTCCCAGGCCGACGGCGAGATGGAAGAATCTATAACCATCTTCCCACATAACCCTTCCCTTGGTTTCTTCACCCAAGCTGCTCCAGCCACAGAGGGAGGGTCACTTTGACCCGATCATCTTTGTCTATAAATCTTAAATCGTATTCACTTAAGTCAAACATAAAACTAGGTGGACTGCGTAAAATGTCTCTTGAGTTGCTGGGAAGAGTCATTTCTTTCATTCTTTTCTTGAGCGGACCCTTCAGATCCAGTGCTGGGTCACTGAGCACTTGTGTAGTTTTTTTATGAGCCTTCAGATGGCCTCTTGAGGTAAGAAGTCTGAGCCCCTCTGTCAGGTGGGGAAAGAGGTTCAGGGGACTGATCACCTTGCTCCATCCCAGTCCAGGCAAGCTCACTGTGCCCTCCACCAAAAATGAAGTTCTCAACCCTCAGCCCTACGAGCTCAAGATTAATTTTCTTCTCAAGCCTTAGCAAACATCCAACTCTCTCCTTGCCCAAATGTTTTCAAGGAAATCCTGCAGGAGTCACATCTTTCTAGTGCATTACTAAACACTCAGGGCATAGCACATAGTAAGTACTCAATAAATACTTGTTGAGTGAATTAATTTTTATTTATAGAAAAAGAGTTGCTGCTTTGATTTTCTATTTCAGCTCCGTAAAAATTATAATTCCTTTCTTCGAGGTCTACTAAATTAAATGATGATGGTTCTAAGAAATGAGTCTTTCCCCAGAAGTCAGTGGTTGACAGAGCACCTGGAAAAAAGGGGGTGTGGCCTCAAAGCCTCTTAATGCGGCCAGAATTCTATTTGTCAGGGTGGTGCAAAGCAGTGTGTGGTCGACCACTTTAGGAAGAAAAAAATGTGGAAAGTAACAAATATAGAAAATACAAAAATTTAATTCTGATCCATAGAAATTCAGTCCTGGTGCCCTTCCCAAAACTTTTAGAAGTTCAAAGAATTTAAAGGCAGCATTGCTAGAGGTGGCAGACTTGTGACTGTACTAAATGCCACTACCTTTTTCACTTTAAAATGGTTAATTTTATGTTATATAAATTTCACCTCAATTTAAGGGGAAAAAAAAGCCTTTGCATTTCCAGCACTGGTTCTGAGGATAATTCCGCTGCCCTGTGCCATGGAAATGCCACCAGCTACAGGCTAGTACCAGAGAGCAAGTCAGACCAAGCCAGGAGGTTTTTCTAGGTACACAGAGGGCAAAGTGACAGGCAGGGAGAAAAGTCTCCCTGACAGTACTAGTGGTCACATCCACGGAGGTCCTCACAGCGCACCAGGCCCTGTGCACACATCTGGGGTGTATTATCTCATTTAATCCCCATGACATCCCTAAGAGATGGAACTATGGTTATTACCCCAGATCTAATTGCTCTTGCCTTCTCCACTCCACACCCCTCATGCGCCCCGGTGCGAGCCAACCGTGCCCTGAATTCCCATTCCTCCGCCTGGAATACCATCCCCTGCCCTGTTCCCACTCCCTCACTGTCCCTGTCCCTGGGTTGCCCTTGCTGCTCTGCCCTTGTTGGCGATGTCGCCTCCGGGAAAACTTGACTTCTCCGAGCCTCGGGTCAGAGAGCGATGACGGTGTAACACCAAAAAGGCGACGACCTCTGGAAAGATGTTTGATGGAAAGTGGACACAGAGTGACCTGCTGCTGCCCCTTCATCAAAATCTGGTTCCCCAAGGCCATTCACAGGGAAAAGCTTTGTTCTCAAAGTGACGATGGGAGGAGGTGAGCCCCACGCCCTGAGCCTCAAAGGGCCCCCACTGGCCAGAGGTGGGCAACAGGGGCGCCCAAAACAACGCCTTCACTGAATTGAGCATTTGGAATATGTTACCCATCCACACATTCATAAAAATACAACAACACTCCTTGGTCAGCTTCGGAGGACACTGGGGATTAATAACCCATTATTCTGAAAGCTGATGGACAAAGAGCCAAGCCCTTCCCCTGCCTCTCCCATGGAAAGTGTGTTTTAGAGTAGCCGAAGAGTGATGAGGCAAAGTCCTCCATAAGATTCCAGCAAGTATATGAAGAAGAAATTATAAATCAAGGTATCAGGCCCTAATGAAATCGGGATCTTGGCAGTGACCGTCAGCTGTGGCTGCATCCAATGCTGAAAGACTGATGGGGAATTGTTAAATGGATAGATCAGGCTCACGATCCCTGAACCCACTGGCCGATCCCGACATCACAGAGGGGACAACCAGACATGATGAACCTCCTGCTGTGATGCGGTATAAGGTACAAATCATCACTTGGACGTGTCTGGCCAAATACTGAACCCGAATCTGATCTTCAGCCTCTACATCATTTACTGAATATACCGGGGAAAGGTACGTATTAAACAACAGCCCACTGATGCAATCAGGAGAATCCAGAAAGTAGGGAATTGCAAGAGACCAATGACTTGGTGTCCTCGACAAATAAATGGCAAGGAGGGGGAAAAAAAAAGGAAGAACTGCTATAAATCAAAAGACCCCTAAGAGATTTATCAATAAAAATGCAACATACGGACCTTGTTTGGATCCTGATTCCAACCAGCAAAACAACTGCAAAAACATATTAAAGATACATCAGGCGAAACTGAATGCTAACTGGATAGTTCAGATTATAAGGAATTACTGCTGATTTTTTATTTAGGTGTATTGGCTTCTTTAAAAAGAGAATAACTTGAGAGATACCCACAAAAGTACTTTCAGGTTTTTCTTTTATTGAACTATAGTTAAACGCACGATGTGACATTAGTTTCAGGTGTACAAGGTGACTCAACAGTTTATATGTCACACAATACTCACAGATGTGGCTGCCATCTGTCCCCATACAATGCTACTACAATGCCACTGACTACACTCCGTAGGCTGTGCCACCGCAGAGTTATTTCTGAATGAAACCATGTATCTGGGATTTGCTTTAAAATAACCCTGAGCTCAGTTTAAAATAACTGGGGCGCCTGGGTGGCTCAGTCTGTGGAGCAGGCGACTCTTGATCTTGGGGTTGTGAGTTCGAGCCCCTGCTGGGCGTAGAGATTACTTAAGAAAATAAAATCTAGGAACATCCTGTGGCTCCATCAATTAAGCGTTCAACTCTTGATTTGCACTTGGGCCATGATCTCAGGGTCCTGGGATCAAGCCCCGTGTTGGGCTCCACGCTCAGCGGGAAGTCTGCTTGGAATTCTCTCTCTCTCCCTCCCCTTTTGCCCCTCCCCTACTTGTGCACACTCGTGCTCTCCCAAACAAATCTCGCTTCATTTTTTTTTAAGATTTTATTTATTTACATGATAGAGAGCACAAGGAGGCAGAGCCGCAGACGGGGGCAGGCAGAGGGAGAGGAGAAGCAGGCCCCCCGCTGAGCAGAGAGCCCCACGTGGGGCCCAACCCCAGGACCCTGAGATCATGACCTGAGCCCAAGGCAGACGCCTAACCAGCTGAGCCACCCAGGTGCCCCAATAAATAAATCTCTTTAAGAAAAGATTAAAAAAAAAGAAAAGAAAATCTTTCAAAAAAATAAAGTAAAATAATCCAGCAGAAAAAAGAAAACTGTATGTGGGGAGGGGGGGTAGATAAAACAAGATTTCCATGTGTTGCTAGTTTCTCAGGCTGGGCAAATGCCTTTCTGAGAGCTCATTATAATCTTTCTTTTGTGTATGTTTAAAATTTTCCACAATAAAAGACTGAAAAAAGGGAAAAAGCAGATCTGGCCCTGGAACTTGGGGACTGAGAGGGGGAGGGGAATGGTAATTTCTGGCAAACCAGTGGTAAGGGAAAAGAGTCTGGACTCAGCTTTCAGATTGTGCTCCAGAAGACACCCGAGGGGACGCTCTGGGCAGGCAGTGGTCCACGGGACTCTGCTCCAACAATGGCGGGATATGGAGTGGATCTAGAAAAAACAGCATCTTCAACAAGGTTGAAGCCAAATCCCTTCGGTTTATATTGGCTTCAAAAGAATGCTTTGTTTTATTTTGTTTCATTCTAAATATAGGTTTAGACTACACTGTCCTGGAAGATGACTATTTGTTCCTGGAAGGACTGTGTGTGTTCTTGTTCCTAAAAGCAGGAGAGGTGATCCAGAGACGTCAGGAAGGATGGGAAACAAACCTTCCCCGGGCTACACAAAGGACAGAGAGCAGGCCACCCTCGGAAAGCCCATTCTGCTATAGAGCCTGTGGGGTGTGTGCAACCATTCACTGGGAAACGAACTCTGGGAAGTATTCCGGTGTCCTCCTCCTGAGTCCCGAAGCGTGGACCTGGAGGGCAAAGCCAACCCTGGTTGTAAGGACTAGGGTTTTTTATTGAAAGAATTAGAAATTCCAACTGCTATGGATCTCTGGAGAAGGAAGATCTAGGGATGGAAAGTGGACAAGGAGAACAGCCTGGCACATGGGATTCGGACCATGGTGGGGACAGACCTGGAACAGCTTCTCATTCTAAGAAGAGAGCAGACCTCCACCACTGAAGAAGTGAGCTAGAGGCTGTCTAGGAGCCTCTGAAAACAATCCTATCTACCATGTGGTTTTGAGCTTTCCAGGCTATCACTCCCTCCTGGGATCATTTCTTTTTTTTTTTTAAAGATTTTATTTTTATTTATTTGACACAGGGAGAGAGATCACAAGTAGGCAGAGAGGCAGGCAGAGAGAGAGGCGGAAGCAGGCTCCCTGCTGAGCAGAGAGCCCGATGTGGGGCTCAATCCCAGGACCCTAAGATCACGACCTGAGCCGAAAGCAGAGGCTTTAACCCACTGAGCCACCCAGGCGCCCCCCAGGATCATTTCTTTAATACGTTATTGCAAAGGAACACAACCCAGGTTTAGATGAATTAAAGGAAAGAATTAAGGGAAAGACCAGAATCCTTACTTAGAATAATTCAGGAAGGCACGAAATAGCCTTTTTCTCACCCACTCCAAGGCCAGCAAGGTGGCAGGTGATCTCAGGACCCCAGCCTAGAGCAGGAGCAGAAGGACAAGACGGGTGTGGACGACCGGACCCGCAAAGGGGAGGAGGGGCTCGGAGAAGCAGGCGGCCGTGCCTGTGCAGGTGGGAGCTCCATGACTCTGGGAGTCCTGCATCTGTACTAATCATGCCCATTTCACAGAACGGCAAGTTCTGGACAACTTCTCTGAAATAGTCACAAACTAAAAAAAAGTACAAGGACACAGGCTCACGTTTACTGTTTCTTCATATCAAACATAAAGCACCTGACCTAGGGGCTAGACCAGAGTAGACAGTCACTGGAGGGCCACTTTTATTGCTGTCGGTATTCTCTTTATTTTGTCGTTGCTAGCGCTATGAGCTCGTCGTGAGGAAATGTCAAGGCTTGTCTTATTCCCCGCTGAGCAAAACTAGCATATATTGTTTTAACGCCTTGGTTAAATGAGTTATTCATTATTTTACAATTCTGTATCAAAATCAGCATATTTAATTCATGCAACACATAAGGTGACATAAATACTTTGTATTTACCAGGACGGCTACTGTGGGTGAAGCTCTGATCCCGAAAGTTCTGAAAACCAAGGTGTTAGTTATAAGCCCGCCGTGGGTCTGGAGCGTCGGGGATGACGGCTAGAGAGGCAGGAGCCCCGGCTACGCGCACTCCGTGCTCGTGAGCCAATTCTGTGACCTCCCCAGGCTTCCCGGACCGCATCCACAGAACAGGACTAGGCAAGGTCCGGTGTTGAGTTTTTTGCTAGCAGTAGAAGCGGCCGGTGTAAAGAGCTCAGCGTTCTGCCTGGCACCCAGCAACTTGTGAGTCTCCATTTGTCCATGTGAGTCCCAACAGCTGCCCTCAGGTGACACCTTCACAATCACTGAGTCTAACCGCCTCATTTGCATGAAAAAAAAGAAATGAGACCCCAGGGGACTCCATCATTATTCACACCACGACGCTAAACTGGAGATACTCATTTAAAATGCAATTTTAGAAAAAAACACTTTGACCTCCAAATTTGTGCTCCTACGCCTCCTTCCATTGCAGGGGGAATGACTTTTCTTCTTCGCAGGTCCTCATACCACATCCCTTTAAAGTGCTAGAACTCAGATGACCCTCCTCCATGAAGCTCTCCATGACATTTCCAGCCAGAAGGGCTCCTTCACATTCCTGCATTTCCAAAATACCTTTAGAGTACTTTCCTTCCTTCTACTACCAACCAAACTGCAAGCCCAGACCTTATTCTTTTCTTTCCTGCCCGGTCTATGTCCCAGCACTTAAGCATAACAAACTTGTAATAAATGAAGGAAGGAGAGGGGGGAGGGCTATATCTCCTTTGGAGAAAGCCACCCCCAATGCCTAGCCACTTGCAAAGGCATCTGGTCCAGCTAGAGCCCTAACGTTCTCCATTCGCCTCAGTGGGTTTCCCATCATCCAGTTAAAGAAACACACTGACTGGGCGAGGATGGGCAGAAAGCACCGCCAGGGAGATTAATCGTGAGAAGAGAAGCTTTGATTTCTGGGCCTGAGGGGTTAGCTTCCCTGGCCTCACTCTGTGGCTGGGGCCCTCAGGCCATCAGCACGGGCTTGGTGCCCAGAGAAAGCTTCTGCGCACAGTCTGGTCACTTCCCCCTCTGCTCTGCTCGGCTGTGTGTCAACTACCTGCTTACAAGTCCGGCCCCCATCCCAAACCACGCTTCCCCACAACGGGAAGTCCCACTGTCTACACTGTCTACACTCAAGCACCAGTTGATGCACTGTGGTGGGAAACACTCCTGCGAGGGCACAGAGAATGGTATCGCTCAATGGGACCCCAATCTCCTAGGCTCATCCCCCCTCAAAGGAGCCCAGAAGTGGGTGACTGAATTCTGCCTAACCCGAGTGCCACCCCTGCCAAACTAAGGAATCAAATAGGCAGGCAAATCCACAGCACACACGATCACGTTCCATTTTCAGAAGATATTTTCTCATGCGTATATGATGCACATCGTGCATGTTTGCATCTACAAGGGAAAAATTTTATTTACTTTATATGCCCCGTAGCCAACCCAGGCTCGTGGAGGCAGCGGGGCCCTTCTGTGTGAGCACACGTGCCTCTCCTACTTGACCTTTTCAGGATTCAATGAATTCAATCTACCAAGTGATCCCAAAGGTGAGGACACAGGCATATATCTTCCAATTATGCACCCACTTGACCGTCTTGAGAAGACGTCTGCACCCAAAGATCAAGGCCCTGGGACTCATGGAAGGGAATCCCAGGCTGCCCTTTCTCAGTTACTGCACAGATGCCCCCCTACCTCCCCGAACCCCACTCCCCACAAAACAGAGGGACAGAAGCGGGGAGGAAAGGGGCACTCTCTCTTGCTCAAGGGGGTGGCAAACTGGATGGAGAGTCAGAAAATCTGAATTTAGGTGGTGCCTGGGTGGCTCAGTGGGTTAAGCCTCCAACTCGTTGTTTCAGTTCTTGATCTTGGGCTTGGGGGATCGAGCCCACCATGGGGCTCCTCCCTCAGCTGGGAGTCTGCTTGAGGATTCTCTCTCTCCTCTCCCTCTGCCCTGCCCCCTGCTCATGCTCATGCTCTCGCTCTCTCTCTCTAAAATAAATAATCTTTTTTTTAAAAAAAAGTCTGAATTTAGTTTCAGCATCTATGAATGTCAGACCTTCTGATTTGGTTCCTTGACTCATCAAAGAAGCTGGAGTCAGGAGCCCTTGAGTTCAGGAAGCAAAGGAAGAAGCAGGCGTTGGCATCTCTCCAGATGCGCACAAAAGTGTGCAGAGTTGGGGAATGCATAGCAGACCCTTCCTACTCTGCCATCAAGGACCTAGTGCTTGCCTGTGTCAGGGTCACCCCAAGTAACTTCCCCCCAATTCTGTAGTGTGAACAATAAGCTTCAAACAGAGGAGAAAGAAGACATCAGAGGACATCTGCAAGGCTTTCAAACAGGGAGTGTGCGGATAAGCAAGAGAAAGGAGGTCACCCCATTAACAGTCCTTGGTGCCTCAAATTCCTGCAGTACTAGGAGTCTGGCTGTAGAGGAAAGGCACGCAGGAGATACCAATCGTGGCTACGGCCTGAAAAAGCTCACTACTGCCCCCAATCCACGTGGCTAAATCTCGACTGAAGGGACCCAGGAAGGCCACCCGCCAGCCAGCTGCGAAAACCAGAGACTGGGTCCACCAACCCCTTCAGCTACATCTGCCTGGGCATTCCGAGGCCTGGCAGAAAGCTTCACAGAGAGCAGCAGGTTTCCAGAGGCAGCTTAAATGACCCCTGCACCCCACTCCCACCCCCCCGAAACCCCCGCAGCAGCAGCTTCCCATGGCTTTGAAGTTAAAGTCTCTCATCTTTAACAAACCCTGAAAAGTCTGCTCGGGCAGGCCCCCACCTGGCTGCGCCCTCTGCCTTCCTGGTGTCCGCCCTCCTGCAGACACCTGCCACATCGGCTGTGCCCCTGGATGCTCACAGTCTCCTGAGTCAGGACAGATCGTCCCACAGCCGTGCAGTTACTGCCAACTCTCCTCAAAGCTCGTCCCAGTCTAGATCGGGTTTTTTGCTCTCTGCTCTCCCGGAACTTTCTTCCCATCCGAGTACATTCCTCCTTGTCCATCCGGGGGTTGTCTGTCTATCTCCCCCACTCCACTGAACCCCATGCACACGGGGGCCATGTGTGTTTGGCTCACCAGCCTGTCCCTGGTGCCTGACCCACCACAGGTGCTAAACAAATATCGGTTGTAGCAATCAGCAAACAGGACAGCCTTGCACAGGCAAGGGTGAGATCTTGCCATTTGCGACAACGTGGATGGACCTAGAAGGTATTATGCTAAGTAAAATAAGTCCGACAGGGGCACCTGGGTGGCTCAGTCTGTTGAGCGTCTCCCTTCAGCTCAGGTCATGATCTCAGGGTCCTGGGATCGAGCCCCACATCAGGCTCTCTGCTCGGCAGGAAGCCTGCTTCTCCCTCTCCCACTCCGCCTGCTTGTGTTCCTGCTCTCACGGTCTCTCTGTCAAATAAATAAATAAAATCTTTAAAAAATAAAATAAAATAAAAAACAAATGGATAAATAAATGAACAAACAAAAAGCCGAATCAGACCTTTAAATACTGAGAACAAACAGATAGTTGCCGGGAGAAGTAAAATGAGTGATGGGGAGCGGGAGACACAGGCTTCTAGTTATGGAATGAGTAAGTCACCGGGATGAAAGGTACAGCCTGGGGAGCCCAGTCAATGGTGTTGTAATAACATCAGATGGTGACAGGTGGTCGCTACACTTGCGGCGAGCACAGCATCACAGAGCATTGTTGAATCACTAACTGAAACTAACCTAACATTGTGTGTCAACTATGTGCCAATACAAGTAAAAATAAAGAAAAATAAAAAGTAACACCTTTCATGCCAGCCTGTCACTTTTTCACTGTAGAACTGTAAGTAACTTACTCGTCTCCCCGCACCCCTGCATCACCCCTGCAGGATCGCCAACCCTATGCGCCATCATTTTCCCTAAGGAATTAGTTATTACAGCATACCTTATGGCTGCTTTTCTTCCAACGTCTGTTTATAAGTAACTGGGAACACTTTCATCACTTGTTAAAATTCATCGATTTGTTATTATCAGAATTCCTCAAGGACAAAGTCAGTATTCTGGTGCTCTATTATTGATCATGATCTTGATGTATGCGTACCTTTCTCTAAATGTACTAAATATAATACAGAGATGTGGAAATATTTCCAATTAATTACCGCAAAAATAATATTGCATCAAAACTAAAAGTTGGAAAGGAAATATTATCATTCCATTAAAATATACCAAGATTTAAAGAGAATTTGAAGATAGTAAGTAGCAGTGGCTGCTAGACAGACTACCATTTTCTGGCTTGCTGGGGACTCTCTGATTGTTTCTGCCACATCAGGAATTACTGGGAAGAAGTAGCAGCTCCCACCACTGGTTTTCAGCTGGTTCCCCAAAGTCATCCAAAACACCACTACCTTTTTTTAAATTCTATTTTCCCCCCCACAAAATTGACCACTAGAATTTCTGAGGAAATCAATGAGCGAGTAAATGATATCTTCCAGAAACTTTAGAGCCATTCAGGGTCTCTAGACTGGGGAGGTCATCTCTGACCCAAGGCACAGGAGAAACCCCTATCTGCACTGGGCTGAGGTGGGGATGGTACCATCCCTCGGGCTACACAACCAACGTCTGGAAATCTTTCTTTCTTTTTTTTTTTTTAATTTTGTTTATTTATTTGCGAGAGGGAGAGAGAGAGAGAGAGAGAGAGCATGCACGAGCAGGGAGGAGGGGCAGAGGGAGAAGCAGACTTCCCACAGAGCAGGGAGCCCGATGCGGGGCTCGATCCCAGGACCCTGGGATGATGACCTGAGCTGAAGGCAGACGCTTAACCAACTGAGCCACCCAGGCGTCCCTGAAAATCTTTTCTTTTTTACCAGTCGACACTGCCAGAGCTCCTTCTTTTCCAGCACTGGGAATGAAGCCTGCCCCTCCCGCCCCCCAGAAGTGGAACAGTCCAGAGGCACCAACGACAGGCTTGAGGGCGGACAGGCTTTGGTCTGAATGCCTACTGCCCCACTGGGATCGTGGGATCCCAGCTGCACGATCCCGTCGGTGAGGCTTTCTCAGCCTCCGTTCCTCAACTACGACACGAAGATAGTCGAACTTACCTCGTGGGCTTGTTAGGATAATTAGGCACTCACTCAACCTCCGACGTGCCTTCACTATGTGAAATTCCGTGGATAAAATAATAACACAGGCGGCGATCCAGATGAAGTGCCTGGTACAAGGTCTGTGGTCAGTACATATCTTCATATTTGTAATTATTGTCTTTATTCAGGGAAATGATGAAAGGAGCAAATTAAAGCGCTGAGTGAGGCCCCACCTCATGCTGGGTCTGTTCACTTAAAAGGAAATCCAGGCTCTGCTAAGTTAAAATCAGTTCGGCCCGAACAGAAATAAGAAGGGCACCCTACGGGGCGCCTGGGTCCCTCAGTCAGTTCAGGGTCCACCTCCTGGTTTCGGCTCAGGTCATGATCTGAGGGTCGTGAGATCGAGCCCCGCATCAGGCTCTGGGCTCAGTGCAGAGTCCGCTTGTCCCTTTCCCTCTGCCCCTCCCCCAGCACTCTCACTCTGTCTCTCTGTCTCTCTCAAATAAATAAATAAATAAAATCTTTTAAAAAGGTGGGGGGGGGCACTTTAAGAGTATGATTCCTGAAAATGAAAGGCAGGATGGACCTAGGAGGATATAGGCACTACCCTTTTTTGTGGTTGGGCACCTCTCAAAATTATCTTCCTAAAAAACAGAATACAAAATAGAATCTAAAAACACCTTCTCTCTGTAATGAACTGGGATACACATGAAATGTCTAAAACACTTCCCATCCCGTCATGGAAAGAATCCCCCCCAACCCCAGGCTCATCCTTTTGCCCCTGGGCTGCCCCTGGGTTCCCCACCACTGCTGCAGCAATTCACTCAAAAGAGCTCAGGACATAAATGAATAAATGCAAAGTCCATAGGGAACAGCACTGGATGAAATTGGGTCCCTTCATGAAACACCGAGCAAGTTCACCGGCCAATTCCAGGAGGCCACGGCACTCTGCTAGGGTCCAGTGGGGGCCCGGAGGAGGGAGCCCTGGTTCCTGCCCCCCAGGAGCTGGGCAGGCCGTGTGGGGGCGGGGGGACACAGGTAACATGTGATCACAACACAGTGCGGTCAGCACAAAGGTAGAGCTTTTGTCACTGCAGGATCTGAGACTCTGAGACGGGACCTCCGGCCTGAGAGCTCCATGCCAGCCAAGTCACATGAGAGCTGAACAGGGGGAGGGACATGGCATCCCACAAATTATTCCATTTTCTCACATCTCAGGCTAACACTGAAGTCAAACGGTAGCTTGCCAGTATTCTCTCTACGTTTTCTCTTCTTGGTTTCTTAGCCAAAAGCTGGCCTAGGAAAATGTGCCAGGGACCTACCTGCGGTCCCCCGTGCTCAGACTTCCTCCCAGAGAGGTGCCTGGTGAGGGGCAGAAGTCTGGCCAGTATCCATTCCCTGCCGTGAAGACGTCAAGTACCCCGGAGCTACTCAACAAAACTCAGTAAATCTCAGCAGTTGCCCCAAGAAACAATACGTTACTCGAATGATCCTTTTGAAATGTTCCTGTTAGCAAAGCAGACAATTTCAGCTACAGTAAGAATTCTTTTACTAGTCAAAAAAGGCAACCATACCATTTTAATTTTTTAAAGCAACACTTCTATAAAGCAAAGCAATTATGTAAAGAGATTGTGACAGAATACAGATACCAAAATTTGCATAGTAGAATATTTACAGTCAAGACACACATCAAGGTTCCCAGCACACCTACCGGAAAATCACACATACCATGTGACGGCATTTTTGGTGAAATGTGTGTTATACGTGTACATTTAAAAAAACAAGAACTTATTTCTAGGTGGGGGAATTATAGTTTTTTGCTTTGTATTTGTCTGTGTTTTATGACTTTTCTGCAGTTTCACACATCTAACATTTGAAATGTGAAGAAAATGTTTTCTAGTCTTTTCATCAGCAAAGTACGTAAATATTCCTCAGAACAAAACAGAGAGACTGCTGGAGATGGTGAATGCAAGTGTTATTGATCAGTTCTTGCCTAGAATTAATAGCATAATGGAAGCTCTGCTCTCCAGGGTTCCCTGAGGGGAGACCCTGTACACACTCGGGGCGAAAGACAGAGCCAGATAACAGTGTTTAGACACGTCTTTGATGTCCTCGGCCATCATCCTGGACAGCCAAACACTGGAAACAAAAGATCATTCTCGCAGTCCTGACTGCAGCGGCCCACCTGCTCCCCCCCTTCTGGTACGTGCCCCCGCGCCGGGCACTGCACCACCACAGGCCTCATAGGCGATGTGGTCAGCAAGGTCAGAACTCTCCACATCCAGCCGAGGAGAAGACAATCTCTTTCTTTCCTTTTTTCCCCCCAGATCAGCTTTGCGTCTTGACAGCCCGGCTGGAGAATAGAGTTTATGAAAGAAACAAGCAATCATCATCATCATCATCATCACCATCATCTTCCTTCCAAAATTAACAATTTCGTGTTTATAGGGATTATCCTAGGGCACGGGAATTACAGATAAATTTTGTTTAACTGTGCTATCTACCTTTTCTCCAATGAACATATCTGTGTACCAGAAAACATTTTATATATCTTTTTAAGCATTTATCTATTTGAGAGAGAGAGAGAGCAAGCAAGTGGGAGGGGAATAACAGAATCTCAAGCAGACTCTCCCCTGAGCATGGAGCCCAATGCAGGGCTCGATCCCACGACCCATGAGATCCCAACCTTAGCCAAAACCAAGAGTAGGAAGTTCAATCAACTAAGCCACCCAGGCGCCCCATTTTTTTTTAAGATTTATTTATCTATTTTAGAGCGAGAGAGAAAAACAACACATCTTAAAATAGTAACAGTAATTTTTAAAATGTAAACTCAGACTTCCAAAAGTGCACTTGAGCCCTGTGTGTTCCATACACTGGTTTTTAAAGGGCCAGCTGCTGGAGGCCACGGTGGAGGCGGGCAGACCTCGCAGGAGCTGACAGCTGACATCAGTCAGAGGTCAGGCAGGCCTGCAGCTGACAGAGGAGACAAAGGGGGAGCCTAACCCGGTCATGCCCATGCCTACCGCAAGGTCAACTCCACCCCAGAGGTCAGTGTGCCCCAGATTGACCCAGGACACCCAGGGTCACCCACGCTCCCCTGGAGGGGAAGGCTGCCCAGCTGCCCAGCAGCAGCAAAATTCGCCAGGACGTCAGCCCCCCACCACCCACCCAGATTCCCCGTGCCATGCCTCACACCCCCACCTAAGTGCCAGCAAGTCCTGACCTACAGCGTCCCTGAGCTGAGCTATCCTTATGGATCTCTTGAAGCCTAAAATTAACTATCTCAGCACCTCAAAGTTAGTGTGCAAACTTTAGGCCCTTTTGTGGCCCAAGATATTTGACTTGGTAATAAAAAAGCACCAATTCTTTTTTTTTCTTTTATGTTATGTTAGTCACCATACAGTATTTCATTAGTTTTTGATGTCGTGTTCCATGATTCATTGTTTGTGTATAACACCCAGTGCTCCAGGCAATCCATGCCTTCCTTAATACCCATCACCGGGCTCACCCATCCCCCCATCCCCCTCCCCTCTGAAATCCTCAGTTTGTTTCCCAGAGTCCCTAGTCTCTCATTGTTCATCTCCCCCTCTGATTTCCCCTCCTTCATTTTTCTCTTCCTTTTCCTAATGTCCTCCATGCTATTCCAAAAGCACCAATTCTTAAGATCTTAAAAGAAATCAACGCAAAAGCAATTCAATGCAGGACAGACAGCCTTTCCAACAAATGGTGCTGGAACAGTTGGATACCTGCCTGCTAAGAAATGAACCTTGACCTAAACCTTTACACCTTATACAACTCAAAATGGATCACAGACTTATACGTAAAACATAAAATAGTAAACTTTAAGAAAAAACACACACGGTCGAACATCTTCATGATCTAGGGCAAGGCAAAGAGTATTTAGGTTTAATGCCAGAAGCACAATCCTTAAAATGATACATTGATACATGAGACCTCATCAAAATGTGCAAGTTTTGCTCTGCAAAAGACCCCGTGAAGAAGATGAAAAGACAAGCTACAGAATGGAAGAAGATATTTGCAAACCACATGCCCAACACAGTACCAATACCCGGGATTTTTTTTTTTTTTTTAACTCTCAAAACTCAACAGCTGAACTATGAAGAGACATTTTACCAAAGGAGAAGGACACACGGCAAATAAGCCATGAAAAGATGGTCAGCCTCACTGGCCACCAGGAAAATACAAATCAAAACTACAGTAAGATATCACTAGACACCCATCAGGATGGCAAAACTAAAAAACGGCGACACCACCAAATGTTGAGTATGCAGAGAAACTGGATCTTCATACAACAGTGGTGGGGAGGTAAAGTGGTAAAGCCACCCTGCAGAACTGTTCGACAGTTTCTTATGAAATTAAACAGGCAACTATCCTAAGATCCAGCAACTGTACCCTCGGATATTTATCGCCCCAGAAATTAACATTTATGTTTACACAAAAACCTATGCCCAAATGTTTATACTAGCTTGACTCATAACAGCCAAAAACTGGAAGCAATTCCGATATCCTTTAACGGGTTAATGGTTCAACACACTGCAGTACATCCACAGCTTGGCATGGAACTCAACAATGAAACAGAATCGACGACTGATAGGCAAAACAACTGAAGTCAATCTCCAGGGAATTACGCTAAGTGGGGATGGAGAGGGAGCCAGTCTCAAGAGATCACATACTGTATAATTCCATGAATGAAACATTTGCGACTCAACTGAATTATAGAACTGGAGAACAGAACGGTGAATGCCGGGGCTCAGGGAGGGGAGGATAGGCATGGGGAAGGGGCAGCTGTGTTCCTGAAAGAGCAACATAAGGGCTCCTTGCAGGGAGGGGACAATCCCCAGCTTGACTGTGTATCAGTGTTGTGACACTGTACTATAGCTTTCGAAGATGTTGCCATTGGGAGAGACTGAGGGGAGGGTACAGGAGAGCTCTGTATTATCTCTTGCAACTACAGGTGAATCTATAATTATCTCAAAATAAAAATGTTAATTAAAAATAAACAACAACGATCAGCATTTTTTTTTTAAATATTCTTCTTGCCAGCGACTTGCCGTAACACTCTGGCATCTGAGCAGCAGAGAATGCTTTGTCCAGACGCCCTGCTTTGGGAATCAGATATTCAAGAGCAGACACGGCTGGGGAAGATGCGGTGTTGTCCCTTGCCTTTGTCTCGGCGGCGTGAGAAGCCCCTGGGAATCTGCGAGCTTTACACAGTATAATCGGGGATTGGAAGGGAGCATCCAAGGACCAAGCCTGAACCTGTTCCTTCTCACCCACGCAAATGACCTCAGATAAATATAAACGGAGGGGGTTAAAATCCCAACAAGGCATTTTTGTTCCCTTCCATGGTGATCAAATAATTGAAAGAAGGCCCTAGTGGTGACCCCAGCCCCAGTCTGAGAGGCTTTCGCAGCCTGGTGAATTGAGAGCAGCGCACGGTGTGGCCAGCGCCTCGGCTCAATAGTGCGAGAGCGAGGCGTGGAGACTTTCTGGGCAGAAACGGGGTTCCTGAGAACAAGCTCCGCAGCAACTGTACCGTAGGAGGGCAAGGACGGACAGGGCTCTGCAGCCAGACCCAGACCCAGGGACGTGCGAAATCTAGCTGCTTCGCCTTCTGGAGCTTTAACTTCCTTAACCTCTCGGAGCCTGGCTCTCCCTGCCTGCAAAGTGGGGCCATCGTTCCGAACAGCACAGGCTGCTGAGACAACTGCACGAGAGGGTGCACAGCGACCTCGCGCAGACTCCTGGAGGTGCTCCAGAATGCCCGTGCCCTTCCGCCCCGGCTCGCCCCAATGCCACTACAGCCCAAATCCTGTTTACTCGAGAAAAAGCTCCTTTTCCTGAGTCCTCATGGGGCTCAAGAGTCTGATGTACGTAAGCCTGAGAGCTCGGACTCTGGGCCCGGACTCCCTGTGTCCAAATTCTGTCCCTGCACTTCCTGGGTGTGCGGCCTCAGACCAGCTACTTACCTGCTCTGTGCCTCAGTTTCCCCCTCTGTAAAAGAAAGATGATGGCATTAGCACCTACCTCACAAGGCTGTTGTGAAATCTGAATGAACTGTATGGTGAAGTGCTCAGAAAAGTATGTGACCCCAATTTTTTAAGTGGTTTTTTTTTTTTGGGTAATATTTGGCCAGAAGAAATACGAATACTTCTTTAGAACCATCCTTTTTAAGTTTGTGAAAAATAATTATGTGATATGATAAAAGTATTAGGTTAAACCATCTGAAACTTCCAATATTTTACCATTTTGACCCACAAAAATGGGAGTTCCACGTGGTTCTGCCTAGCAGGTAAATCTTGGGGCCTCAGTTTACCCACGTGTAAAATGTGTCCCAGGCCCTACATTCCCAGGCTATGGTGAGGCTGAGGGATAATGTGAAACACGGGCACAAAGCAGGAGCTTAATGAATGACAGCAGCCAGTGGGGCAAAAACTACCACTCTGCTTCCTGGTCGCCATGCTCAAAGAACACAACTTAAAAGTAACATTACTGGGGCGCCTGGGGGGCTCAGTCAGTTAAGCGTCTGCCTTCAGCTCAGGTCATGATCCCAGAGTCCTGGGATCGAGCCTGCATCGGGCTCTCTGCTCAGCGGAGAGCCTGCTTCTCCCTCTCACTCTGCCTGCCTCTCCCCCCTTGTGCTCCCTCTCTCTCTCTCTCGCTTGCTCTGTCAAATAAATAAATCAAATCTTAAAAAAAACAAAAACAGTAACATAGCTAAAGAAAAAGAGGTGAGATAAGCTGATATCACTGGCCGAATTCCCATGCAGACCAGTCACTATCACGTAGGAGGAACCTCTTCCCAAGAGGTCACAGAATGACCCAGCACAATCACCACAGAAACGAGCAAGAAGTGTGAATAGTGAGAAATGAGCACCCCCCGTGGGAAAGCATCTCTAAAGCCAGCCCCCAAGACAGATCGCAGGTGTGTTCTCAGCATCTGACTGATACATGGCACGCTGAATTCTTGCAACCACCCTCTGAGGCATTTATTAGTATTGGCCCCATTCTACAGATGAGAGCAAACCTAGAGAGGATTAAGTACCTTGCCCAAGTATAGCTGGGCACAGGTTTGACACTGGGTTTGCAAGTCTCCAAAAAACAGCTCTTAACTACACTATTACCGTAAACAGCCAGCTCACCCTCAGTCCATAGAAGTAGGATCATTAACTAAAAGCAAGACGACTAAGGAAGCCAGAAGTCGGCAGCTATGTCCGGGATGGACTCCAAATTTATAGATCAAAGATCCCTTCCACTGACCTCTTGCCAAGGCAGTTCTAAAGCAGCTTTTAGAGCAGTGCTTCTCGACCTTTAGCACTCGTAAGACTCATTTGGAGGGCTCCTGAAAACAGATTCCTGGGCCCCACCGGCAGGGACTCTGATTCAGAAAATTGGGGGGGTACCAAAGAATTTACATTTATAATTTACATCTAACAATTTCCCAAATGATGCTGATGCAGCTGGTCCATATCCTACAACTCCAAAGCCTCATGGGTCTGTGGGATGGGAGGTCAGGGAAAATGGCTTTAGTGTGGGGTACACCCAGACCCATAAGCCCATCTTCTCAGTCTGGCTCTGTCCAGCCCCCATCCCACTTTTGGAGCCAGACAAAAATGGGTTCTCCAACATATGCTGCCCATATAACCTTGAGTAAGTCCACTGGCTTTTCTGCACCTCTATTTCATCTTTACGGACACAGACTTTTTCTTATGCCAAGATTTGGCTTGTCTGTGTGTAGCTTTACCGTCAGACAGACATGCGTCCAAATCCTGGTACAGCATCGACAGCTATATGACCTTGAACAAGTTACCGAACCCCTCTGGACTTTGGTTTTCTGGCATACAAAATGGGAACGGTAATGCCTACTCTTCACAGAGTAGCTGCGGGGACTAAATGACATACCATCTACATCCGGAACCTGGCCCAGAGCAGCCATGTAATTCTCTGTTCCCAGTGACTTTGCCCCGCTGGTGATCACTAAGGGAAGAGGACTCGCCCCCTCTGATGGCCTAGAGATCTGTGGTGACTACAAATTACTTCCATGGATCCAACTAGATATATGCAATGTTACACTGCTGTCGCGAAGGAACCAATTTACAACACTTACAATGAAAACTCTGAAACTTCCACAATTCAATAAGACAGCTGAACCCAATGGAGCCCACAGCTAACTCTGTAGGACGCTATCCATTATTTAAACGCTTTCACTAGTCATTGGGATTGGAATCCCACTGCACGGTGACAGGTGGCAGCTACCCGTGGGTGAGCACAGCATGACATGTAGAGATGCTGAACGCCTAGGCTGTCCCCCCAAAACTAATGTAACACGATGTGTCAACTACTCAAAAGACAGTTGTTATTGCTTTCAAGTGACCAGATGGTGTTTACTTTTTAAATCTTACTAGAGGCGCCAGAATCAGCTGTCCCCTATATGTGCTCCAAGCCCTTTACCCACCAGGAGAAGAGGAGTGCCCTTCTTCCTCGAAGTCCCCCAACCCAGCACGGGGAGCTCCTGTGTGCTCTTACAAACCTATCCTCGAACTGCAGGATCCAAAACTGAGCGTGCACACCTCAGGGGTAATCTTTGGAGTGTGTTATGCACTAAAGTCTCATGTACCACCCCCCACCAAAATTTGTATGTTAAAGCCTTAACCCCTAACTCCCAGCGTTGCTGTATTTGGAGACAGAACCAAAAGGAGGTAATTAAGATTAGCAGGGGGAGCCCAAAAGCAGTGGAATGAAAGGAAGTTATGAATCAATGAAATGCTCTCATATGCATGAGCTCCTTATTTTATTCCCTTGTACTGCCCTCATACTTCTCCCCAGAGTCGAATACAGAACTAAGCATATGATAGATACTTTTATTCAACAAATACGAAACTAACTGGATTTTTGGCTCAAATTCTCCTACATTCAGAGTCAAGGCCTCAAAGTGGAACCCTTAATTGTTCCCTGTTTCTATCAGTATTTGGCTTGGCTCTCTATCCAGAGTTCTGCAAGGTCCTGAAGAACAAACTTGTTCATTCATCAAATATTTACTAAGTACCTACTATGGACCAGCCATTGTGCCAGGCGCTCAGGCACAACGGTGAGCAAAGGCGACTTGATGCTGCGCAGCACTTGCCGAGGTAACATGGGGAGATAAGACCCTAAACAAATATTTGTGTAATTACAAACGTAGTGAGTCACATTAAGTAGTTTTCAACCTTTTTTTTTTTAAGTAGGCTCCATGCCCAATGTGGGGCTCGAACTCACAACCCTGAGATCAAAGGTCACATGCTATACTGAATGAGCCAGCCAGGCACCCCTCAACTGTTTTTTTAATGCAAATTGCCTACGTATACCCCAGTTCAAAAACATTTGATCTCGTAATTTCTCTCCCAAATCTTTTTTGTCAAGAACGCGTAACTTCCCACCAGACTTCCTGATGGACAAAAGATCCCACAGTCACTCCACAGTTAACAGCGGTCTGCACAGAGGGAAGAAGCCTGTCCTTGGACTGACTTCCAGGGCCAGATGAGGGGTAAAAGCACAATTTCCAGCAGGTTTTTGTTTCTGTCTTTTGAAAAGAGCTCATAGACGCTGGGCTTACCTTCGCCGATCGGTGGTTCTCAAGCTTGGTCGTTCATCAAAATTACCCAGAGGCCTTATTAAACCACAGACTGCTGGCCACCACCACCCCGGGGTTCTGAGCTGGTCTAGGCAGGGGTCTGAGACTCTGCATTCTGTGCAAGTTCCCTAGCGACACCGAAACTGCAGGTCCAGGGACTACAGCTTGAGAGCGACCGCACTAGACGGAAAGGCAGGCTTTAGCGTGAACAAAGTTAAAGTTGGAAGGAAGCTTACAGATTACCTAGGTCAGGCTCCTCGGGTGACAGGCATAGAACATGAGCCCAGAGAGGAGAAACAACCCCTCTCAAGGCCAAAACCGAACAAGTTAGGCCGTTTCCCTAACTGTCAGATCACTGGCCTTTCTGGGACACAGCCTCCTGGCGAATCTACTTCCTTCTGCCGAGCCCCCAAAAACTTGCCCTTCTCACTGGATAATGAGGTAAACTCATCATTGAAAACACAGGGGTAGGATATGCTATGATGTCTTAGACCTCAAAGAGATCCAGAAGGGTTGCAGTGCAGGGGGGCGGGGGGGATTGAGCAGGGGGGAGATAAAAGAATCAAAATTGACAAAATGTTGACAATTGTCGAGGCTGGGTGATGATCACAAAGAAGTGTGTTTTATTGTCTTCCCACTTTTGTCCATGTTCAAAGGTTTTCATAATAAACTAGGTAACGGGAATCAGCTGGATCAAGACCATCATTGCACATCTCTGAGAGGGCTTAGGACTGTCACGCAGTCCCTGAAATATACTCCCCTCCCCCTAAAATATTTTGAACTTCTGTGACATGCCAAGCCTTGCCTGAGCGAGAGGGATTCAGAGAAAATTTAGATGTGCATTTCTGTCCTCAAGAAGCCCATAATTTGCTGGAGTAAATGAAATGCGTATCATTGTGTTACATAGAGTAATAAATGGCAGAGACGATTAAGAATGAGCTAAGAGACTAAGTGGATCGAGGCAAGACTGCCTCCTTTCCCACTTCACATCCCAGAAGTTAAACTTTTTTTTGCCTCTAAGAGCAGTCAAGTTTTAGAAATGTGTATTACCATCAATGGGTAATGTCTAATGAAAATGAAAAGACATCACAAGTAGAAATAATAGGAGAAGGCCAAGAATCTACTAGAGATATAGTAATATTATTATTTTTTACACAACAGAATATAAAATTATTTAAAAGGACAATATGAAAAAATGGTAATATTCATAGCATTTAAATGAAAAAAGATACAAATTGACATAAATAATATATGTATTATATAACATGTAATTTTGAGCAATGTTTAGAAGCTTATGAAATTTAGTTTTAATATCAGAAAAAATACACCAAAGTATCAACAGTAATTGTATCTGGATCATAGATTTCCGGTGTTCTTTTGTTTTGTTTTGTTTTTTAACTCTTCTGTATGTTCTTAAATTATATGTCATAAATATACATTACTTCTATCATAGCCTTCCCTCTCCTGCTTTTTTTAAGTGCAATTAACATTAATGTCCTACAATTTATCTGTATATCCAGAAACTGAAACAAAAAGCCAAGAGGGCCCATTAAGCAGTGTATGAGCTGAGAAGAGTAACTGCCTGGAATCTTTTTGGAGATTAGAGGTGCAAGGGCCCTCCGCAGTGGCCAGGCCAGGCCGCCCGCAGACAGCTCTCGTGGTCAGTTGCCTCCACGAAAGCCCAAGAGGCTTCCTTTCCCAGTCTGGGCCAGAACCCCTGAAGCATGGGGGACAGGGAAAGGTGCGATTATTAAAAGCAGGCTCCCTTTACCCTCTTGGTGCATGAAGGGTCCTATACCACAGCCTCTGTTTTCATGTCCTGGTCCCTCTCAATTCTGATGACTGCCTGGGCATACCTCAGGGGCACTGGGGGGCCGGGGTAAGGGCACAGGGGAGCAGGGGCACAGGGGGGCAGGGGACCTCCCTCTCTCTTTAAACTACAGTCTGTCTTCTTCTCATTCTGATTTTTCAAACTTTCACTAGCTCTACTTTGAAAGTGCCTCTGAACACTCCAGAATTGCTAAACAATTCAAATGCTGAATCCAGAAAATGAACACCATTTTCTTCAAAAGGGGATTTCTAATGTCAAGCATGATGTGGTACCAGAATGAACACCTACAACGTCATGGGAGGTCAGTAAATTGCTTACTAAATGAAAGAAAGAGCAGTTACTTTCATATTATGCGCAGAAAGCTTTAGAAAGGCTCTAGGAGATTATAAACTTTCCTGTTAAAAATTCCAAGACAAAAATACACATATTTAAAGTGTAGCTTCACAGTACCCACCAAGTAAGATCACAGGTATTGGTCCAGCTGGCTATTTTTCACTAATTAAAAACACTTAAACCACAAACAAACCGTTTAAACCATCTGCAATAACAAGAAAGGGCAGGATGGAATTTCAGCTGCGACCGAGCTTACCTCTTACTCCATAAAGAATATTTGTCTAGGTTTTGGAGGGGAGGGGGGTGGAGGGGTTGGGCGAGCCTGGTGGTGGGTATTGAGGAGGGCACATATTGCATAGAGCACTGGGTGTGGTACATGAACAATGAATCTTGGAACACTGAAAAAATAAAATAAAAGTAATTGGGGGAAAAAAAAAGAGTATTTGTCTAGAAAACAGCAGCGCCCCTCGTCCGCTGCTCTGGGGACTGGAAACTGTCACAGATCACATTGCAAATTTTAAATGAACCAGATTCTACCATGAAAAGACGTGTAGAAACATCTCCTCACCTGTGTTTCATTTCGTTTCATATTTTAAATTTGGTTTTTGTTTCCCAGAAACAAACTTTTCTAAGGACTGGTTCTAAGGAATTCTTCAAATCTGCCCAGAGATTTAAGACATTCTCAACAAATAGTTAGAGGTAGGGTTCTAATGTCTTTAAACTAATGGCCTTCAAAACTCCCAATTACATTTTCCTACAAAGTGAGGCAGACCAAGGTGACATTAACACAACATTTAAGACAAAGCTCAGAATCTCCCCAGACCTCCACCTCTCCCCTTGTCTAACCTCCCGTGTTAAACAGAGAAATTAAAATGCTCTCACTGGGAATCAAAGTTTTTTTCAAGTGAAACGCATAGGTTGATTGCTTTAAAGCTCTCCTAAAAACACCCTTCAAGCCCGGAAGCAACGCTCACCTTTATAATAAGAGTTTAGTCAAGAAAACCTTCAGTCTCCGAATTCAGGAGTCCCTCTTTTCTGCTGGTCTTCATGACCAAGGATCAAAAGAGGATTGACAGCAAAATGGCCCAGCATCCTTCCCAGTGAATGGCGGGTCGTCCTGGCCCCCACCTCGGCCAGGCGCCCAGGCGGACGGACGGACACACACACACGCACACACACGCACGCACACACACACTTTCTCGGACTTCAGGAAACCAGCCTTTGTTCCCAAGACGCAAAACTGGGCTCCAGTTTCTAAGCCCCCACCTCCCTCTGAACCGGTCCCAGGGCCGTTCTGGGAGGAAGCCCCATTTTCTCCCGTGTCCGGAGCTGGGGAGATGTGGCTGCCACCTTGGACTCCAGCTCTTTAAACACACAGACGCAGACACACACCCTCAAAATAGTCATGACCGCCGGCATTGTCGTCTGTAAGAGCTCTCCCCTGCAGAGGGCTCGCCATGTGCCAAGCGCCCGGCGCGCGCCCTCCCGCTTTCCCGATCTCTCGCACACACGCGCGCGCACGCACACGAGGCAGCAGCACCCAGGTCCCACGTGCCCTCGAGGCTGGACCCGGACCCCACAGCGCCTCCTTCGCGAGCGCAGGCCGGGGGAGCACCCACGCCCACCCGCGCCCTGCGCTCCGGGCCCCGCGGCCCGACGGCGGGGCGGCTCTCACCTCGGCCTTTGTCCGCCCGCCGGCGCAGCCCCGCTCCGGTGCGACCGCCGCCGTCGGAGGGCCAGCCCAGCCTCCCGGCCGCCGTCCCACCCACAGCTCCTGGGCTCCGGCCGGGCGGGGGGAAGGGGGGGCGCTCGGCAAAGCCCGGATCGGCGGAGCGCGGCCGGCGCCGGGGACGCGACCCCTGACCCCGGCCGCCCCCCTTGTAATCCACTTCTCCGGGTCTTCGGGCCGACCGCGCGGGAGGGAGGCGCGGTGGGCTCGGCCGCCCCGGGGACCCGACTGGGGAAGGGTCGCGGCGAGGGCCGTGTCCGGCCAGGGGAGGGGCAGAGACGGCCGGAACGAGCCCCCGCGGCCTCTACGCCGGGGTTCGCGCCCCCGTGGCACCCCGGGCCCCTCGTCTCCCCGACCCGGTGCCCAGGTCATCGCGCCCAGGCCGGCCCGGGGCTGAGCCCTGCAGAGGGTCCTTGTTGGCCGGGCGCCCAGCGGGACCCGCGTCCCCCGCGCGGGTCTCGAGGAAATTCCCGATTCCCACCCAAAGCTCCCAGCACCGGCCTAGGTGCGCCGCCTGCGCCCAGGAAATGTCGCCTTCTTCTCAGTTCTCCCCGAGGGATTCCACCCCCACCCCCCGGCAGTGGCCGCGAGCCCCCTAACCCTGACGTACCCCTCCTCTCCTGCACTCTCGTGGGACCAAGACCTGGAGCCCCTCCAACCACAGCAGAGTCCGCAGGGCAGGGGGTCTGGACAGAAGTGGGAAGAACCTTCGGAAAACAAAGGTCATTTTGTCACTTGGGACCCAGGCGCCCAGAGGAGACAAGGCAAGTCTGTGGGGCAGCGGGAGAGGAGCCCCAGACGTCCCAGTGACTCCACGCCCAGGGCCGCGGGACCCCCCAGTGCCCGGCCGCCGGGGCTGAGCCCTGCAGAGGGTCCTTGTCGCCCGAGCGACCAGCGGGACCCGCCCTCCTCCCCCCCCCCCCGCCCGCGCCGGTCTCCCGCAGCGCAGCCGACAGGCTCAAACAGCGGGGACTGGAGGACCCCGGTCCCCAACAGCCCTAGTAGGCAAGCGGCCCACGAGGGGGCCGCCCTGAGGCCAGCAGAAACAAGGAAGATTCTGGAACCCCAGGCTCTGGCGGGTGGAACCCGGCCTCCTTTGCCGTGGCCGCCGTGTCCTGTCGGAAGAAAGAGTGAATGAAGGAAGGGGTAAAAGAACGAACCTCAAAGAAGACTTTGCAGACCTCGCCAGGGCGTGCTGCAGAGGTAGCCAGAGCAATGAGCCAGGGCAGGAGAAGTAGAACTCTGAGATGTCTTCTTTTAAGCAAAAGCCGTTGCCCGGTGATTTCAGGAACCTGCGAGACGCAGAACTCGCGTCCCAGGACTTGCGCTGTACCCTCGCTGCCGCTCACCTCTACGCCCCGCCCGTGAGGTCTTAGGCCTAAGAGTCATTGTCCTCTGCGACTGGAGAGTGACGGTTCACGGAGCTGGGGCGTTAAACGAGGAAAGGAGAATGAGGGAACGCTCCCAGCAAATGCCGGCACACAGGGGGTCCAAAGTAAAAATGTTGCCTGAAAGAATCCTGGCAGATCTGTACTGTGAACAGCAGCACCGTCATTTCCCTCTTATGAGAGATTTCAAACACGCACTAGAGAGAGAACATCATGAACCCTCCCTGTGTGCCCAAGAACCAGCCAATTCTAATATCTTGCCATACTTGCTTCAGAGGTTCATGTCAAAAGGAAATATCACAATGCAGTTAAAGCTCCTGGACAGCCCTCCCTGATCCCAATTCTTCCCTCCCCACCCCACCCCAGTACTTGTCTAAAACATCCCAACCATGTTTTTGTACTATTACTGCTAGGCATGCGTTCATGAACTCTGTATAGCGTTTTTACTAGTTCTATGACTTTCTGTGTGTTATATTCTGTGTTTTGTTCTGTAACCAGATGGGTTGGCTTTATACTGTTCGTTTGTAAGAGCCATCTAGTCATACACAAAGCCCTACCTTATTCATTTTTTTAAATTAGTTTCAGAGGTAGAGTTCAGTGATTCAGCACTCTTATTTAATAGCCAGTGCTGATTACATCAAGTGTCGTCCTTCATGTCCATCATCCAGTTACCCCATCCCCCCCCCCCAACTACTTTATGCATTTTAACTGCTCAGTGGTATTCTAGGGGCACCTGGGTGGCTCATTCATTAAGTGCCTGCCTTTGGCTCCGGCTATGATCTCAGAGTCCTGGGATGGAGCCTGATTTTCCCTCTCTTAGCTCATGCTCTCTCTCTGTCTCTCTCAAATAAGTAAATAAAATCTTTAAATGGTATTCTATTGTATGACTGGCACAATTTATATACACGTTCTTCTGTTGATAGATATTGGAGCTGATCCAGTTTTTCATGATTATAAACAAGACAGTAGTGGACATTCTTGAAATTAAATTCGTATTTCTAGCGTATAGCCCATTTTCAACCCTCCATTAAAAACATGTACAGAATAGCTATGTCAAATTAACATTAACCAGTATGTTTGCTCTATGGTTTAGGGTAGTCACTGCAATTGCTAAAGCAATAATCACTGTAAGAAATGACTTTACTTTTTTTCCCCCTTACATTTTGACAGCTTACATTTTATCAAGCAAATAAAATCATACAGAGTAGAGGTCTGCAAACTTTTTTCTTAAAGGGCCAGAAGTAATATTTTATTAAATACTTATTAAAATTTTTATTATATTTATATTTTTATTTATTTATATATAAAATATATTTCTATATATAAATATAATATTTATTATATATTTATTATATTTATTAAAGCCTAAAATATTTTAGGCTTTACCAGCCAAGAGGCAAAATTTAGGCAATTCTTTTATATAAGTACTTTAAATTATAACCTTTTAAAAATGTTTAGAAAAAATTTACCTCATGGACCATAAAAAAATTTGTAGGACCCAAACAAACAAAAACAGCAAGTGGATTTGGCCCATGGGCCATAGTTTGCCTACCTCTTGTTATAATAAAGTCATTCCAAAAATTAATTCCTTTCTTTGAAACCCAGCACTAAAAAGGGAGTCACTTTCAATAAAGACAAAAATATAATTTGGCTCACCAGAAGAATCAGGGTGAATTTGATATCACTGCTAGGGAAAAATTCTTAGAAAGATGTCACCTACCTTAGCTAATTAATACGATGACTTTGGAGAAGCCATTTAATCCTATTCTTAAAATCTATAATAAATTTTAGGAATGCATGGGCTCCTACCAACAAAGAATTAATTAGACCAGAAATGAGATCCAATGAAAAAGCTATGCGTTGTTCTCCCGCTTAATGAATCATCTCTCTGTCCCTGGTTTATTGATTTAAACACTAGCACACAAATACAAATGATGAGATCTGTTTTTCCTGAGCTGAACCTGACCCAGTTATTTTATATGTCTTTATTGAACTTGAACCAAAACTTGAAAAAGTAATTTCAAGATATTTTCTTAAATGAGGAGACTCGACCTCGTTTAAAATGTTAGCAAGAATGGGACCAAACTAAAAAATCTGCGGTGGCCAATGTGAAGCTTACAAAGGAGCTGTCAATCTCAAAGCCCTTTGAGTAAGCAGGGTTCTGGAGGAGGCCATGGGGTCAGGAAGGCAATTAGACATGGCTTCTGGGCACATTTGTTTCTCTGACCAGCCTTATCCTAAAGAATTACACGCATACACTTCTCACACACCTCCACACACACGCACATGCATTCTCCTATCCTTCACACACATTTCCCTGTTACATGTTCATACACGTGCAAACACATGTGTTCCTTACCCGTATCTGCTTTCCTAAATGCATACAGCACACGCGCTCCACACATATGGCCCTTTTCCACATACATACGTATCTCTCATACACGCATTTCTTCCCACAGACACGAAATATTTCTCTCGCTTTCACACACACGTGCGCGTGCCTTGTCACACAAACGTTTCTCCCCTTGCAGAGTGTTTCTTGCACAGCCAACTCTTCTCAGACCTCTTTCTAACAGACACAGTTTCACACAACTTCGCCCAGATACACGTTCGTTCTCTCACATATTTTCATATATATGGATCTTTGCTTGTCTCACCACACGTACAGATACACACAGGGTCCCCTTCCTTTCCTGCCTTGGTACAAACAGTTTCCATTTGTAATCATGTGCATCACGACCGCCCAAGGAAAATGCCGCAGAGTGGAACTGGATGAAGCTTCGAGAAGCCCCCATCTGTGTATGTCAAGCAGTTTAGAATCGTTTGCTTTCAGCATGCCACTCATAATGGGGGCCTCTAAATGGCTTAAAGGTAAAGTCTATTCTCTTCCAATAATAGTTCTATAACCAGGCCTGTGTTCACTATCGCTTTCTGCACAGAAAATGTTTCTCTTGCATAGTAAATGCTTAAACCCAGCTTGCTTCAATTCTCCCAAAATGCGAATGGGCAGGTGCATTGATATGTTCAGGTTGCCGTAACAAAAAGTACCACAGACTGCGTGGCTCAAACCACAGAAACCCATCAGCTCACAGTTCTAGAGGCTAGAAATCCGAGGTCGAGGTGTCGGGACAGTTGGTTCCTTCTGAAGACTGTGAGGGAATCTCTTCCAGTCCACTGACTTTGATGTGTAGACGGCTGTCTTCCCTCTATGTGTATCTGTGTCCAAATCTCCTTTCTTCTAAGGACACCAGTCGTTGAATTAGGACCCACTTCAATGAAGTTATTTTAGTTTGATTACCTCTGTAAAGACCCTATCTCCAAATAAGGTCACATTCTGAGGTACTGGGCATTAGGACCTCAACTTACGAATTTGTCAGGGTTTTGCTTTTTTTTAATGATTCTGTTTGTTTATTGGAGAGACAGAGAAAGCACAAGCAGCGGGAGGGGCAGAGGGAGAGGGAAAAGCAGACTCCCCACTGAGCCAGGAGCCCGATGCAGGCTGGATCCCAGGACCCTGAGATCATGACCCGAGCTAAAGTCAGCCACCTAATCCACTGAGCCACCCAGGTGCCCCTCAACTTAGGAATCTGGAAGGGGGCACGGATAAGGAACACAATTCAACCCATTAACAGCAGGATTTAACTTGTTTCTATGGGTGGTTGGGACCAGAGATACCAAATGCTTCCTAGATCAGTCGTACATCTGAAACCTAGATGTGGCAGTTGCTCACTTGAAACCTTAAACTCAGATCCGACTGCACGGACTCTACTCCTCTCCACCTTCATTTTACTGGAAATATTGACCACCCAAAATTCAGAAGCCCTTGGATTCAATGAACTCCCTAAGGTGAACCTGCTCCGCCTGGTGGAGAGTCAAGGTGATACACTTCAGCAAATGAAAAACCGGCTTGAAAAGGCACTGCTTCTTGGTTGGTATCAAGTAAGTGATAGATAAACAAAGGAAAGAGTCCCAGGAGCAAAACAAAGTTGGGGCAACCGATATATCTCATGGGGGTAGTGCATGGAAGGTGAACATTTAAGTAGAAAACATTCAACAATAAGACATCAGTAAACACAGTAAACTGTGCTTTTATAGAAATCCTATCTGCCAGGTGGGCAGCAAGATTTAAAAACCACCTTCAAAATATCTAATGGCATTTACAGAATGCAACTACATAGAAAGGAAGGCAATGCAAAGGGTGTAAACAACATCACCGTAGATATTGGTACCCATCACACTTAACTTCTTTATTCTCTTTTCCTCCAAAGAATACTTCTTGGGAGTTGATCCCTGCAGGAATGTAATGGGATAATGTACTCTATATACACTACAAACATGTATAACAAACCTAGATTGTTGTAATGTATCCCCAAATTCATATGTATATCTCACTGACGTGTCAGACTTTTAGCCCAAGCGATTTGGCAAACCTGTGATAGCATCAGCAAAGAAAAATTACTACCCTGACAGCTGGTAGCTTCTTGATGGATTGCCTCTTTCTATTCAGAAGAACAAGGATGCCTTTGTTGAGAAATGTATTAATCCAGAGTGAACAATGCTATTTCTTAAAGGCCAAGTGAAAATGTATTGGCTTTATCATATTTTGCACACCCTCAGCTCTTGCTAAGGGAACAGTCTGTAATGTTTTTCTAGGTTGAAAAAAAATCAATAGTATGATTATTATTTTGCAAAGAAGGGGCAGGGGAAATAGCATAGTTGAATCTGTGTGCCTAAAACTTCCCTGCAAAGATCATAAAAAACTGGTATAATGGTAGCCTCCAAACATAGGACTTTGCTGCTAAAGGACAGAGTGTGGGGGGGAATTTTTTCACTGTCTACTCTTTTGTATCTTTTGAGTTTTGAGCCGTATCAATGTAACTCCTCAAAAAACTAATTTTTAAAAAAGATTTATTTATTTATTTTAGAGAGAGAGCACGAGTAGAAGGGGCAGAGGGAGAGGGAGAGGGACAGAAAATCTCAAGCAGACTCCTCTCTGAGTGCGGAGCCTGACCTGGGGCTCAATTCTCATGACCCCGAGATCACGACCTAAGCCAAAACCAAGAGTTGGACTGTGGGACCCAATGCCCCCCAAAACTAATTTTTTTAATTTAATTTTCCTCAACCAAAATTTCTCAAAAATTTAAAAATATTTTCTAATTGTTGGTATCATAAGTCTGAAGCCAATATGATTAGCCTCTAACACTAAGCAACTTCCTTTTCTTTTAGGGAAGGTGTAATTTATCTTTTTCATTATGTAAATGGTCTGTAACTACCTAACAAAAGATTCCAAATTAGTTAATTGTATTTCTTTTTTCCATATAATTAATTCAAATGGGTATTTATAATACATGTCCCTACATACAGAAAATGCAAGAGGAAAATTAAAAAAATTCATCTGAATTATTACCAATGAAACTTTGCTATCATAAGATCTTTTTTTTTAAGATTTTATTTATTTATTTGTCTCAGAGAGGGGGAGAGAGAGCACAGCAGGGAGAGCAGCAGGCAGAGGGAGAAGCAGGCTCCCTGCTGAGCAGGGAGCCTGATGTGGGACTTGGTCCAAGGACCCTTGGATCATGACCCGTGCTGAAGGCAGATGCTTAAGCGACTGAGCCACCCAGGTGACCCTAGACTTTACATTTCAAAGTGAGCCTAGTAAAGATGTTATTTTTTCCAAGTACTATTCGGATGTTTATAATGTTATAATGTAATGTACCTATGGTGGCGGAGTGTTATAGAGACATCGGACCAGGTTTCCGGGCTCATCAGACAACATCGGGGGAGGAAGCTGGGGTGCTAGCCTCATCTGGGGGGTCGGGGAAGGCTTTCGAGGGAATAATGTTTACAATGAGGATGATGAGTTTGCTAGACGAAGCCCCAAAGGGATAACGTTCTAGGCAAAGAAAACAACGCGTGAGAGGACTCCACAGTGAGTCCTGGAACGGATTGAAGATCACTGCGGCTGTAGCCAGAGAAGGCGACGCCACGGATGGCCCCTGATGGGGGCAGGGGCACAGGTCCTGTCCTCCACAGGTGTGATGAGGGAGGGGGAGACACAGTCGAGCAGGCAAGTGACCAGTGTACAGGGGGAAATACTAACCCTGAGTGTCGCACAAGCAAGTACACTGACAGATTCAAGCGGAGGAGGGATGAGATCACATCTGTGCCTTAGAGAGATTTTGCCGGCAATGTGAGGTCAACAGTCACACCCCGCAGCCCCCCCACCCAAAAGGCGGTTGTTTAATTTGACAGTGATGATGTAGAGTCCTTTGTAGGTGGGGGGACGAAAGATGGGGAAATGAATTAGGAAGCAATTATAATGGCCGGGGAACAATGGCGATGAGGGGGGCAGTGGAGCAGGGGGTATGGGGAGGAGGGAAAAGCTGAAATCCCTGCCCCTTTGTTGCTCTTTGGAGCTCACTGAGGCGCGAGGCAATAGATCATCTTTCTCACAGCTCCTTTTTGACAAGCTTTCATGGGGATTTGCCCTTGTGGGTGGATTTGACTGCAGGCTTACTTTTTTGTTTCCTTTCCGAAGCGGGAGGCAAATACTGTTGCTAAGTGGAGGGACCGAGTCCCTGAGGCTGGGCCCACGAGGACTTTCATGGGCCCGCGTCCTCTTGGGAGCTCTCCGCAGAGCCTGTCGAATTCTGAACAAAACTGCGAGACAAAGAGTTAACTGCTCCCCTCTCTGTTCTATTTGATGTCGTTTTAGAACCATTTTTAGTCCCTGGAGAGGGAGCTTTGAGACTGGGTTGGAAGAGCCTCTGTGGAATGGTGAAGTTCCTGTAAGGGTCCAAGATGACACTTGCTGTCCCGCATCCCGAGTACAACAGAGCTCCAGCTACGGTCGCCCCTGGCCTCCAAAGGTAGAGACTGGGGGTCCCGAAAGTCAAGTCACTCACCGACGAGGGCTAGTCGAGGTGCTTGCTGGACCCACACGGGCCGAGGTCTGTCTGCCCCTTCCTCCAGGCCACCTTCTCTTTCAGCGTCCGGCCATCTCTTCTGTGCTCCTCGCCTGCCGAGGTGTCTCCTGGCACGTCTTGTCACCTTCCTAAGAGTGTACCGATCTGGAAAGGAAAAGGCCAGTAGAAGAGTTGCGGCCCTGCAGCTGTTTGATCTGAGGCAAGTCATTTAACCTCTCTGTTCTCAGTTTGCTCCCCGGTGAAATGAGAGGGTTTAACTAAAGGATCCCCGGGACCGCTTCCTGCTCTAAGGTTTGGTGACTGTCACACACAGAGAACTCATGGGGAACAGTCCTCACTTGCACCATTTCTCCTCTGCCATCTTGTGCACAGGCCCCTTCGTCCTCCGCCTCTCATAGGAGGGTATGTCTAGAGAGAAGCTACGAGATAGCCGTGGACCGCTGCGGAGGCCTCCAGTGTGACCCGCAGCCTCGCTGTGTTTCCCAAGTCCCTCTCCTCTGCCGCGTCTCACCCACCCATCCATCCGTCTGTAATATAGCTGAGCACCCACGTGTCTCCCAGATCTGCAATTCTGCCATCTCCCCTCACTCCCAACGCATGACCTTGGCTTCACCAACCGTGGACTCCCTCCACTTCCGGCCAAAAATACCTTCCAAGCTTGTCTGCCTTTGTCCTTACACAGTCCTCCTGTCTCTGAGGGCGTGGGGTCCCTCTTCCTGCCCCCACTTCCCCCTCCATTTGTGCTCTGTACTGCATCCCACCCCCCACAGTGCCCTCAGGCTTGTCCCCATCACCCGTGTAGCCTTCGACCCTTCCCTTCCTCCTAGCTCCTCCTCATTGGCATTGAGAAACTTAAGTCTCTCCCACTTTAAAAAAGGAAAAAAGAAAGGAAGGAAGGAAACAAGGGGAAAAAAGAAAAAATAAAAGAGAAACAAAGAAAAAAAGAAGAAACAAAGGGAGGAAGAGAAAAAAACAATCCCTTCTTTTAATCTCTAAAACATTCATAGTCCAGATTCACCTTCAATCTCCCTGGCTACTCTCTCTCTCTCTCTCTCTGTCTCCCTCTCTTTTAAAGATTTTATTTATTTATTTGAGAGAGCGAAAATGAGCAGGAGGGAGGGGCAGAGGGAGAGGGAGGAGACTCCCCGCTGAGCAGGAAGCCCAGCATGGGGCTCTATCCCAGGATCCCAGGATCCCCGGGTCCTGACCTGAGCCTAAGGCAGACGCTTAACTGACTGAGCCACTCAGGCGCCCCTCCCTGGCTACTCTCTTAATTAGTGTTGTTGTTGTTTAGTTTAAAAACAAAAGCAACACAAGCTTAAAGTAAACCGTTGTGATAGTATTTGCCAGGTTTCCCGTTAATGTTCTCTGGTTCTGTCCTCAGGCCCCGCCCCCTCCCCCTCCTTGCTCTTCCTCTGGTGCTCCCTAAACCAACCTCCTCTATTCCTGGACTTCAAGGACCCAGACTGACACCTTCAGTCCAACCCATCCCTTAAACCCAATCAACCCCCGGGCTCTCTGTCCTGTCCACCTCTGGAATCTGTCCCTTCCTCCATCTTTACTACCACTGGCACAGCTTGGGCCGTCATCAACTGCCCTGCCGGTGATTACGATGGCCTCTGGTCCATTCTCCTTCCCCCCAGTTTGACTCCTTCTGTTGTTGAAGATGTAAAAATGTCTATGCTGGAGCGAGAGGTATATGTAGAAAGTTGTAACATCTAGCAAATAATATGATTACGATGGTGACCTTTGGATTTGTTCTAAATCCTCAATTGTAAAGCACTAGATTAGAAAAGTTAAGTTGACTTCAATTGAGCTGGGGTATCCGGCACTTGAAAAGGGGCTGGGGATCAGTTTCTTCATCTGAAAAATAAAGGACGGGGCTAGACCAGTACCTTGCACAGTATGCCCCAATCCTCAGAGTCTCTGGTTCTGTAGGTCTGGGGTAGGGCCAAAAAATGTGCATGCCTAATAAGCTCTCGCGTGATGGAGATGCTAAGGTCCATAGACCACAGACCACAGGGTGTCTGGGTGGCTCAATTGGTTAAGCAGCCAACTCTTGATTTCGGCTCAGGTCACGGTCTCAGGGCCCTGAGATCCAACCCCAAATCAAGCCCCAGATCAACTCCATGTTGAGCATGGAGCCAGCTTAAGCTTCTCTCTCTCCCTCTCCCCCTGCCCCTCCCCTGTGCACATTCTCATTCTCTCTCCGCTCCCCCCAAAACAGAAAAACACACACAAACACACAAAATAAAATAGCACAGCACTAGATGATATCCATACATTTTAGTTTCTTCACCTGTGCTATCCAATAGGGTAGCCACTGTTATGTGGCTGTTTAAATATTTAAATTAATATTTAAATTACATTAAACACTAATTTGAAATTCAGTTCCTCAGACACACTAGCTGTATTTGAAGGGCTCAAGAGCCACACGTGGCTAGCAGCTACCATATTGGATAGCACAGAACATTTCCATTGTCACAGAAAGTCCTCTTGGACATGGCCATTTTCTCAGACTTGTGGGGAGGAAATTTTACCTTAGAAGGAAAGTAAAGCATCCTTTGACAGGTAAGGTCTTGCAGCATTCCTAATGCACATGTTTGCACTTGGCCTATATTTCAGCCCTGATTTTAAAATCCGAAGGTCTGGGATGCCTGGGTGGCTGAGTCATTAAGCATCTGCCTTCAGCTCAGGTCATGATCCCGCTGTCCTGGGATCAAGTCCTGTTTTGGACTCCTTGCCTAGTGGGGATCCCGCTTCTCCCTCTGCCTACAACTCTCCCTGCTTGGGCTCTCTCTCTCTCTATCCCCCTCTCTGACAATTGAATACATAAAATCTTTAGAAATACATAAAATAAAATAAAATAAAATAAAATAAAATAAAATAAAATAAAATAAAATAAAATAAAATAAAATCTGAAGGGCCACCATTTTGCCCCAGGAAGCACACACGGCAGCAGGACTGGAGATGGGAAATACAGAATTTCTGTGCGGGGAACTGTCTGGACCCCACCATGGGGCATGGTGGATAAAGCAAAGGATATGGAGGCTGAAGCCCTATTAATCACCACACGACCTTAGACAAGGCACTTATCCTCTCTCAGCTTCTGTATCCAATCAGCAAAATATTCTAGAAATATCTCCCTCACAGGGAGATGTGTAAAAAAAGCACCTGTAACTTACACCAAATTCAGTTTGTTCTTTTCTTCCTCCTCTGTGTTCCCATAGCATGTGCTACACGTTCTAGTAGGGCTTCTGTGTTCTAGTTATGTGCCTCCCAGGCTGGAGGCTGCTGGAGCACAAGGTAAGGCCCCTGGCAGACTGGTTTGCCTTCAGCACCTCTTCTATGTCATGTACATGCTCAAATGCGTGAATGATGAAGTCTCAGGCCGAAGCCGAGTCACAGGAATCGTGTCTGGAAGGCTGTGCCATTTCTCCACAACTGCGGTCCCGCTGTCTTCAGCCTGGAGTGCCTGCCACCCCCACCCTCACCCACACCCCTCCTTTGCTCACCCAACCCCAACTCTGGCTGGAGAAAATCTAGTCACTCTCCAGTGATCTTCTCAAGGAGTGGCATACCAAAGTAACTAATCAGCTGCAAGTCAAATCCTGTCTGTACCACGGCCTACCCAGGACCCGGGGTAATTTTTGCAGTCTTGCTGATCTTCATTTTCTTAACCTATAAATTGGACAGGAAAACACCTTTCAGTTTTGATATAAGATTTACATGCAAAAAAATCTATGCAGAACATTTAGTGTAGAATGCCAAACATATAGCAAACAGTGGCTTATGTCTTTTTATTAAAAACATTCATTTCTGGTCTCCGGAGCTTGCCTTCCCGGGGACTCTGGTTGGTGAAGGCATATTTTAACCACTCTGGGCAATTCTCCATTCTGCAACAAAATCCAATCTTCTAGAGACTTAGCCCTTATGTTATTCTCTATTTCAAATCATTAATTTAGCAAACATTTGCTGAGCTCTTATTATTTGCCAGGCACTGTGCTAGATGCTGGAACTACAAAGATTAGAAAATGCCTCTCACTAGAGGACTTTATGATATAGTGGGGAGCCAACTTCCGGCAGAAGCCTGCTCTGCCCCGCTCCATCTCAGGCTGGGTAGAAACCCCTAGTCTAACTACCACAGGGCTCAGTTGTAGCCCTCTACCCTGAACTTACCACATTGCATTGGCTTTTTATTTCAAACACGCACTTGTCCCTGTTCTAAGTAATTTAATTAATTTTTTTAGTAATTTGATTAATTTAATTCTCACAACAACCTTATGAAATAAGTACTGTCATTATTCCCATTTAACAAATGAGGAAACTGAGGCACACAGTGATGACTTGCTTAAGGTCTTGTAAACTTAATAAGGAGAGAGAGAAGCCAGGATTTGAAAACACTCTTTCTGACTCCAGCTTTAAACGTTCTGTTTATTTTTCTGTTTCCTCGATTGGAATTTGAGATTGAGTCTGTGCCAAATGTCAGTGAATATCTCCTGTACCCACCACGATATCTAACACAACAGATAATCAATAATTTTATCTATCAGATGAAAGAAAGAAAAAAGAAACAGAAAGAAAGGAGTCTATAAGTGAACAATTGCACAACGGTTTGACTACCAGCATTGACTAAGCATCAACACTGGGCAAATGCCTGCGGTGTGCGTAGGTTGCTCAAGGTTAACTAACATTCGCGCGCTCAGAAGTTTCAGTAATCAGTGTTGACAACTGCATTCCCCCGCCACCGCAGCCTCTTTTCTCTGGCCCCGTTCCCTTCTTCCGAGATTCCTGCTCCACCTCTTCCTCTCCTCTGCCACCCTCTCCGTGGATTTTGCGTCCGGGCTTTCCCGGGCTCCGGCCGCCGGGAGAGGGTTAGTGCGTGGGAGCGCTCAAGCAGCGGCAGGCATGCGCAGTGGGGGCGGCGCACTGCGCATGCGGGAAGATGGCGGGCCTAGCGTCCTGAAGCCGTGGGTCACCCTGCTCTCTTCCCGTCTGCGTTGTAGCTCCCGAGATCGTGGAGCAGTGCCGCGTTCGTTGCGGGCCGGCCTAGGCAGCGGCGCCTCCGAGCAGGCCGGGGGCCCGGTTCGTGTTCGGCCCCCGGGACCCGGCGCACTGGGGGCGGTGCCGGGCCGGAGCGGGAGAAGGCGGGAGAGCTCGCGGGGTGCGAGGCGAGGGACGGCTGGCTGGGCAGCATGAGTCAGCAGCGGCCGGCGCGGAAACTGCCCAGCCTGCTGGTGGACCCGGCAGAGGAGACGGTGCGCCGTCGGTGCCGCGACCCCATCAATGTGGAGGGCCTGCTGGTAAGCCCCGGGGGATGGCCTGTGCCGAGTTCTGGCGCGGGGCGGGGCGGCGCGGGGCGGGGGCGGGTCTCGGGTCCAGCAGCCTCTTCTTCGCTGGGAAACCGGACCCACCGCCGTCTGGGTCGTGAGTTCTCCCTGGGCCTTGCTCGTGGCGGGAGCACCCCGTCTCCCTGGCACTCCAGCTTCCCATCCTGTGCTCTGAACCAGGCCGGTCGGTCTTTCACTTAAAACTCTCTCGCCTTCCTCTTTAAGCATTTGCTCCCAAATGTGTCTGGCTTTTACCTGGGGCTAGGGAGCACTGTTGGAGAAAATTGCCCAACTTCGCATTTTTCTACCTCCACTGGACCCTCGCTGTATCTCTGCAACTTGTTTGTCTTCATCCTCCTCTCCCATTCTCTTACTTGACTGTAGCCATTTAAAACCCTACACTCCATTACCCACCCCACAGGCTGCCCATTCAGCGAACTGAGGAAGATCGCGCTCCCTCCTGCGTAAAGTTAATTTTCTCTGTTCTTGTTTTAAACTAGTTGCAGTATATTCTCCTTGGTTCTCAGAGGCATTGATGAGTCCATGATTTTTCATTTCTCCTCGTATTTTCAACTTTTCTACTGTTTTTTTCCATAATAACGAAACATTTGCTTAAGTTAATATGCCCAGTCACCATGGTGGCTCAGTGCTCAAAAATAATTTACCAGCATAATCTCATTTAATTCTACGTAGCAGCCCTGCGAGATTATCATTCTTGTTCTCCATTTGTCAAAATTGATTTGGAAATGTTAAGTGACGTGCCAGTGGTTAGATAGTACCTGGAAAAGCCTGGATTTAATCTCACAATGTCTGACCCCTGATGATAAATTCTGGACTGCTTAAACTGCATCATAAATATTTCCCCACCTTAAAAGAGCCTTTCCTTAATTGTAGATACCCTGTCATCTGTATCTCTTCCCTCCAAACTTTTCCAGAAGATTGTTTGCTTTCACTGTATCCACTGTCATTACCACTGCGGGGAGACCTCTGCTCTCAGCACTGCTCTTCTAACCAAGTTTGCCAACAACCTTGTCAGTTCCATCAGATGTTTCACGCCTTATCTCTAGTTTCCACACGACTGACCACTTGATTTTGTTGGAAACTCACCTTTGAGTGGTTTCTTTGGCCATACTCTCAGTGCTGCACGTACTCATCTGGTCTCTCCTTGTGCTCCTTTGCAAGCTGCTCTTTCACTTCGCATTTCTTACATGTTGGGGTTATTTGGGGTTTTCTTTTACCCTCTCTACACATTCTTCATGTGAGACATCATTCACCACTCCTAGGACTTCTAATACCATCTTCATTGGTACCGTCTATATTGGTAGTATTAATCTTTGAGGATGTGATAAAAACTCTGAACTCTCAACTGTGGAAAAACCACTTAATTTTGCATGTAATATCAGAAGATACACACATCCCTTGAAGTCTTAGATATTCTTATCTATTTGGCAGTTTCAGTTACCATGTCATAACAACTCTTAGATCTATAAATCCAGCTCAGAGCTTTCCAACTGTCTACTGACGTCTCTTAGATTTCAAACTCTTATCCGTAATTGAATTCATTATCTTCTTGTCAAAGTAGGAAACAGCTTTGCTGTCTCTTATCTTTATAAATGGCACCACACCCACCATATTGCCTAAGCTAGTCACTTAGGCATCATCCTTGCCTTTTCCCTTTTCCAAACTGACCCCTTCTGTCCTCCCCATCTAATTAAAATTAATCACCAATACTTGGCACTTCTAACCGTCTGTCTTTCCGATTGTTGCGGTGTTTTCCTGCTTCTGGTCTTGCCCCCAGACTTTTAGATATTCTTCACATAGTAACTATCGTGGTCTTTTTAAAACATATTTCTGAACATGTCATTTGGCTTAAAGAATCTGTTACGATTCCCTAGTGCTTTCAGAATAGAGTAGAAACTTCTTAATATAATCAGATTCCTGGATTTATCTTTTTTTGAACTGCTTATAGTTGCTGGATTTCCAAATTTCCATATTCTTTTGGACCCCTTCATATTCATACTTCACCTTCCCAAAAGGCCCTTTTTTAAAAAGCACACATTTCCTTGTTACCTCCCCTGGCTTTCAGCTCTGGGTGCGTAGGTCCCTTCTCTGAAGCCTTCCCTGACCTGTCAAGACTAGGTTAGACATTCCTTTTGTGCTCCTAAAGCACCCTGTGCTTGCTTACCCTGTCTGCAGGTTGTGGCTCTTAGGTTCCCGAGCGCAGTGACTGTCCATTTCACTGTTCCATCTGCAGTGATTTGGTGCCTCTCAGAAGAACATTTGGCGCGTAGTTATTGGGTGACTGAAGTAGGTACTCTTACGTGTTTGAATGTGTGAGTGTTTGTTTTCCTGCTTGTAAAATGGTGATTTAAACTGCCCTCTCAGTGTGTTTTAATTGGTTAGTGACTGGATCTTTAATGAAGTGTGTTGCTGTGCAAGGATTAGCCCACTGTCTAGTCATGTCTCTGGCTGAGTGATGTTCCCCAGGTAAATGGCTTGAAAACTGTCTGGAATTCAGAGAAGGAAGAAAGTAGTATTGGTTGGAGGTGGAACTCAGGCTGCACATTGAAAAATGAGGAAAATTTGAATGAGTGAGGAGAATGCAAACGTCTCGGACAAAGGTATATTTCCAAAGGGCTCTTAAAGGAATATGACTTTCCAGAGCAGGCAGGTGGTAAAGAGACATCCGTATAGAGGCATGTTTCACCAACTTAGAGGCAGTGCTTAAGATTTTAGTCCCTAACACTGACCTAGTATTTTTTCCTTTGTCCTTTGAGATCTCAAATTATAAATTACTCTGCAATGTTCAGATGTGGGACTTGGAACAGTCGTAAAATAGCTTCCATTGTGCAGACTTGCCTGTCAGGAGCTGCTGGTCCCTGGAGAGCTGTGTGCATTGAGACCGGTCGTACTGATTTTCAGTTTGGCGGCCTCTGTCTTCTCCATGCATTCCCCAGCTGAGATACAGACAGGCTAGGTGTCAAGCCTGCACCATTGGGGTCACAGAACCAGTTGGAAGGTTGAAAGGGAAAGTTCTTAGGTGGCCCATTCTCGAGGTTTGATTTACTACTGAGCTCTCCCTTGGCAACCCTCAGGGGAATTACCAGAGAGTAACCTCCCCTCCCCTCCCCATGAGACTCCTCTAAAGGAATGGAGACCGTGATAGCGCCCCCAGCGGTGGGTTTTTAGCACTAAAGCAGCATCGGTGCTGGCGCCCAGCTAGGTTAGTCCCACAGAAATTGGAGGACTGCCATCCACAAGATGCTGAAAAGGTCCAATTAAGTGTCCTGCACAGGTACCACTTTGAAAAGGCCCCCATCGGCCTAACGTGGGACAATTTGAGCCTCACAATAACAGATTTTATATTCAGAGAATAAAAGAAGAATCCAGGCTCCTCGGATGGAGTTCTTTAAGTACAGCCCAGTCCAGCTCCTCCAGATCTTTAGACCCATGAAACTAAAAAGACAATTATCTGACACCCCCCCCCCCCCCAGCACAGGCAGCACACGCTAGTGGGACAGACAGGATAGGATGCCTGCTCTAGACAGTCCTGTTCCTAAGGGAGGAAATGGGAGTCCCAGGGGAGTACCTGGACCTGAGCAGTTCTGAAAGTCAGCTTGCTAAGTGTTCGAAATTTCTCGGGTAGGTCTCGGGGAACAATTCTCTGTGCTGCCAGCTCTACCCTCTGGACTGTTGGTTCCACTGTCTTCCTTTCTTCTGCATGAGAGGAAATCCCTGTTTGTCAGGGAGTAGTTTTATCAGACTGCTTCCTGGCAGTAGAACTTTGGGTGTTGAGTAGCCTTTTTTCAATTTAAACAGTGTCCCTTTTCACCCAAGCTGACAGTGTTTTTGCTGATACAGTTCTCTCAAAAACTGTGTGGACCTTCTGTGAATCCTGTTGTGGCTCACTCAGCAGACAAGCATCCCACCTTTCTCCCGGATGAAGCCCTCTCCACCTCGGGCTCCTGTTGGAGTGGCTGGCAGACAGTACCCTGGGGCTTCAGAGAGGCCCTGGCTGAGATTTACAGCATCTGTGGGGCTCGTCCTTCATCTCCGTCCAGGCCTTTTGTGTGACTGCGCAGCCTTCTGAGGCAGCGTCTTTGATTCGCCTGAGGTCTTATCCAAAGGTTGTGTAGTCACACCCTCACTGTCATCTTTATTTATTTATTTTTTTTAATTTTTATTTTTTTTGGAAAGGGTGGGAGAGGAGTAGAGAGAAAAAGAGAATCTCAAGCAGGCTCCACACCCAGTGCAGAGACCCTGAGATCGTGACCTGAGCTGAAATCAAGAGCCGGACGCTTAACCGACTGAGTCACCCAGGCACCCTTCACCTTCATCTTTAGATTATGCCTTTGATTCAGTCTTTCTCAGATGTCATTTCTTAATTTGAGCTTCTGGAGAGGCTGGGAATTTTTTTAAGATTTTATTTGAGAGAGAGAGAGCAGGGGGAGGGGCAGAGGGAGAAGCAGACTCCCCACTGAGTGGGGAGCCCAGTGTGGGGCTCGATCCTGGGACTCTGGGATCATGACCTGAGCTGAAGGCAGACGCTTAACCGAATGAGCCACCCAGGCACCCCAAGGCTGGGAATTTTTAAAGTCTTTAAATCCTGGCTCCTTTTTGTTTAATAGTCCCTTTCTTGATTTCTCCCTCACACATTTTACTCTAGGCTGCAGGGAGAAACCAGGTGCCACGGTCAACACTTGGTGTGGAACTCTCCTCTGAGCCATTACTATCAACTTCCCGCATAACTGCAGTTGACAGTGTTGCTAAGCGTTCTGTCCCAGCATAACAAACGTCTTTCTTCTGCTTTCTAGTAGCATGATCCTCTCTTCCTTTTGAACTTTCACTGGAGTGCCCTCAAAGTCCAGGTTTCTACTGACCGTTTCTTTCAAAACTGCTAAGTTCGAACAGACTTTTGGGTAATATCTCGTGGTTGTTTAAGAGAATATCCTCGAGGTACACGCTGAGTTACTTAGGGGTCTGCGGTTTATCCTCAAGTGATTTCAAGGAAAAAAGTCATGTGCGTATAAAGAAATGATAAAGCAAATGTAGCAAAACATTAACATGTGGGGGTTTTGGATGAAGGGTATGTAGCAATTCTTTTTTTTTTTTTTTTTTAAGATTTATTCATTTGACAGAGAAAGAGATCACAAGTAGGCAGGGAGGCAGGCAGAGAGAGAGGGGGAAGCAGGCTCCCCGCTGAGCAGGGAGCCCGATGTGGGGCTCAATCCCAGGACCCCGAGATCATGACCCGAGCCGAAGGCAGAGGCTTTAACCCACTGAGCCACTCAGGCGCCCCGGGTATGTAGCAATTCTTAATGCTACTTGTGTACCTTTTATGAAGGCTGAGATTAATTCAAAATAAAAAGAAAATGGGTATCCCTGAGAGGAGCTTACACAGTCTCCTTTTGAGAGGGGCCTTGATGGCTCCTCACCTTGAGTGGGAGCTGCCTCTATTCCATCTCCTGTTTCCACTTGGGGGTTCGTACCGGGGTCCATACAAGAGTATAGAGCCTTGATGGCCTCCCTCCAGGGGCAGGGTGTTCTGCTCTGATCCGATGGACCTAAATAACACGGGGCCAAGTGCAGGGGCGGCATTTCATTTGCTTTTTTTTTTTTTTTTTCCCCTAATAGCTCACTAACGTTTCTGTGAGGAAACAGTTATTCCCATTTTTTTTTTTAAGATTTTATTTATTCATTTGAGAGAGAGAGAGAACGAGCACAGGCAGGGGGGTGGAGCGGCGGGAGGAGAGGGAGAAGCAGATTTCCCCGCTGAGCTGGGAGCCCGATGTGGGGCTCGATCCCTAGACTCTGAGATCATGACCTTAGGAAAGGCAGATGCCCAACTGACTGAACCATCCAGGCACTCCCATTTATTCCGATTTTAAAGCCACTTCAAAAGAAGTCTTGTCTAGTCCTTTCTACTCCCAGAAAAGCTCCTGGCCTACTTGTTGAATGCCGTTTACCGAAGTTAGAGTAGCAGGAAAGGCTTGCCAGGTGTCAGACTGATCTAGCAGGATGACGAATGTTGTATTAGAACACAGAAATGACAGCTGACAATCTCTCGGTGATCTGTATTCACGGTGAGCACGAGAGGGAGTCTTCACCCTGTGTCCTCGTGTCTTAAACACTCACTGTTCCAGAGTTCTGAGTTACCGAACAGCTGAAGTTCTCTGTGACAACTTCACATGTTAACAAATATTTACCAAGTGCTTGAGTGTACCAGGTGCTCTTGTGGTTCAAAACGCAAAACGATAATAGTCTCTCACGGTTGCGTAGGATTTTACAGTTGACACAATTTCTTTTTTAATCTTCACAGTAGCTTGGAAAATGGGCAAGGAAATGATATCAGCACACTCCATTACAGATAAAGGCTGGGATCTGTCAGTGTCTAAGAAGTCAGGTAGCTGGTAGCCCAGAACCCCAGTCTTAAGCCAAGAACTATTTCGAATATAAAGGAGATGAATGTGTCATTACTGTGGACACTTTGGAAATCTCTAGTATTGTTCACCCATAGGATTTACACGTACTGGGATGTCTGCCCCGGAGGGGCCACGATACTGTTGTGATTCCTGCAAGATAAAGAGATCGTATTTTCATAGTCAAAAGGTTAAAAAAAAAAAAAGATGCCTTTGGACTGTGCTTTCCCACAGCTCTTGGTGTAGACAGCATGCAGTGCGGCTGCATTTATGGCAAAGTGTGTGGGAAAGCAGGTTGTCCTTGCTCCTGTTGTTATGGCTGATTGAGGTACCATCCCCGTGCCAGCCTGTGAGTGGCAGCGGTCTCAATAAGAGGACGAGAGCGAGGGGAGTGCAGAGCCGAAAAGATGCCCTTTGGAATATGCAGCGAGCAGATGGCGAGGCGGCCAGTTAGGGTACTAGTAAGTGCTTATATGTAGGCTTTGGCGCTGCTACTCTAAATTGAGAACAGAAGTCTGTTTGAGGCAAGGCACCCAGGAGCCCTGCTGTAGTAACCCTTTCTGTGTCCTTTTTTTAAGGAACATACAACAATTTAGGATATTTGTTTATGTGTGTTTTGAATCCGTGTGATGAGGATGGATTCTTTCACATTTAAGAATCTTGCTATAGTAAACTCTGTCTCCTACAATATCAGCAGAAGGGTTAAATGTAAAAATAGCAATGACCGTTGGTCACGTTCATCTGTGTCTGACTTTAACAGGACTGCCCTTCAGTGGGTCACTGGCGGTTCCGTGTTTGCAAGGCGCTGTTGTCAGCGCTGTTGTCAGCCCATCAGCCGTAGTCCCTGTCCCCGAGACAGGCCTGCCCAGCTCTGGTTTCGCACACCCCAGCAGGTCTGCATTTTCCTTTACATTCTAATAACTAAGCTAATTCTACAGCCGAATTCTGTTTCAGTAGAATTATTCCATATCAAGTGAACTTGCTAATAAATGTTCTAGTTTTGTCCTAGATGATAGGGAAATCACTGTGCCAAGGATTTGCTGACACCAAGATAAACAGAGCTTCTGAGCTGCTCACCTTGCCTTTAGACTTCCCCATCCCCCAGTCTTTTTACTGTATTGCTACCATACTTATATTCATAAACCATGAGCTTGGGTATGTCATCTTGTTCAGAAATCTGTGGTGATTCTCCACTGGTTTTGACAGGAAGTCCAAACTGCTTGGCATGACTTCCATGATCTCTATGTTGAGTATGGTTCAGCATGCCTTTCCAACCTCAGTGTCAAGTTAGTCTTGCACTGACCACACAGGTGGGTCTTCAAAAGATGCCATGCCATTTATATTTTCATACCTTTGTTCCTTTCATTTCCTACACTGGGAATCCTATCTTTTCCCTCTTTCTTGAAGCTCCCACAGGTTCGGGCAAAATCAGGCTTCTCCTTCAAGGCTCAACTGGGAATCCCCTTCCCTGTGAATCCTGTGATATTCCTCTCTGGGTGCATCTGGAGTATTCCTGTCGATTCTTCCCTTAGAGCACCTTGTGGAATTCACCTATCCCAGTGCTACCGCCAATTTCGGGGCCAGATTTTTCACTTAGCCAAGAGCTGAACCTGATCACGGCCTGTCTGGAGGCACCTGTCATCATTGTGCTTTGTCGTAAGCATGAGGCTAATACAGGTTTCTGTTTACCTGGTTTTATTGAAAGGTTTTATTTATTTTTTTGCAAAACCGATTTTAAATGTATTACAAATGTTTTACTACCAGTTTATGTAAAGTTTCGTAGCTTCTAAATACCTGATAAAATGGTGAGCATTGGGAATGGAGCTGCTACTCATTTCCTGATTGTTTGAAGAATTTAAAAGAAGTTTTTTTATTACCCTAATACCAGAATTTCTAGTTAGGTAGTATGCGTTATTTTCCATTATCAGAAATGCTGCTGTTTTTCTATTAATTATAATGGGAATGCATGCCACCTGTGAAAGCTTATGAGCAAATTTTTAGGAGCCACTTACACTTAAATGCAAGGGGGGGGGGTGAGCATTTGCTAGTTTAGACGATTCTGCCACCTCTACTGAGCTTTCCAGAGCCAGAGACAGTGTCCTAATCTTCTTTGTATTCCTTTTTATCTCAGTATCTGATACAGGTGGTAAATTAGTGTCTATTCAGTAGTAACTTCTCATTCGTATTTCTCCCCCACCCCTTTCTGTAACTACTCCTTTGTGCTCAGGGAGGCCCACGCCCATAGAAACATAACTGTATGAGCACTGTCCATAGTGAGCACAATTAGAGGAGATACAGTACAGAGGAAGGACTGCTTCTCACAGCTGAATGGTTACTCCAGGGTCAAAAAAACCCCTCATATTATCCAGGAAATGCTGTTCATTTGCTTTTGCTCATTTTGCATTGTTGTCTTTAAACTACTAATTTAAATTTCTGTATTTTCTTTTTTCCAGCCATCAAAAATAAGGATTAATTTAGAAGATAATGTACAGTATGTGTCCATGAGAAGTAAGTTGATCCTGAATAGGTTTTAGGTTTTTTAGTTTGAACTTCGTATGATTTAAATGATTTATTTTAAATGTACATAAGTTGATGAGAAACTTAGGTAAAATATATTATTTGTATACTAACTTTCAGCAGAAACTCCTGAGGTTGTGGGCTGCATAATGTGTACAAACACCAGTTGATTCTTCGTTGCTTTTAGAAATCATTTTTAAAATGGAATGGTCTGTGTTAAGGATATTTTCTCAAAATGCTGTGAGAGCAGTTACTTGTCATCATCAGCAGAATTTGAAGGCCGTCGACAGCAGGCAGGAGAACTGTCTTTGGTCCTCCAGATTTCCGTTGATTCCCTTTGCTCTCTTCCCTTCCTGCCATGGACCAGGGTGCAGAGTCATCGAAAGGAGTTGGAATACCAATTGCTCTGGTTCCCATCCTTCTGGAAATTGTTACCATAGATAGACCCACCCCTGACTTCCCCTTAATTTGGTCCTAACCACAAGGAATAGAGCATGCATAGATCCCATATGTAGATCTTAGTATCAGCCCTTAATTTCTCCTCAGCCCCTGCCACAGTCTCACCCATAGCTGGTCCCCAGGTTTAGTCAGTTTTACGTTTGAAGTGTGTCCTCTGGTCTGACCGTCACCACCACCCTACAGAATTGTCTAACACACACGGAGCTCGTACAGTGCGAGCACTACTAGGCTCTTTGCATGGATTATCGCAACAACCCTTTAAAATACAAATGTGGATTATCACTCATTTTTTTATAGATGAGTAAACTGAGGCCTCAGTATTCACCCCCACACCTCTCAGACTTGAGCCCCTCGTCTCAACCACTAGGTTGGACTGCTGCGTCCAGTGTGGGCCCTTACTCCCTCTCTAGCGGACGTGGCGGACAGCCTCCTCAGTGGGTTGTCTGCTTTTAGGCTCTTGCACTCTGCTGCCAGTGGGATTTTCCTAACAGAACTAGGATTGGGATCTCACTCAATCTAGAATTCTTCCACAATTTCTATTACAAATAGAGAAAACCCTGACTCCTCGTTTATTTGGTTTTATTTATTTGCATTAAATTTATAAGCCACCTCATATCCTTAAAAGAAACAAGGCAGTAGAGAATGGCTGGACAGAAAGGGCGCCTATAGGTCATTCCAGCTCCACCGGGCGGCCTGGTCTTCCAGCTGCTGCCCTCGCCATCTCTACCAGCTGTGGCTTCTGAATCCACCCATTCTCAACCACGGCTGTCTCATTAAGCCCCTTGCCCTCTGTCAGAGGGGAGAAGAGCTTCCTCTCCACCTTTTTATTCTCTGCCCATTCACCCCCTTCAGGAAGATTTCCTTACTCCCACTCCAATCAGGTTCCATCTCTTCTCAGGGAGCTTGGATGCCTCACTTGGCACTGACCTCAGGACGTTGTGATGGAGTTCCTTACAAATTAGGGAACATCTTTAGTTTGAAAACCTTTCGAATCATGGTTGTATTCCTTCAGCAACTGTCAGGTTATAGGTTTTTAGTTAATATCTTTCTAAAGTCACTTTCTAAAGTGACTAACATGGTGGGAATATACTTAACCCTGAGCTTGTAAGACCCTGTTGTGTTAGCAATCAGGGTGGTTAGATGTATGCTTTTTCAAGTTAGAATTTCTCTGTTGTAGTCTGCCAAGGTTATTTGTAGAATTGTGACTTTCTTCTAATTAAACATCATTTTAATTCCTGTTTATTCCTGTTTAATCGTTAAGAGTAGGAGTGGGCTCCACAGAGAAGACGTGTGCATTATAAAATACGTACTTGTGTTCTTGGAGTAGCCACCAGTGGACTTTACACCGAATGTGACACTGTAGAAGTTCTGATACAGGAATTTCCTGACTGAAGACAAGATGAATATTTCTTTTGACACATACTCACTGTCGCATGCTGTGAAAGTAGAAAAAAGCCGAGATCATATAGTTCACACCAAAAGGACAGCTGGGTTATTTGTAAAATTATTTACTCCACACACCAAACTGTAAGAACTTGTTTTTCAATATCAAATTGGGAAAGATGAAAGGAACGTTACTACTCCATTCAGGCAAGCGCGTGAACCGAGCCCCTCTCTTACACACTGTGTGGAATTGATAGAACCCCCACCTGGCTGGTAGGGTTAGCAGGATAGCCGTTCCTCAAAATACCCTTTTACCTGTCGATTCCAAATCGGGGAACTGAACTAAAAGAAACAGAGATGCACACAAAAATTTAACTACAGGGAGATTTACTGAAGTATCGGGCAAAGTAGCAAAGTTGGAGACAGTCGAAATTTCCAGTATTGGCGTAAGTTTAGCCAATATTCCATACAGTTAAATATTATGCAGCCCTTAAGAATAGTGTTGAAATACATTTGTTGCCAAGTGAGGATGTTCACAATGTTGAGTTAAAGCAGCCTGTTAAAAATAGTCTGTTATTTTTGTTTTTAAAAGTTCCGTGTACGTGTTGATACTTGCGTGTGTCTGTGTGCTGAGAGGGCGGGGTGTGTATGAAAAATCAAAATCATCATAGCGGGTAAAGGAGGGAGGGAAGTAAAGAGATTTTTATCTCTTTACTTTCGCTTTGTTTGCTTATCTGTTAATAAGGCTAGTGAATATTTAAAAAAAATACAGATGCCACTTTCCTCAAGATATGGTCTAACGTTTTAATGGAAGACTAATTTGAGCTCTTTCAGAAACTTCCAGCAGGGTTACACTGTGACATGTATGGGAACGGTTTAAGTGTTAAGAAGAAGAAAAGTCTTTGCTTTTGCTTTATAAAGAATTTCTTAACTTGACCCAATAAGAAATTTAATTTTAAAAACCATTTCTAATCCTATTCCTGAGAGTGGTGTGGGTAGAAATGCAAACTCTACTCTATGTCGATAAGATGCCGCAGACTCCTACAGATTCCCATGTCCACGGGAAACGGCTGCATATTTCAGATCTCCCTCTAGCACTGAAGCCTTTGTGTACCTGAGAGAGGCTCATGCATTTTTATCCAGTGTGAGCAATCTGTTTCATGAAACTTAGCTGTGATGTGTTCAGTGTGTAGAATTTCTGTAGGTGTCTGTGCTTACTGAGGAAATAGGTTACTTTTCTTAATGGGCTGAGAAAGAAGTGCTATTGAGAATTTTATAAATTTGTTTGTTTTGTTTCCCAGAAGCTCTAAAAGTGAAGAGACCTCGTTTTGATGTATCTCTGGTTTATTTAACTCGAAAATTTATGGATCTTGTCAGATCTGCTCCTGGGGGTATTCTCGACTTAAACAAGGTTGCCACAAAACTGGGAGTGCGGAAACGAAGAGTGTATGACATCACCAATGTCTTAGATGGAATCGCTCTGGTTGAAAAAAAGTCTAAGAACCATATTCGATGGATGTGAGTTGGTTTTGAACTTTTCAGCTCTCCCCCCCCTTAAGTGGACAATACCATGCTTAAAACAAACTAGACATTAGCGGTGTTTCGACAGGACAAAACAAAGTAGGAGATGGCTTCTTGTTAGGAAAGGATTCTATAAAAATTTCTCACATTGACCCACAAGGTGCATATTTTTTTCTCTACTTAGGACTAAATGAAAGCCATAGACCTAGAATATCATTCTGATATTATGGAAAAGTTGAATGGAATAATGATTAATTTTAAGAGTTCTGCTTTTCAAGATCATAAGAAGGGGACGTCTGATTGTTTAGGAGATTTTATTTTCCCAGTGATTATTGATATCAGGAGGAAATTAGTTAAGGTTGTAAAACAGTGTAATAAACACTTAGAGGCCTCCCGCCCCGGGGGCTGTAATTCATTTTTCTGGGGTAAAGGTGGGAATCTAATCTACATTCTTAACTACCCGAGGTGATTATGAGTCAGAAAGGCTATGGATCACACACTGTCCTGAATGTAAAAAACAATCAGTAGACAATGTCTAAAAGCCAGTTGCTAGGGGTGCCTGAGTGGCTCAGTCACGTAAGTGTCCAACTCTTGATTTTGGCTCAGGTCATGATTTCAGGGTGGTGAAATCGAGCTCTGCACTGAGCATAGAAGCCAGTTTAAGATTGTGTCTCCCTCTCTCCCCACTTGTGCATGTGCTCTCACTCACTCTTAAAAAAAAAAAAAAGCAATTGCTGAAGACTTCATGTTTGATTAGGGAGGATCATGGAAAAAAGACCTTATGCTATAGATGCAGTTATGTATATATAGGTGTGTGTATGCATATGTGCATAAGAGGAAAGCTATTAATATTTACAATAGGCAAATATTGTGGATCAGTAAGAAACAGTTCCAGCGTGTAAGTACATATAAATACATTTCATTTCAGGCAAATGAAAAATCTACCAACAAAGATCATGAAATGGCTCTAAATAATGAACTTTGCTGTTAGAGGAAAGTGGTTCATAAAGGACGTTATTTTTTTCAAAAGTACAGAAACACAGATTGAATTCTAATCTGAACATGTTTGCTAAATAACGTTAACATTTTCAGGGTTAACATCAGATTGCATTCTGAATCAGTAATTGGAATCAGATTAGAAAACTAGTAAACCAAAGATCAAGTGGTCACAGGCCTTTTCCTCTTTATTTTCCATAAAGAAGAAAAAAAAATACCAGTGGCTTGGGTCATATCACACCAATATGATATGGTAGTTAGTAATAACTAAAAAAAAAAAATGTATTTTTTAAGAACAATGAATATAATTATTACATTTACATAGAACCAAGTAGGATATGCACATGAGGGGAAAAATACTCAGAATTTTTGCAGAAGAACTATCATTTTAGTCTGTACTCCCTTGTTTTTCATAGGGGACTAAAAGATTATAACTTACTAAAAGTCCTGCTCTAGGTAGTAGAGCTGAGGCTTGAGCAGTGTATTGACTCTTGGTCTGTGCTCAGTGAACTCCAAGAGCTTTCCTTACTACTCCTAATTTCCATTGAGTTATAATGGTTTGTTGGGTTTTTTTAATCCCCGTGTAGGAGACTAGAAATGGGGACAAAAACCACTTTATATATAGGAAGAATAATGGTTGTCTAGAATAAAAGGAGGTCACGGGTGACGTTCAAGTACCTTGTTTTGTCTGTTTATGAAATACCTGCTGTCAGCATTTGGAGAAGTTCCAATAGTCTAACTTGTACACGCTAATCTAGATGTTACTGATGGTGAGTGTTTTGTTTTTTTGTTTTTTGTTTTGTTTTTTAATACCTTTCTTTTAAAGAGGATCTGATCTTAGCAATTTTGGAGCTGTGCCCCAACAGAAGAAGCTGCAGGAGGAACTTTCTGACTTATCAGCAATGGAAGATGCCTTGGATGAGTTAATTAAGGATTGTGCTCAGCAGTTGTTTGAGCTAACAGATGACAAAGAAAATGAAAGATATCCTTTAATTCTGTCTTTTTTTAACGTCTTATTTAAATTCAATTTAATGAGCATAGCCTTTTTCATTAGTTTCAGAGGTAGAATTCAGTGATTCCTCAGTTACATACAACACTCAGTGCTTATTATATCCAGTGTCTCCTTAATGCCCATCCCCCAGTTTTCCCATCCCCCACCAACTCCACCTTCAGCAACCCTGTTAACTCTCGTTTTTTTTAAAAAAAAAAAAAGTCTTCCAAAGCAGGTTATTTTAAATAGTAAGGTCAGCTTGGGGATTTAATTAATATATTCAGAATACAAAATCAGACCTTTAGAAGTTTTAAAAGCAAGTAAAGGTTTAATTGCGTAGCCTCAGACGTGCACAAATAATTGCCTTTTGCTCGTTTGTTTGCTGTTTGTTCAGGTTAAATGCTGCCTCATGACCATGTACCAATATCTACGTTTGCATTTAAAATAAAAATAGTGGCGCATTCTTGTTTGTTTTCTTAGAATGCTGTTAAGACAGTAAAATCTCTGTTGGTGTTTGTGAGATGCAGGTTTTCCCTAATTTGTGAACTAGAGTTTATTTCTGAAACGGGATGAAATTGTCGTTGAAATGGCACTTACGCTGCCGCTCTGGCCCATGGAGCCTGGTGGAGCTGGCCACTGCCTCTGGGCCCAGCAGGGGAGACTGGTCTTTGGTGGCGATCTTCTCCCAGGTCTTCTGGGCCCGTCTGCTGCTCCGCTCTCGCCGTATCTCTGTGAGCCATCACTGGTCCCCCGCGGTTCGTGCTTCAGACTTAAACTCCTCTATTTCTGTAGTCTGGTTCTGGAAGGAAAGTAAATACTATTCCTCTACCCAGAAATCTGTAAACAAAAAATGTTGGGGAAACCCTGTTAATCACGTTATTCGTAAAATTTCAGGCGACACAGTAAAACAAGATGAAAAAATTCACGTAGTGAGATGGAAAAGAATTCGGGATGTGAGAAACCCCACGAGTACACGATGGCTGTGAAACACTGATTCTCCAAGTTGTCTCCACTCTTTTATAGATTTTTTTTCCTCCTCGTATTTTAGGAGGTTGTCATCAAAATTGAATATTTTGTCCCCAAAGGTTCTCATAGTAAGATCTAGCAATGAGTAGGGAATGGGGGCAGAGTGTAAACACCGTCACCTGAGTTGTTTTGTGTGCGTTACTACTATTTTTCTCCAGATATTGTTACAATCACGACACTAGAGTTTAAAGAACTGCTTCAAGTTATAAATGTTGTAAAACACTTTGTAAAATCTTAGGAATTGTTGATGAAATAGTAATAATTGTAATATATGAAACAATTTTTTACCAATTGCTTTCCTTAATTGTGAGTTTGTATCCCGTAAAAACTACAGAGATTCTAACGTTACACTTGTATGCATGTGTTATGAGAGAGAAATTCTCTCCTCAGTAAGTAGCATTCTGCTTAGAGACCCTTGACTGATGTTTACACTAGCGTATGTGACGTATCAGGATATTCATAGCATTCAAGCCTTCCACGAACAGATTGTCATTGCAGTGAAAGCTCCGGCAGAAACCAGATTGGATGTTCCAGCTCCCAGAGAAGTAGGTATCCCTGCGTTTCTAAGAGGATTTTTTTAAAGAGAGAGGCAGGTCAGTGGCTTAGGCTGCGCTGTCACAGTCGTCGTAACTCAGTAACCACCACGTGCATGTTAGCTGCCTGCCTGATACCTCGAGGCACTTTACACATTTTACCTTGTTTCGAATACATAGCAAATGGACTAGTCACGGTCCTTATCCTCTTAAAGGGGAGGAATCTGAAGCGCACAGAAAGATCAGCTTTCTCATGATCACACAGTAAATGAAGAACCAGAATTCAAACCCAGAGAGGTTGGTTTCAGAGTTAGTGCTTAACCGGCGTACCGTACACGTGCCACACTCGAAGGCGCCCCAGTGCCCGTGTCACACTCTAGTAGACGATGACAGTACAGTGCGCTGTCAGCGAGGGCTCTAGGGAATTAACTCCAACCAAGCTCATCAAAGACTAAGGAATAAACTAGGAACACTAAGTGGTACATTCAAAATGGAAAGGAAACTTGCTGGTGAATGAAAATACTCATACTAGCTGCCTGCGGCTCAACACACTCTTTCCCTTGCAGGAAAGTTTGTATTGAAAGGTAATTGTCATCAGAAGGTTGCTTGGTAAGGATGGAATCAGAATCAAGGAATGTGGCCCTTCTTGTGACACATCATCGAGTTCTGACAGCCTGATAGACCCTTCGGTGTTCATAGTGATGTCCTCTGCCTTGCGCAGGGAGTCCCCTCCCTCATGGTGAAGAGTACACTCCTCTCTCCTGTTATCCCCAGCAGACCTCTGTCCAAGTGAGCACCCGTGTTGGTACTCGACAGTGTATTTGAAATAAGTTAAGGGACAGCTTTTAATCCAGTCACACTCAAGTTGTGACTTCTGGCTGATGTTTCCCATTATTTTATTTAGATTTAATATATTCCAAGTCTCCTAAGTAACTTTTTGAAAATAAGAGTTGTTTGAGTGATGGTTAAACATTTTTTTTTAATGATTAACCACTAATCTTCCAACGCACCCTTACTTTGGGACGTGGTGGCCCATGCTGCGGTGACTGATGGGGTTCTGGGTTCCCCTGTGCTGTCAGCCGCTTCAGGCTGTAATTGCTAAATTTTGCTGAGCTCGTGGATCATGCCCAAGGCTTAGACCAGTTTAGAAGCCAATGAACGTGGGCCCTCTGGGCAGCCATTCTCAGCAGTAAGTAAGTGGGAGGAGTAGACGGGCACACGGCGTTCAGTGGCGTCCAGTCCCCACCGAGGTCCAGGGCGAGATCTGGGAAGCTAGAGCCAGCGTGGCTGGGTTGGCCTCAGCTCAAATCCGGCTGGCTGGATTTTTAGATAGTCTCACTGGGACACAGCCACATGCCCATTTGTTTAGACATCACGCCTGGCTGCTTTTTGCTCCGTAATGGCAGAATGTGTAGTGGTGACAGGGATGGTGTGGCCCACAAAGCCAAAATGTCTGCTGTTTCCCCTTTTACGGAAAACGCTGGTCAGCTCCGAGTCGGCGGGATAGGAAGTCCCCGGCTGGCTGCCAGTCCTGAGCTCCGTGACAGTTTGTTTCGTGCAGAGATAGGCCTTGGGTGTGTGAGCTTTGCCATTCAAGCCAGACCTGGGCTGTCGGTCTAGAACCTGAGCATGGATGGTCCTTCTCCGGCCTACATGTCTGGTCCTGGGAAGCCACAGAGAAGGTGACACGAGGTTTTGAGACCTTGTGATAAGCTCCATCTCCCAGAGCGCTGTTGGGAGATCCCAGTGAGATGTGGGGAGCAGGAGGGGAAGCTAGCCCAGGCCTCGCCGCATGGAAGGGCAGACGACAGACTGCGTGACACTTGGACCCTCCTCTAGTCAGAACAACAAAGGAGTCATTTATAACTAGAACTGTTCCTTGAGAATTTAGTGTAAATTGGTTCATTCCCAGGTTTCGGCACGTGTGTGCACGCGCGCGCACACACAGACGTACACACACAGAATTTAGCGTAATTCTCAGAAGCACCTTACGTCCTGGTATCTTGCAGGAAAAAAATATTTTAATCCTGAGTAAATTTAAAGCTCCAAAGCCAAAAGATGTGAATAATCATAATAGGCCTTATATGCAGGTCTTTTGAATATTTTTTACATTGCTGAGGTGTGTTTTGTCTGGATCCCATCCTCTGGCTTTTTCACTCGGACAGAGAAGGGCCTGTTCCGTTAACGTGGTTACCTTTTCAGCGGTCAGAAGGTCTAAACACACCCTTACTGTATGAGACCACGGGGGGCTTTAGACTTCTCTGTCATCCAGACACTGATTTTGGACTCTCCACCACGGCCTCCTGGAAGGGGTCAAGTCCTTGAGTGGAGAAAGGTGTGTTCTCGAGTTCGGAGGGGTTCACATCACGGCCCCGAGGTCCTGACCGGGTAACCCGGTAGCCGTGGCCACGCCGTGAGTTGGCCGGCAGCTCAGGGGCCGAGGCCAGAGTGATGAAAGCCAAGTACATGATTCTCTCAAGTACAGGGTAGAAGGAAAACCACCTGAACTTAAATTTTCAGAAATATCCTTTGTATTGAAACTTCGGCGGTTTTAGTAAGCGAAACAGTATCATTAATGAATTCTCGCATTCATCCTGATGGTTCTTTTTTTATGGTATTTTATGTGTCTCTTGCCAGGACTCTATCACAGTCCATATAAGGAGCACCAGAGGCCCCATCGATGTGTATTTATGTGAAGTGGAGCAGGGCCACTCGAGCAGTAAAGTGTCTGAAGGGGCGGGCACCTCTTCATCCAAAAACAGACCTCCGGAGCGCTCCGATAAAGGTAACCGTACCAAGTTTGTCATCAGGAACGTTCAAGATTCTGCTGGTTTTTGAGACACACACACACACACACACACACACACACACACACACACACGGTCTCTTCGGTCTTGTACATGTTTTAATACTTTCTGGCCACAAAATTGAGTTCAAGAATGACAAAGTCATTCTTAAGTACAGTTTAGACTATTTCTAACAACCTGATAGTTAAATTCCATGTAGTTTTGATCTCAGAAACGTAGAATTCCAGTGGGTGCCGTGGTGGTGCCCCGGGGGAGTCTCGGGGGACAGATGGCCGTCTGCGTCCCCTGGCAGGTGCCGGCAGCGCCCGCGCGAGTTCGTGTCTCCCCGGGAGACTCCCAGCAGCAGCCTCCTGCCGTCGGCGTCACAGTACGTTCTTGACCGGGGCCCTTCAGCCTGTTTTTTAGGCACTCGAATTACACGTTCTGTTACCTGTCGACCTCTCAAACCCTCACTCAGGAGAATCTCCTTCATGTTTGTTGTTTTGCAGAAGAAAATCCTCCACAGCAAAGCGAAGAATTGCTGGAAGTGAGCAACTGACAGCGCATGGGAGTGGGCGCGCCGCGGTGCTTGGGGGGCGCCCTGTGGGTGAATCATGCATCAGATTTGATTCTCAGAGCAATAAATCGTCCATGAAATTCTCTGGTTCCGTCAGCAGCAGCAAGGCCAGTGGTGGCTTTGAGAAGTTCACTACTTCGATTCCTGGATAATTATGGTTTCTGCATTTGAAAACGACTCCTTTTATAATCATTCACGGCGTTTTGTCAGTGAAATGGACATCTTGCCTACTGAAGTCACTTCGCCACGAAGAGAATCACGGAGACAGACGGTCAGGCCGGAAGTGGACAGTGCTTCGCACACTCTGCCCTTTCCTTCAAGGATCATGTGTCATTGTCACAAAAGAAATTGCCTTACACGGGTTCACGTCTGCAGTTAGATGTTAAACGTTGGGTGGGTGTGCGCAGGCCTCTGAATGTGATGTCTTTGTATATATCTGTATAATGTTTAGATTACTTATGTAATATGTCTAAATCAAACTTTTCACCCTTGTACAGCCAAAATAATGTATATAAGGAAAATAACAGGCAGATGCTCTAATTTCTGTGGTATCTATAACTTATTAGAATCCTCTGAATGGGGGTTAGAGGAAAGTTTTTTCCAAACTTCTACATGTAGAAGTATCATAAATATGCTATACATTTAAAGTTCATGGATTTAATTAAAGTATTTCAATATGATTCCCAGTGCTGAAATTGAAATCTGATACTTCTTGATTTCAAGCTCCCTACAGGGTTGTTGTATCTGAGCAGACTGGTGGCGTGCCCTAAAGCTTTAGGGACAAGTATAGAAATAACTGTCAGGTAATGGCTTAATTCACTGCAAGACATGAATTTAATCATGATGAAAATTGGAAAGTATTTTAACCTTTTTGCCAGCAGACTTTGTAATAACGTTTCTGTATGCAGCCTTGCTTTTCAATCAAAGGGGTTTGCTTTTGATGAGTTAGTTGTACCCTGCCCTCTCTCCAGCTCTAATCCCACATTTCCAAGTACCTAGCTCTCTCTACCTCATTGGGTAAGTCATTTACCACTCTGTGCCTCAGTTTACTCCGTAGTTTACCATTAGACTGTGAGCTCCTTGAGGGACTTTGTCTTAATCATTGTGATACCCAGCGCCTCGCACCAAGCCTGGCACATCAGAAGTGCTCAATAAATGTTTGAACAAATCCGCGAGTGAGCGAGTGAGTGAATTGTAAAACTGGAGTAATGATACTTGCTTTGTCTACTGTCTAGGATTCTCATCAGCATCATTCCGATTCAGGTTTTGAGCTTCTGTTGTTTTCCGAGAGAGATTTGAAGCAACTTGAAATTAAGGCCATGTTAAATCAAAAATCACAATCCTGAAAAATACTGCTGTGTCTAGGATTTTCTACCTCCGAGTTCTGCGGGGGAGATTTCGGCATATGTCCCCTCCTCATAAGTGATGGCTGAACCCGTAGGAGGAGGTGAGCCCAGCTAACGGGAGGGTAAGCCGGAGAAGACGAGAGGCCCGTGACCATTACACTTACGGGGAAACAGATGAAAAAGCCTTTCCTGAGCGGGAATAACGGGCCGGGGAGGAAAGAAAGCAGTGCCCCCCAAACCAGCAAGGGCAGCATTGCCTAAAGTAACTGCGTCGCTTCTGAGCAGCAGCTGGTGCCTTACCTGTGCCCTGTGACGACTGTTCTACAGGTCGTTCTGGGGGTGAAAGGAGATCACGGAAGCGAAGGTCCTTCGTCAGCTGGAGACACGTTCTATAAACTCCCCGGGTGTTCGGTCTCTCACTGTTACAACTGCCAGAGTAAGCGTGCTCCGGGCTGGCTCGGCGGCCCTTCCTCCCAGCCCCACGCTCAGCACGGCTGCCCGTCTCCCTGTGCGCACGGCACCGCTCACCTTCCTGCCGCCCAGCCCTCGTCAGAAGCCTGAGTGTCCCCTCTGTCCTTCGGGCCGAAGTGCAAACTCTCGATGTAGCAGGCCTCCGGGCCGGCCCTGCCCTAGCTTCCAAGAGTGTTCACTTGCCTGACGAGCCCCCAACCCAAACCAAATAGGTCGGCTTGCCGCGCCTGAGACGCGCAGCGTACTCTGTCATTCCTGTGCCTTTGCTCCTCCCCTCAGTCTGGAATTGTCATCCCCGTGTCCCTTTTCAGAATTCCGTCTTCATTCCGGACCTGGCCGAAAGCCCTCCTTCCGCTTTCCTGCCGTCGTGCCTGCAGTCAGTCCCCAGCGTTGGGTGGCTGTCCTCCTCGACTGCCGTTAGGTTTTCCCGCCGGGCATTGTGTGCTCTCGGATGGAGGGACCCTATCTAACGTGTTTGTGCTCCTCGCCTTTCTCTACAGTTCTGTACGTTTTTGCCGGTTGGTAAGAAAAGTGACCTGATTTCATCCCACCCAACACCCGAGAACTTAAAAACAAGCCCTGATTTTGCAAAGACACAGACCAACAAACTGAATTTTCACTGGAAGAAAAAAAAGTTACAATTTTACCAATTTTGCATTTTGTTCGATGTTACGGCACGTCCGCCCAACTCTCCCTTGTCCCAGGAGATGAACGTCCTTGTGGTGTGAGCGCACTGTTTCTGAGAGCAGGGCTTTAAATGTGAGACCGGTAGGAGCCCTTTTGGACCCGGGCCTTGGTCCCAGGGACGCACGTGTGGGCTGCTGTCGAGTTCGATGCTGGAGGTCGCACAAGTGAACAGTCGCACCGCTGCAGGCTTAAGGACTTGACACAGGACCAGCATTTCTCTTGGGAGCGTGGATGGTAAGTCATGTTTCAAAATCTCAGAAATCTGCTATTTGATGATCTCCCAAAATTAAAAACGGAAACCAGAATAAAGCCACGTAGGTCATTAAAGTGAATCCCCCGTCACACTGTGAGTTGATTGTGGAATGTCACCCCCCGTTGGCTTGCCCGCTCCTGGGGACCCCGCAGCCGGGGATGAAGCGGTGCCTTCTGGCTCTGTCACTTGCTCTGACCACGGGGACAGAGCTGACAGCTTGTCTGCTGGGGGCCCTATCGTCCTCGCGGGTGGACGGGGCTGTTTGGATGGCCTTCAGAGGACAGGAGGAGGGCTCAGAGAAAGGGGGGGGTTATGCAGAAAGAAGGTAGAGAATGGAGAGCAAAATGAAGGAGAGAAGGAAGGCTTTTCAGGAGAATGGCACTGGCATCGGGGGGGACTTTAAATTGGAGTACTCTTGGCCTCTGCTGTCTCATCGCTCACCTCTTCGGAGGAAAAGGGGTGGCTTCTTTGACAGTGAGTTTGGAAAACGGAACTGGGCATGAAAGGCTCAGTCCCTCCCAGGTTTCCTCTTCCTGCCCGTGGAAGTGGGCACCTCGTCTCCCCCCAGTGGAGCCCTGCGGTGGCCACAGCAGTGGTTCTAAACTGGGGGTCGGGGACATTCCCTGGGGGACATTTGGCAGTGTCTGGGAACACTTTTTTTGGTCTGTAAAGTTTATCTTGGAGCACCTGGGTGGTTCAGTCATTCGAGCGTCTGACTTGATTTTGCTCAGGTCGTGATTTCACGGCTGTGGGATCGAGCCCCGTGTCCGGCTCCGTGTTCCACGGAGATTCTGCTTGGGATTCTCTCCCTCTCCTTCTGTCCCGCCCCCCCACTCATGCACGCACGCGTGCTCTCTCTAAAATAAATCTTAAGATAATTTTAAAAATTAAGAAAAAAATAAAGTTCATCTTTTCGAAAAGTTCCAAAGCTATCGTGCACTGAACATAGGGAATTTAGGAAATTACATAAACTGTTAGTTTATTCCCATTATTTAACCTGGTGGTTAGTTTGTTGAAGTTCTATATTGGTTTGAGAGTGATTGGTGGTGATAAAAAACTATCCGGAATGATGAGTCATGAGGTACCTGAGCTTTAAACAGATACCCCGGTCCTGAAAATGCCAATTTGTATCTTTTAGAAATGGGCCAAAGGTAAATACACGTAACCACTGCCATCAAGCACTGTAAACGGAAGACAGTTGCTTATAGTCAACACAACTGACTCTGAATCCCTTTGTTGGCTACTAGTGTCATGGAGTCTAACTCAAATTTACGGAACGATTGCCATCTAGTGGAGAATCAATGATTGTTCCGATTTCTTCACTTGCTTTCAGTTAAGCAGATGCTGTTACAGAATGGCTTGGACTTTAAAAAAAGAATTTTTCAGGTCTCATTCTGGTTGATAATGTGAACATGATACTGGTTTTTATGCATTAACATTTAAATAGAGTAGCTTGGAAAGTTGAAATTTACAGCTGCTAACTTAAGAAATCAGCATAACATCCATTGTTCTGTCCTTGTTAGAATCGCGTCTGCGGAGATCTTGCTTGTCTTGCTGCTCCTCAGAACATCACATTGGTCCATGACATTGGACCTGTTGATCAGGGAAGCAGCACATACTCAGATGTAAGACATACGTGTGCCAAAGGTGGTGGACAGACCGGCTCTTGATACCACGTACTGTCTCGGTCCGGGTCCCGGAAGGGTGGGTTTCGTTGTCAGCTACAACAGAGGTGAGTTAATACAAGAAGGGTGAAATAGTAAAAAGGTAGCAAATATCTGACGGCAGCCCGAACAAGGAAGAAAGCCTCCCCCAGCCCCACCCCCGCTCTCCATTCTCTTACCATTGCTGCTTCTCCGAGCCCAACCAGCCCGCAGGAGACACAGGAGATGGAGTTTGCAGAGCCCAGCCCCAGCCCCACAGTACAGAATGGGAGGGCGGATGGGAGAATGGGAGAGTAAACACCCAGCGGAACCCGAACCCGAACCCGGAGCCGCCGCGGCTCTGCCTTCCGCCAGCTCTAACGTTAGGCAAGCCGCCCCGTTTGCTTCTCCGTAGCTCCATGGTCAGCAGCTCGTGTAGTTCACAGAGTCCGTGCTGCTAGGTTGGCACCTGACTGCAAGATGACCCTGAGTCCACGCGGATGCCCGTGCCGGGGTTGTTTCTTAGATTTGCATTCCGAGGGTGTGTTTTGCAGCGCGCTTTGACCTGCGCGAGCTCTAGCCGGCCTCACAGTGGGCTCTCATCTCGCTCGTCTTCACCATCCTTCCCTGTGATCCCGACTAGAATTCGCCGCAGTGATGTCTGGCTCCTTCACCCGCAGGGCTTCCTTACGTTCTCTCCGCGCCTCTCGTCAGGGTCCAGGCAGCGGGGAGAGGGCTCCTCCCTAGCCCTCGGGTCCAGACAGCCTGGAACTGCGCGGAGGCGAGGAAGCCCCTGCAGCCTCGTCACAACCTGGGAGCGGCGTCTACAGGGGCGGCCCCTCCAGCCGTTCGCCCGGCCCTGGAATTCGGGGCGGACGGTGTAGCCCGCTGCTCCACAAGCTGCCCACGGTCCGACACAGATCCCCCGGGCTCGCGAAAGGAGTGGGTGTGTGCTTGGGGCTGGGGAGTGCTTCCCGGCGATTCTGAAGCATTTCGGTCCCGAAGCAGAGGTGCTGTGTAGGCGGAGAAAAAAGAAAATCATTCGCTGTACATCGGGATTGATAGCCGAGTTCCTCTGCCCATTTCTTCCACAATTTATTCCAGGTGTTCGCCAAGGCAGCTGCGGTAATGGAAAAGTAAGGAAAATAAAACTGATGGAGAAAAATTATTTTCAGATTGAACCAGACTTGCAGGGGCCTGTTAATATTTTTAAGTACTTAAAGTATTTTTGATGTACAGGGACCTGGCACACAGCACATTATATAGAGGCATTTGATTCGTTAAAAAGTCTAATGGAAATGAGGCTGACCTGAATTCCGTTTTAGCTGAGGCTGTAATTGAATGGATATTTATACTTGGATCTTGATCGGTCCTTCAGAGGGTCTCCGTGCCTGGTAGGGGCTTGCTGCTGCTTTCAAGGCACTGGGCTGGCCTGTGTGCTAAGGCAGGTGACAGGTGGAGCCGTCCCACAGCCTTCCATGTGCGCCGTTGCTGCCGCGAAAGCTCTGGCCAAAAACCAATGAGTTTCAACTCCCAGAGAAGTGGATGGTGATTCACGGGCTTTATGTACCGCTTAAGAAAAAAACTGCAGTACATCTGCTGTTAATTTCCGACTGTAGCCTGTAGCAGGTGCCTCTGTCTTTGGGACCGCGTGTCAGAAGAGCCTAACGAGCTGTCCTTATCTGCGCGTCATTCTGTTAAGCCCATTTTATAACTAACGTTATGCGCAGGAGGTCCATAGGTCGGAGCCGGTTTTGTGGATCATTAGTACACATTGCTGTGACCGTTCTGTCCCCAAGGGCATATCCTTCCTCTGTGCACTGAGCCTCCTGCGGCCGTACCCACAGTCTTGCCAGGGAGAGGCAGCAGCTACTCTGCGTCGAGGCTTCTGAACACGCCCAGACCTTTCTCAGTCGCATTCAGAGTGTGTGCTCGCAGCCTTCCCGGCCAGCCGTCTCAGGAGCAGGGCAAACATTTGGGGGAAGCGCACTGCTTCCTTTGTCACGGTCCGCAAGACCCTGGAGGACCTTGTTGGATGCTAAGGCTCCCGTTGACGGCCTGCAGAAATCTCCAGGGAAAAAACGCGCACCTTCTCGGGAAGGAGAACCAGGCAAAGCAAACCTAGACCCACCGTCAGGAAGGCGAGCTGAACACAGAGATTCTTACGTCTGGATGGAGAGCCCGGGTGTGGAATGACAGCTGAGGATTTGAGGCTGTCACTCTCGTCTCACAGCTGACTTCAAGTCACTGCGTTGAGAAATGGTAGAGGGGTGGGGCAGGCAGGACAGTGGTCCCCAAGGGCGTGGGAAGGTCTAACGGCCTGGACACAAAGCCACCAGGGCAGGAGTAGAGACTGGGTGTGCACTCCCCACTTCCAGACTCCTGCCTGGGGCTCATAATGTTATCGCCGTGATAATGACCCAAAGCAGGCCTTCCCAAAAGGCTGTTTCTGGGCCTAGAATGGAGAGTAAGACGGAAAATGTGCGCAAGAGCGGTCCAGTTTCATGAAGAAAGGGATGAAAGTGGACTCTCCATGAAGAGCGCGTGGTGCAACTTATGGCTTATTGTGATCCTCAGAAAACGTCCCTCTCTGTAACGTAAGAAGTCACACTTCACATTTTTAAAATAATTCCAGGGGTGCCTGGGTGGCTCAGTCAGTTAAGCGTTCGACTCTTGATCTTGGCTCAGGTCTTGATCTCAGGGTCATGAGTTCAAGCCCTGCGTTGGGCTCCACGCCCAGTGTGGAGCTCACTTAAATAAAAAAATTAAATTAAATTAAATAATTACAAAGAAATAAACGTCTGACAAACACAAAACACAGACATACTCATCCTGGTTGTCATGTTCAGGCTGTCCAAGATTAATAAGTTCACCAATAACATGGGACTTAAAGCAATATGAGCTACATTTAGGTGATCTCTTCCTTTTGTAGCAGAAAAGGAAGACATTCTTCGTTAGCCTAATATGTCCAGAAATCACATTGAGATAAAAACGAGGTCAGCGTCATTTTGGTATTTTGATCTCAGCAGGCCTTGTATTTCTCACAAAGTTACAAATTTCAGTGAAAGAGACCGAATTTCCAATTCATATAGGACAGAATGCTTTCTATATAATAGGACTTTTATTTCGGTTTTAAATCTTTTATGTAAAACTTCACTATCCAATACAGGGGCCACTAGCTGTATGTGGCTATTTAAATCTAAATAATAATTAATTAATTAGCTAATTAATTAATTTTTAAGTAGGCTCCATGCCCAGCATGGAGCCCAACATGGGGCTTGAACTCACAACTCTGAGATTAAGACCTGAGCTGAGATCAAGAGTCAGATACTTAACAGGGTGAGCCACTCAGGTGCCCCTAAATTATAATTAATTTAAAATTAAATAAAATGCGAAATTCGGTTCCTGAGTCCCACTTGCAACATTTCAAGTGCTCAATGGCCAGATTTGGCAGGTAGCTCCGACCCTGGACAGCACAGAGAACATTTTTGTCTCAAGGAAAGATTTATGAAACAAACTTCTATAAACGTATATATATTATAGCAACCCCCAACATATAATATAATGTTAATATAACTTCACCAATTACATTTCATTATGTAAAATATTTAATCAAGAGATGTCCCATTGTCAAAGATTAATCACAGGGATTCTAACCGGAAGTTAAGCTGTTAGGGGTGCCTGGCTCAGTTGGTAGAACACGTGACTCTGTCTCACGGTTGTGAGTTCAAGCCCCACACTGGGTGTAAAGATTGCTTAAAAAAATCTTTAAAAAAAAGTTATTAAAGTAGTTCAACTGGCTTATCTAGCAGCATGCTTATCAATAAAGCATTTTAGCCATGAGTTTTGTACTGCTGGCAAATATGGAACACATCTCAATGAAATATAAACTCAGAAACCAGCTAGCTGCTTAACCAAAGGGTGACCGACCAGCAGCGTCGAACCAGAGTCTTGGGTGCCCAAGATTGGACAAGCCTCTCAGAGAACAGGTGTGATGATCTTTTCACTAAACTGTTTTTTTTTTTTAAATCTCAGTTTTCCTCAAAAAAAAAAAAAGGGGGAGGAAAAAGAAATTATATAATTCTTATATGTTATGAGATGAGAGAGTATAAATTAAAACTTTGAAGTAACAGAACTTTGCCTCTTCCTGTGAGTAAAACAAACGTGGCTAATAATTCTGTGTACCCATAGTAACTTTAATTTTTTTCTAGGATTGTGCCGTCGCCCGTATAAAGAATCCATACTTTAAACTGATTTCCCATTTGGGGAAATAGTTTCACATTGGCGATTTCTTAGCCTGTGGTTGACAAAAACCTGGTAGTGGTGGAAAAAAATCAGACCTGAAAGAAACATTGAAATGTTGCTTAGTTAATAGCCTTTGAAAAAGTGTTTCATTTAGCGCATGGTTACTTATTCAAATCATACACGCGGGTGAATGCGAGATGAGGTCACGGCACTGACTTGCTATTTATACTGCTGAGTACTCGTCAGCTTTCTGGAGAAGCTGAACATCGTGTCCAGTACTTTGCAAAATTCTTTGGGATCCTCTAATGATAACTTCAGTAGAAGATGTCAACCCAGCCAACTTTGCTGTCTGTAGGAAGGCTCTCGTGTTATATTTAACTTCAAAAATATATTTACAGTCTTTTCAAAGAATCATGCTGCTCACTGACACTACTGGATTTAATTTGGTACAAAAGGAAAATTAGACTGTAGGTAAATGTTATATCTGGACAATGGATTATAGCAATTTCAGGCCACACTGAGATCTGGCATGCGTTTAGGAATCGTATTACGTTTCATGACTTTTATAACTATTATCTCCTAATAATTACTTTTATTGAGCCCTTATCACATGCCAATCACTAGAGTACAAGATAGAAATAGTTTAGTCCCCACATTATCTTGTCAGGTGGACATCATTTTTCCGTTTTGGAAATGAGAAAGCCAAGGTTCCAGCGGGCAAGTGACAGCTAGTTAGCTGCTAGTTAGCACGCTAGTTAGCGCAGCTAGTTAGCGCGCTGGCCAGGATTTGGACCCAAGACAGTAGGATTCAGTCCCGGACTCCCTTTAGAAACAGAGGTGACCCCCTTCTCAGGCTGCGTGATTTGAGGTTCTAGAATTCTTTGGGCTCATGCCGGAGCTACCAGAACATGTGTTAACTTTTGGACGACTCTTCAGAAGTTGGGGCAAATCTTAGCTAGCAAATTGGGACAGCCATACTGTCAAGTTCCTTTCTTCCGCCACTGACAATTCTTCCCGCGACCAGTCCACGCGGGTATGGACGCACGCAGCGTCAGGACCCTGGGTGAAAAGAAGCAATTGGGCTAAATCACTAGGGCTGGTTTCTGGGTTTGGCTTTCTAATTCACAAATAAGGCTATTTTTTTTTAAGATTTTATTTATTTGAGAGAGAGAAAGAGGGAAAGCACAGACGTAGAGTGAGAGTGAGAAACAGACTCCCCGCTGAGCAGAGAACCGAATGTGGGGGTTGATCCCAGGACCCTGGGATCATGACCTGAGCTGAAGGCAGACGCTTAACTGACTGAGCCACCCAGGAACCCCACAAATAAGGCTATGTAGCTGAGCAGTGAGCCTTTGAAACTAGTTAAAAGTTTGTATTATATGTAATAATAGATAATAATATTTTATATACTTATATATAATAAAATAAAATATGTAATAGATATTTATATATATATTAAATGTATATATCTACACACACTGGGAGATATATAAAACAGGTATAACTGTTTCAATCTTGATTTTAAAAATCTGGAATATGTCTCTTTATATTCAATTAAGGAACTCTTTTTTTTTTAAAGACCTATTTATTTGGGGTGAGGGCAGAGGGGAGAATCTGAAGCAGGCTCCCCACTGAGCACGGAGCCCTGTGTCGGGCTTGATCCCACCACCCCTAGATCACGACCCTAGCGGAAACCAAGAGGCCGCTTAACCAACGGAGCCACCCAGGCACCCCGTGGAACTTGATTTGGGTTATTTTAAGCAGACTCACCTAAAACAACCTGTCACAGCAAATTCGGAAATTATTAATGCTTTGAAATATGGCATTTTTACTTATTATCAAACAGCACTTCCCATATTTTATGAAAACATACAATACGGTATTTTTTTTTTAAGAGTTAAGGAAATTGGGGCAAAGGGCAAATGAGGGTAGAAAAAAAATAAAGCCGGGGAGAAAGGTTAGTACGCAGAGCGCATGCTGTGAAGTGTGTGTCATTGATGGCATCTCAATTTAAAAATAAACCCGCACAGCCGACTTTCCTAAAAATGTGTCTTCTTAATCAGGAATCTCCATCTATTCTTTTCAGCGGTGGAACTTCTTATCCTTTTTCATACTTGGTTCTTTCTACCCTGCCTGGGGAAATACTCCACTTGATTTTTGTCCTTTTTTTTTTTCTTCCTAATAGGCAACCGTCCCCAGCAGCCTGGGACAATGAAAAATCACCGGAGCTTTTTTAAACAAGTGATCACGAGGAGCATTTGAGGATTCATCTGTCAGGTTAGTTGGAACTTCTGATGCGGGCAAGCTCATGTTTCCAATTTGGGACTCGGAGCAAGCGCTCAGCCGTGTCGTGTTCTCATCCCGCTTGACGTCAGCGCTGAGAGCCACGGTATCTTTAGGAGCTCACTGTGTGGGGTGACACCCGCTGGATGAGTTGTCCCCGTGGAAAACAGCTCCCTTGGCATAGGTTTGTCAAGCTACAATTTGGCAGTGGTCCCAGGACCTTTCTTCTGGAAATTGCCGTTACCGCCACACATGGGAGACAGATTGGAAAAGGGAAATTTCATTTTCCCACCAACTCGTCCTTTGCCGTGAAGATTATGTAGATCATGATCTCAGGGTCCTGGGATAGAGCCCTGCTCAGTGGGGAGTTGGCTTCTCCCTCTCCATCTGCCCCACCCCCACCCGCTTATGCTCTCTAAAAATAAGTAAACAAATCCTTAAAAAAAACTAAAACATGAAATGTGCATTGTTTTCATTTTGGGCCACTGTAAAAATGAAAAGAAATCATCCAATACACTGGGAAGAATTGTGGGGGGAGAGGGACCTAAAATTCTAAAATCAATGATACTGAGTTTTTATTTTTCCTTCCAAAGACTTTTTTTTTAAAAAACAGACTTCGTATTTTAAATTTTTTCAAAAGATTTTATTTATTTATTTGGCAGAGAGAGAGGAAGAGCACAGGCAGGGGGAGTGGCAGAGGGAGAGGGGGAAGCAGACTCTATGCTAAGCAGGGAGCCCGATGTTGGGCTCGATCCCAGGACCCTGGGATCATGACCTGAGCCGAAGGCAGAGGCTTTAACCCACTGAGCCACCCAGGCACCCGCAGACTTCTTATTTTAGAGCAGTTTGAGATTTACAGCAAAAATTACACCAAAAGTACAAAGTGCCATACCGTGCCTCTCCTGCACAGAGTCGCCCCTTTTAGCAGCATCTTAGGTTAGCCTGGTATTTGTTACAGCTGATGAACCAATAGTGATACGTTGTTATGAACTGAAGCCCTAAGTCTACACCAGGATTTACTCTCTGTTGTAGCGTTTTGTGAATTGGACAAATGCCTGATGTCTTGTATCCACGATTACCGCGTCTTACAAAATAGCTTCATCACCCTGAAAACCGCCTATGCTCCTCCTTCCCCATCCTCCCCCTCCTCCAGCGAGCACAGATCCATCTAGTGTCTCTATAGTTTTGTTTGTCTTTTCCAGAGTGACTTATAGTTGGAACCACATCCTATGTAGCCTTTTCAGATTGGCCTCCATAATGTAGCAATGTAAGCATTAAGCTTATATTGTGGTTAAGGTTCTTCTGTATCTTTCTATGGCTTGATAGCTTACTTCTTTTATGGCTGAATAATATTCCATGGGATGGACATATTAGTTTATCCACTCACCTACTGAAGGACATCTTGGTTGGTCCCAAGTTTTGCTAATTATGAATAAAGCTGCTATAAATATTCATGTACACGTTTTCATGGGGACCTAATAAGTTTTGACTCCTTTAGGTAAACACCAAGGATCACGATTGCTAGATTTCACAGTAAGCCTATATTTAGCTTTGTAAGAAATCGCCAAACCGTCTCCCAACGTGGGGTTTGAACTCATGTCCCGAGACAAGAGTTGCGTGCTCTTCTGCCTCAGCCAGCCAGCCGCCCCCTGTCTTTCCTGCCCCTCAACAGTGTCTTTCGCAGAGCAGAAACTTTAAATTTCAGTGAAGTCCAATGTATCACTTTTCTCTTTCATGGATCATGCTTTCGGTGTTGTATCTAAAGAGTCATCACAGACCCAAGGTTATCCCGATTTTTCTCTTAGGTTATTTTCTAGAAGGTTTATAGTCTTGCATTTTATATTCAAGTCTATGATCTGTTTTTTTGTGAAAGATGTAAGGCGTGTGTCTATATTCATTTTTTTACATGTGGAAGGCCAGCTGTTCTAGTTCTATTTGTTGAAAAGTTTGCTGAACATTTTATGATGTCAGGAAGGAAAAAGAAATGATTCTAATACTGGAATGTGGCAGTACCATTGGCCACTCCTAGGACAGCGACCAATCTCCCGATGGCCTGCCTGGCTCTCTCCCCCTCCTCGCATTTCCAGTCTCGTGTTTGCAGCAGCTACCCCTGAGATAGTATATTGATCAAATATTGCCACAAAAATGCCATGTAACAATTCTCTCCCTCTCCCCTCCTCAAGTTTGGAGATTTAAAACGTTAATAACTTATCCTCAAGCTCACAGGTCTGTGGATTGGGTGGACAGTCTCGTGGGGGGGACCAGGCTGGAGGAATGGTGATTGATCCTTGGGGCAAGGAGAAACAGATGATGCCTCTTAGCCTAGGCCGGTCCTTTCTGCTCATACCCCGTTGGCCAAAGCAAGTCACATGGCCAAGCCCAACATCAGTGGGGAAGGAAAGTGTATTTTTCCCATAAAGATGGAGAAAAAGGGTGTGAATATTTGTTGGACAGTTGTAGAGGAATCACATAGTAATTTGAACAGGCAAAGTTTAATAGAAAGAGTTATCAACTGTAACAGGAGATTGAAATTACAAAGGATTGGCTAAAAAGAAGTAAAGAAAACTCTAAAAAACATAGGAAGAGCAATTGTAAGGAGCAGCCATTGCACCCAGGACCAAGAGAGAGAGTTCAAGGTAGAGGCCCCAACTCCCCCCAGGGCTGAGGTTCAGATTCTTCTGGAGAGGCTGGGCCAGCGGTGGCTAGCTGGATAGCACAGAAGCCACTGGGGCCTGTGTCTCAAAGTGCCCTCCTCAGACCTGTTGTACCAGAACCACCCAAGGGCTCGTCACAATGCCGAGAGTCCTAGGCGCCAGCTGGCACTAACTGAATTAGAATGGGGGAAGGAAGATAGGAATCTGTAGTTTGCACTTCTGCCCCAGGCACATGTACCCCAATGTTTATTGCAGCAATGTCCACAATGGCCAAACTGTGGAAAGAGCCTCGATGTCCATCGGCAGATGAATGGATAAAGAAGATGTGGTATATATACAATGGAATATTATGCAGCCATCAAAAATGAAATCTTGCCATTTGCAATGACATGAATAGAACTAGAGGGTATTATGCTAAGTGAAATAAGTCAACCAGAGAAAGACAATTATCATATGATCTCTCTGATATGAGGAAATTGACAAACAAAGCAGAGGATCATGGGGGAAGAGAGGAAAAAATGAAATGGGATGAAACTAGAGAGGGAGACAAACCGTAAGAGACTCTTAATCTCAGGAAACAAACTGCTGGAGTGGAGGGGGGTGGGAGGGATGGGGTGTCTGGGTGATGGACATTGGGGAGGGTATGTGCTATGAGTGCTGTGAATTGTGTAAGACTGCTGAGTCACAGACCTGTACCCCTGAAACAATACATTATACGTTAATACTAAATACATACATACTTCTACCCCAGGGGCACCTGAGTGGCACAGTCAGTTAAGCATCTTGCCTTCAGCTTGGGTCCTGATCACAGGGTCCTGAGATCGAGCCCAGCGTCCAGCTCCCTGCTTGGTGGGGAGCCCGCTTCTCCCTCTCCCTCTGCCTGCTGCTCCCCCTATTTGTGCTCGCACTCTCTCTGTCAAATAAATAAGTAAAATCTTTAAACTTCTACCCCAGCTAGCTTTATGTACACTAGCTTAAGATCCGGGAGCTCCTCAAGGATAGAAACCTGTTTGATTCACCATTGTACCCTTGTCTCTGAGCCCAGTATCCGCCACTTCCCAGGTGTTGCTTTAGCCAGGTTGTTCCTGGATTGGTTCCTGGCTTGGTTGGTTGGTTGGTTGGGAGAGAAGATTCAAACCCAACTAGTTGTAACTGGCCATAAGCCATATCCCGAGCCATACTTCAGTGGTGTTTGGTTGATGGGCAGGTCCCTTCACCACTGTGGGGAAAACCCAGAGGTAACATATCCGCACTAGAATGGCAGATGATATTTTCCAAAGATGGCTGCAGCAATGCCTTCCATTGCACACGTTTTCCTACGATGCGACCTTGCCACTCTTCTGTCAAGAGGCAGGGTCTATGCCCCCTACCCTCGACTCTACGAAGGCTTGTGACTTGCCTGTAACCAACAGAATGTGCAAAAGTGACGACGCATGACTTCTGAGGTTAATTTAAAAAGGCACTATGGTGTCTTCCTTGCTTTCTGGGACACTCGCTTTTGGAGCCATGAGCGTCCATGTAAGAAGTCTCCACACTGTGAGGAAGCCCACGCGCGTGGAAAGACCACACGACGCTCTTCCAATCAACTGCTCCAGCTGAGGTTCCACCAATGGCCAACCAACCACCAAACCCGTCAATAAAATGTCTCTAGGGCCTCCAGCCCCAGCTGCCGAGTCACCTCCAGCCCTGAAATCTGCCCAGACTTCACCAGGCCACTGCCTTGTCCAAGCATCGGACCACAGAATCTGTGAGAATAGTGGGACCATCCTTTTCATCTTTATTTGTTGGGGGGAGAGGGGATGGATAATTTTTTGGGTGGCAATACTAACCGCAACCAATTACAAGGCTCTTCTGGACCCGAGTCCCCTGGCCGCCTCATCCCACACGTCCTCTGTGCTGAAATGCACGAACTTACATTTGAATCATCCCTCTACTGGTGAGACTGCTGTGATCGTCTTCCCTTTTGCGGAGGACCACTGTCAGAGAGAAAGCCAGTCCTTCTAAACGGGGCTCACCACCTAATGGTTCTATTCGAAGTGCTTCGAAAACACGCCGTCTGATGTGTCACAGGCCTCCCTCTTCCGCAATATAAGGGAAGTTTAATAAAGTAACATGAAAAACTAAACCAAGGTCATTTAAAATCACATTCCAATCCAAAAACGAAAGCACCTAAAGAATCCATTGTGTCACAGCAGTGCCCGAGAACTTGGCCCAGTAATCTGTTTGGGCCTCTTGGTTTGGAACATTTGATGGAGTGATGGAAAGAGGAAAGAGTTGGGGATTCGTAAAACCTGGATTTGAGAGTGAGTTCATCCTTGTCTGTGTGGTCCCAACAAGCGGCTTCACCTCTTGGCCCCTCTCGGCCCCTCGATTTCTCCATCTCTGACACAGGATTAGGTAATGACCTTCCCAGCCCCCAGGGCTGTTCTGCCCAAGGGATGAGGTGGTGAGAAGGGTGGGAGCACTTGATAAATCCAGGATACAAGAGCTCACTGTCTTTTTCCGCTAAGGGCTACTGCTGAAAAAATGAGAGACAAAACACAATAAACTGAAAAATGCCCCAGGCAAATTAGGCCAGTATCAAAAAGAGGAAACCAAAGGACAAAACCAAGTCCTCTAGGACACGTTCTTTCCTGATCTGCAGTGCTCCCAGCTGACGCCAGTGCCATGTACGGGTCACGGCGAGAAGGGGGACGGTACTCACCACTGCCCTTCCCCGCAGATCCGGTTTGCCCCCCACCCCGTGTGTGCTGTGTTACCTTGAGCAAGTTCGTCCTCTGCTGCTGAAGTGTTTCCTTCCCCAACACCCCTACTTTCGAAACAGGCAGCAGCGTGGTTGCTTTGCAAAGACGCATTTCCAGTTCCAATTCTTAAGATAAGCTGCCAGTCTTCTTTGGGTCTCACACCTCGCTTCGGTCTTAAGTCCCAATGACAGCAGGCTCAGCCCACTGCTGCTGCCCCGTGAATTTAAATGCTAATGTTCTATTTTGTACTCGCCAAGCGGAAAAGAGCCTGAGAGGCCAGCCAACCCATCGTTTGACAAATGAGGAGACCAAGACCCAGGAAAGGAGCAGACCGACAAGGCAGTGTTACAACATCTCACGGAGCAGAGCTCCTCTTTCCATAAATACCTCCCCCGGGTTATTCCCGCGTCACGCGTGCTCCAGACTCTCAGATCCAGCTGCCTGCTCCCCGTCTCCACATGGTGACTAATAAGTTTCTGCAACTTCACTTGTCCAAGCAGAACTCCCGGTTCTACCCACCCACTCAGACTCGTTCCTCCCCCAGTCTACCCGGCCTCAGTTAATTGCCCAGTTCCCTGGGGGCCAAACACCCAGGAGTCCTACTGATGTCTTTCTTTTTCTCACTTCCTCCATCCAGTTCACTGGCAAGTCCCATGGCTCGACCCTCAAAATATATGCAAAATTTGTCTACTTCTTACCCCTGTGATGACTCCCACCAAGCCACCATCGCTTCTCACTTGGGATTCTGCAACGGCCACCCGACCAGGTTCCGTCTCCACACGCATGCTCCTTGAGTCTTTTCTCTACACAGTGAAGCTTTAAAGCCACAAAGCCGATCACATCATTCCCCTCTTCGGAGAGCTCCAATGGCTGCTCACCTCATCATAAAAGCCAAACTCCCTGCCATATTCTAGAAGATCTTCCGTGAGGACTCTGCCTCCTTCTTGGATCTCATCTCCTATCACTGCCTCCTGAAAGTCTCTCTGTTCTAGGCACAGGGGCCTTCCTGCTGTTCCTGTACCACACAAGCTCATTTCTGCCCCAGGGCTCTTGCACTTGCTTTTGTTCTCCTGACATGATCTTCGCCCACATGTTGGCATGGACTGTTGTCCCAGTCTCCAACTTCCTGATTGAACCGAACTTGACCAACTCTCTCAAAACAAATGTACCCTACCAGTCATTCCAATCCTTTAGCCTGCTTTATTTCCCTGTATAGCACCACCTTCCCATGAAATCATATTATACATTTGTTCATGTCCTTGTTTATTATGTGTCTCCTCCCCACGCCCGGTACTTGAGCCCCCTGAACATAGGACCTTAATCTCTCTTGGTCCTTTCTTTATCCAGGGTGCCCAAAACAAGATCCGTCACATATCCATCATGTATCACAACGCCCACCACGATATTTGTTGAGTGAATTAAAAAACTAGCATGTAAAATTTGGGACAGTCCAAAACTTTTTGAGAAACAATGTGTGGACTTCACACACCACGAGGGTGTGTTCTTACAGAGGGAATTTTATCTGGAATAAATCTACCAAAAGGCCACGGTGCTTACAAAGGAGAGAGAGAATAGAGTATTAAGAAATTCATGTTGTGCAAGGAACCCACCACCGGGGCCCCGGAATTCCTGTTTGACTCTGTGTTTTCCTGCGGCATATCATGTACTTGTAAGATCAGACCTAGGATCTTCCCGGAGAGACCCTAGGATGCTTTCCTGGAACGTGCATCTCCCAGCAGAAAGGTGGGTCAATTATCAGCAGCTGAAGGGTGCCATCCATGAGACCCAATTTAGATTCTCTCCAGAATCCATTTTCATGGTGCACCTCCAGGAATTTCCTGGCAGGAAAGACTCAGACCTGTAGGGGGAGCTGATGGCACGTGTCCATTCTGGAAAGCCTTGAAAAACTGAGGTCCAGAAATGTAACCATTCCTTCAAGTGGAATGAATTAGAGGTCATTGAATTTTAGAAACAACCGAGATGTTCTCCTGTTCCTGCCAGAGTCAGAGTCGGAGAAATTGAAAGATTCTTTGGACTCAAAATGTCAAGTGGTCAGATTCGGTTCATGCGGCCCCGTATAACGGAGGTTTTTATCTCAACCCTGGGGCCACTTCCTCTTCTTGTATAGATTTAGATGTCCCCACGAAATGGCCAAGATGGTGGCTCTAAATGATGGTTAAGAATTACCCAAGAAACACACTATCGAAAATTCTGCCTGGAAAAAGCCCAAAAAACCAGTTCTCGTCATCACACGGAAACCCCTGTGGGCCTATGGAGAGAACTCCAGAACTTTGCTTCGTGCAACTGGAGAGCAAAACAATGTGACCTTTCTGTTCAGAGATATAAAGTTACTGAACAAAATGGAAGTCATGCTATTAATAGTTTATTTATGACTGTATCACTAGGTCAGAACTAATTCTCAAATCTTGCATCTAATTTCACAATGGCAACCCCGCTTTCATTAAGCTGGTCCTTCTTGCAGATTCAAAAGACTCCACGTCCTCTCAGACTCCAGTCCCCTTGGCCCAACCCCTGAAAGTGGACATAAGTCTTATTCCCCACCCAACCATTCTAGTCCGAAAGAAAGGGGCAGCAGCTCATCTCGCTCTCCGCTGTGTTGGGTCTTGGAAAGGGTGCTCTCTCTCCCCCGCATCGAAGGACAGGAGGAGATTTTTGCCCAAGAGTGATGGAGTTGTGCGATCGTCCAAAGGCAAGTCTGTAGAGTGGGGCTTCATCATTTCCTTTGCAATTTTGTGATTTCCTAGACTTTCCACTCAGGATCTTAAAAACCAAAAACACACTCGGTAGAAAAATGCATTGAAAAATTGTTCATCCCTCGGCGCCACGACACGTATAATGTCACTTCCTCTGACATGTCCTTAGTTCCAAGCAAGCTAAAGACTGTAGTAAGTCTGTAGCCACAGACTAAGGACGGACCTCAAAGGTCATGACTCAGCACACCCACCTGCCCAAATTACAGAAACTCCAAGCTCCTCCCCTTGACTCCTTCTCCAGGTTCCATATTTCCCTAATGTTTTCTTACATAACTGACAACGCTGAGAGGATGCATCTTGCAAGTAATGCCAAACATGAAACACAGTCACTGGACCATCCGGGCCCAGGTGGTGGTTCCTCGTGGCCTGATGGTCTCCACCTGCCCGTGAGCTCGTGCAGTCCTTCCGGGCCAGATTCCCGCAGCCGGCCATCTGCAGCTGGCGTCTCTGGGTTGGGGCCGTCCCACATTGCAGAGTCTTCAGCGTGGATCCCGAACTCTCATCAAAAACGTCTTTGGGGCGACAAACCCTAAGAGACCCTTAATCATAGGAAACAAACTGAGGGTTGCTGGAGGGGAGGTGGGTGGGGAGCTGGGATAACTGAGTGCAGGACATTAAGGAGGACACGGGATGTGATGAGCACTGGGTGTTATATAAGACCGATGAATCACTGAACTCTACCTCTGAAACTAATAATACACTATATGTTAATTAATTGAATTTAAATTAAAAAAAAATCTTTGGAATGTTACACTGACTGCCGTGTGGAGATAGAAGCTATTTATAGGCCGAACACTACCTGTCATATACCAAGGCAATAAAATGCAACCGGAATCTCCAGATTGCTCTGAATGTAGCTTAGATTTTTCTAAGCTAACCTTGCTTAGCTCGGGAAGGTAACTTTTTCTCAGGCTCTCGAGCAACCATCTATCATAAGATGATAGATTTCATATCCTAAGACTGATTTCCAAGAAATTTGTTTTGATTCCAGTAATAGGTCATTCAGTGGGAGAGGAAAAAAATCAAACTAGGAGTTTAACCAAAGAGGAAATGCAGATATATAATCTCGATACACTGGTCAGTTCTGAAGGTCATCATCAAGTTCAGGTTATGAAGGTCACGTGTCATCTGGGTGTTGGAAGTCCCTGCCCACAGCAATTCATAAAAATCTCCAGGGTCGGGATGTGCTTAAGTAAAAACGTTTACTGTACACAGAAAAAGTTGAGATATGCTTAAATAAAATCTTAACTATACAGTAAAAAAGACAGTCACATGTAATTAACTGTACAGAGAAATGTTTGCTACTCTCCATTAAGTTTTCTTAAATTGTGGACGTGAGCACATACTGGTTTGGGCCCCACAAAGCTGTGATGAGCTCGACAGTGCGAGGGGCCTGGCTGGCTCGGTCAGTTGAGCGTCCTACTCTTGATTTCAGCTCAGGTCGTGATCTCGGGGTCGTGAGATTGAGCCCCGAGTTGTGGGGCTCTGTGATCTGCTGGGAGTCTGCATGAGATTCTCGCTCTCTCCCCCCCTCACCTTCTGCCCCTCCCCCCCACCCCTGTGCTTGCTTGCATGCGCTCCCTCTCTCTCTCTCAAATAATTAAAAAAAAAAAAAAAATCCACAGCACGTTTTACAACCTCCAACCCACGAGAATGGAAGAACCATACTTTCCAGGCCCTTCCTTACAGCCGCTTTCTCCCCAAGGATCTCCGGCTTCCCAGACAGGTGAGCAGGGACACTCGGGGGCTGACCCCGAAGAGCACTGCCAACCAGACCCGACTCATCCCTGCGACCGGGGGCCTTCCTGGGCTCTCCTGACTGTCCCCAATGCCCGTCCTGGTGCCCCCATGTCCACAGCAAGCCAATGAGTTTCCAGCCTTTGCTGAAATAGTGGGCCAGATCTGAAGAATTCACTTGGAGAAAGGGATCCACAGCCAAGTTTTTTTTTAAAAGCCACTGGACTATTTTATCCCTAATGTCATTTTGGTTTGAATGTTTTCTGATTCATCAACTCCAAGCTGCTTTTCATTTGAATTGAAATGTCATTATTTCCTTTACTTCCCTTCAAGGACCTGAATCAGAGGGTACAAGGCTCAACCAGGAAAAGGGTAAGTCTAGCCCTTATTCAGTTGTTCTCCATTGAGGTTAAAAATAAAGAAAAAAAAAGAGGTTTGAGCTCTTCAGAATCTCTGAGGGAAAGCCAGACATAGGTTTGTTTTGTTTTTTTTTTTTAAGCTTTTTAGGTGATTCTAATATGAACCCATGCTGAGAACCACTGATTTAGTGGGGAAAAAAATTCGGTGGGACTCAGGAACCCTGAGATTCTAGACTCTGCTGTGTCACTCTCCTGGGCAAGACACTTAGTTCTTTGGGCCCAATTTCCATTTCTGCAAAATAAAAGGTATGAGCTAGAGGCTCATCCTTTTAGATCTGATGCTCATGCTGAGGGCAAGTCTCTATGGCTACGTACGTGGATATTTCCGTATAATGCTAATTCAACTGCACTTTAGACTAAAACTACCAAAGTAGATCACAACCAAAAAAAGTGACCTCTTTATTGCCAAGTGTATCTACCTTTCCCAGACCTCATTCTTCTCTGCAGCTTTGATGCTTTGGACCCATTTTCTGGATCCCTCCTCCCTAAAGGATCTAGGACATTGCATTCACTAGAAGGAACGAACCAAGTTGTTGTTGTTGTTGTTATTGTTTTGTTTTGTTTTTTTAAGATTTTATTTATTTATTTGGCAGGGGGAGAAGCAGAGGGAGAGGGACAAGCAGCCTCTGTGCTAAGCACGGAGCCCAATGCGGAGCTCCATCCCACGACGCTGAGATCATAACCTGAGCCAAAATCAACAGTCAGACACTCACCGACTGAGCCACACAGGCGCCCCAGGAACAAGCCAAGTTTTAAGTGAAGGATCAAAGGACCCCTGACCAGAGGTGAGGAACGGAAATGGACAGGGGCAGCGGAGTGATCGAAGAGAAGAATGTCTGGGATAACTGGCTCAGGAGGCAAGTGTCGGGGTAGATTGCCAACATCCCCCAGATTTCCTGCAGTGTTGCTGCATATATTGCCAACAGACAAAATGGGCATGTAAGGAGGACGGGCTGTGAATGGGATACATTTCGCATTTTGGATCCGTTGAATTGGAGGCACCCAAGTTTTACATAATTGCATCCTGAAGGACATGACCCTGGACGACTTTCACTCATGCCAAAAGCGAACTCTATGATGCTGTATGCTGCTGTCTGATGACAATGGAAAATCAGGGGGAGGGGTCTCTCAGGCTTATGGAATGTCCTCTGTCATTCTCCTCTTGCTCTTTCGCCCTTACCAATTCCTTCACACTCATCTGTTCTCTTTTCTTCACTCCTTCTCCTTCAGTTCTCAAAACACTGTACCTGGAGCTTTTTCTTGGCATTTATTTCCTACCTTGTATTTTGTCACCAGTGGATGTTAATGAATGAATGGAACGAGGAAGTTCGCGGAAGGCGACAGGGGACAAGCACCCTCAGCAGAGAGAGGTCTGGCAGTAAGGAAGTAATCAGATCACCTCGCTGCTGCAGGAAAACAGAAAAAAAAACACAAAGCAGACATAGAACTCAACGAAAAACAACAGTCTTGGCCTAGTCAATGTAAGGGCCATGAGAATAGCTGACTTTTTTGTGCGTCGTTGATAATGCTAACGATATGAGCGCATTCTATTTGTCAAGTATGATCCTAAAAGCTTTTATATATTAGGTACATATGTGATCTCATTTAATCCCAGGAGGTGAGAATTATTATTTCCACCTTATGTATGAGGAAAATGGCTGAGAGGTTAGGTCACTGCTATAAGATCGCACAGCTGGTGGGCGACCCAGCTGGGATTCAAAGCTAGGGCAGCCCGATCAAGGGCCCAGACAGTCTGCTCTGCTTTCCTGCTGCTGGTAGCATCGCTGTACATGGCAGAAAGAGAAGTGACGCTCCTACCAGGGACCCCGAGTCATCCTCTCATTGCCTGTCGGAGGTGTGAAGATGTGCGGTACCATTTGGAAAGGGTCCTCCCCAAATGGTGAAAATTCGAATGGTTTCATTCTCAACAGCTTAATCTTCAATTACCTGGAAAATTCACTCATATGAAGATCTTAGCCCCTATCAGTTCAACGAATGAGGAATTGCAGTAGTTTTCTTGACATCAAGCCACCAGCAATGCACACAGAATGCCAGGCGCTAATGCACCGGAGAAGGACAATATATTCCGGTTTCTTTCCAAAGCCCTAAGAAATCATGTCCCAACCGGCTCAGGCTTTTGAGCCCTAAAACCACATTAGCCTATTGGATTCAGGGAACAATCTATAATGACTCTCTCCAAAGTCCCTCTCCTGGGTCCCTGTCAAAAGTTGAGTCGCTGATTTTTTTATATTTAGAAACTGAATGATACCCCCCCAAAAGTCTTTCCCGTTCACTGCCCCCCACTACAGTCGGGCTGTGAGTCAGCCCAGAAACACAAGGTCCTGACAGCATCAGGTCATCTCCTGGGGACTTGCCCCTCCCAGCACGATGCCACTAAAGATGCGTGACAGTAAAAACTGCAAATTCAGAGATGGAGCTCAGGGTTTCAAATACACTGCTCAGTGGCTTTCCTTTTCTCTCCCTTGACTTGACCATCAGGATAGCGAGAGTCAAGGTAATTTACTGAACTTTCTTGCTGTCTTTTACTTTTGTCCTGAGCCAAGAAAGTAGTAAGAGAGGTTACAAACACGAGTTTGGAGTTAGAAAGAATGTCCTTGCCACTCGGCACTGTCCCTTCCCCTCTGAGCAGTCGCTTTGCTTATTCGAGCCGCATGTAGAGTGGGGTTATAAGGCCTTCCTGCCAAGCCCCTCCTTTGTTGTTATTTTCCTCACTCGTACTTGTCAAGTACAACCTTGCCCTGTCAGAAGCCAACGGGAGTACCTACAGTCGGAGGTACAGCTTTTAGTGCCGTAATCTTACATCGTGAGTTTTCAATAAATTCTTCTAATTATTAAGGGGGCCTGAGGGTTCAGCAATGGGCACCATTGGCCCCAGCACAGCCATCAGGACCGGGAACCATGGTTTAAGTGGCATAAATCATGGAGCATAAGTTGGCTTCGGGTTTTGGTCAGTGTGGTGGGTTGAGTGATGTCCCCCCCATCTCAGTTCGTGCCAGCTGGACCCCCAGAATGAGACCTTGTTTGGAAATAGGGTCTTTATAGATGTAATTAGTTAAGTATGTCAAGATGAAATTATCCTGGATTTCGGGTGGGCTCTAAATCCGATGACTGGTGTCCTTGGAAGAAGAGGAGAGGACAGAGAGATGGTGGGCAGAAGGCCGTGTGAAGACAGAAGTGGAGACTGGAGTAAAACTGCCACAGCAGGTGACATCTGGGCCACCGGAAGCTGGAGGAGGCAAGAAGGATCCTCCCCTGGAGCCTCCTGAGGGAGCACGACGCTGTTGACATCTTGATTTGGGACTTCCAGCTTCTAGACTGTGAGATACTTACACTGTTGTTGTTTTAAGCTTCCCAGTTTGTGGTAATTTGTTACGACAGCTCTAGGAAACAAATACGGTCTTTGATTTTTCACTGGAACATTCTCTGTCTTGTCTCACATTTGCTATCAAGTTTGACCCTGGGTCCTCCCAACCGCAAATGCCAATGTAACGAACCAACTGGTACCTGGGAAGCAGTTTGAGAAAGCAGGGAACGACCTCCCGTCGCACCCACACAAGCATTGCCTACAATATTAAGAGGAAATTCCTTAGTGTGTCCTTCACTGCTCCTCATGACCTGAGCCAGCCCAGTTTTCCAGGGTCAGCTTAGTTGGAACAGGGCTCACCCTTCATCCAGCGACATGCAGCCTCTCAGCCGCTGGCATCATCCCTGCCCGCTCCCACCTCACTGGTCCCAGTCCTACTCATCTTCCAAGTTTTAGCTTATATGCCACCTCCTCCACGAAGTATATCCTAACTTATCCCATACGAGTTAAGGATCTTTTGACTGGAAGTTCAAAACCACTCAACTCACACTGACGTTAACAGTGGGAGGAATTTATTGCTTCCTGTGACTGAAAAATCAAGAATAAAAATGGTGTGAGGTAAACAATATTCTGGTGATTCAAGGACTAGTTTATTTTTGTCTCTTCATTCGCCTCGTGCAGTCAACCCCGTCTGAAGGCTGACTCACCTCGCAGGTACAAAACAGCTTTCCGCAGCGCCTGGGGACTTCTTCCTTCAAATGCAACAGAAAGAGGAGAGTCTTTGTTGTCGCTTTCCCAGCCAGAGGCTTGACCTTCACTCTGATTGGTCTAGCTTAGAGAGCAAGGTCGCTCCTGAGCCAATCACTGTGCCCAGGGGTAGGGAGAGCTCTGATTGGCCAACCCAGGTCATGTGTGCCACAGCCGCCATACTTGCCCCGAACCCATGTCTCCGCAACGGGAGCCGAAGGAGTGGATGCTGGGAGACGTCAGCTGGCCGTTACGTTCACTCCCTCTTCCGTGTGCTCAGTATCTTTGTCCACGGTTCCGTGAAGGCACCGAACATCCTTTGAATGTATTTTATTCCAGTACCTGTACCTCCCCAGAAAATTCCTTGGGACCAGAGACTGTGCCTTCCTCACAGGCAGATCTCAAGTTAGCCGCGCACGTGGTTGGAGCGCAATCAAGTTTTTTGTGGAAGCCAATTATGTTTTTAAAAGGGAAATAAGGCAAAAGTTGTTTTCATACTTTCAAATTCCCAAAGGATCCTGTTTCGTTGTTTTCTGCACATTGATTAATCCCTTCTCCAGTAAGTAAGGCTAATCGCAGGCCGTGCCAAAGGTTCTCACGTGCTGTAATCGGATACATTTAGAACATTTTAGTCATCTAGAAACGAAGTCGAATGTCCACTGCATTTTTTGTGTGTGAATGTGTGGAGAGTTATAAATAGACATGGAAAAACACTCGGGCTGGGTGAACTCAGTTGGCGGGGGCCCTGGATTTGGACCCCCAAATATAGCCCGCTAACAATTTGCCACAGGCACTTTTTTTTTTTTCCACACGGTTCATCATTTCAAACATTCTGAGCAACCGTCCTGAATATTTGTTCAAGAGTACATTTTTTCCACTTTGTCTTTTAGCCAAATGTGCGGCTTTTTCTTTAAAAAGCGATGAGAACCTCAGGCACAGATAAATATATACCCCGGCACTTGGCTATAATACAGTTCTCTATAGGCAATTCTGTCGCATGTCTGTGGGATTGGTTTAAATCTGGAAGCCTCCGGAAGACCTCAGTCTCACACTCCTGCCCCCACAGCTGCTACTGAGGAGAAGGCCCACTCCTCACAGTCGTGGTTTTCCACTAAATAGAGCCAGAGAAAGGGACGCTCAGTGAGGAGTCTCTTGACAGACATGAGCTCGGGGAAGCCTGGGCTTCTGGCTGTCTGGTGACGGCGACAGCACGTAGCCACGTGCGCTGCAGCCGCCCCCACCCCCCGCCTTTTCCCAGTGTTGTCCTACTGCTGTGCCACCTACGTTTCTCTCCCTTCCTGTCCCTCTCCCACCCCACCCCCTGCAGCCTTCCAAGCGCAGCCTCGCTGCCGGATTTGACACATCTGATTACAGTTGACCCAGGCATTTCCCAGGGTAACTTTGGTCCTTGTCCAACAGCTCAACTGGATCGCAGCGCTGGAGATCAGAACAGACTTTCCCATGGCGCCATGTAATTAATGAGGTTTAGATTCCCAGGCTAGACCCTAGAAGCCCATGTAACCCACGTGTGCCAGGGATGTCCTGGGCGAGAGTTTGGGGTCGAAGTAGACCTGATGGGATCTTCATTTAGCCCTTTGTCCTCGGCCCCGACCTCTTCTTTCTGTCTCAGATGCAAACGGGGTGGCTACCTGGAGGTGAGCCGCCATCAGAACACTATATGTATGTGTGTGTTTGTGTGTGTGTATATATATAATATATTAAATATATATAATAAATATAAAATATATAAAATATAAATATATATATATTTTAGAGGGAGAGCACAAGCAAAGGGGGAGGGGCAGAGGTCGAGGAAGAAGCAGACTCCCCGCTGAGTAGAAAGCCTGAGGCCCAGCTCTGTCCTTGGACTCCAGCATCATGACCTGAGCCGAAGGCAGATGCTTAACCGACTGAGCCACCCAGGTCCCCCAAGAACACCTTCTTGAGTAGCTGCAACCATCCAGGGCTACCTGCCCCTAGATCTCTTTACAAATAGAAAAGGGAAAAAGAAAAAATAAACCTCTTTGGATAATCCACTCTCGGCGGGTTTCTGCTTAATGCAGCAGAACAGTCCTAAACTGCATCATGGTACCTCTCTCTACAGCTCCAGAGGTATTGACTTCAGATTTTAAACAACTCAGGTCTGAGATCTCTTGATCACACAGAGGCCAATATTGGCCTTGCTGATCCTGGTGTCCCTGCCGGGTCAGGCCGGGTGGAGGGGTTGGGCTTTGTAGAAAAGACACTGAAAACGCCTGGTGGAGAGGAGCCTGGAGGGAAGGGCAGAAGAAGCCAAGGAACACACTCTTGTTTTGAAATGGATGCAGGACACGGAGAGCATCCCCTCAGCAGTCCTCGGGCTCAGCTCTGGGGCACTCACAGCCCGCCTGGCCGTGAAGACGCCGTTGGCAACTCTCTTTCCAACGGAGGGAGCGCGGAGCAGTCTCAACTCCCACCGGCTCTCACTGCGTCAGGACCGGCCCCCGCTCTGCTCCCACGGGAGGGACCCCCACGAGGGGGGTGGGGGGCTGGACTAGCTCCCAGCAAACACAGCCAGAGGATGCGAGGGCGGGAGATGGAGCTCAGAGGGGGACGGAAAACCCTGGGCCCACTGCGGTCATTCGTCTACACCCGGTGACAGCGGCTCTGAGAGCGGTGCGCTGTATCTGGTCACAAAGCGTCACCTTTCTGCAGCACAGGACTTCACAGCAAAGGACAGCAGCTTTGCTAGCACCCGAGATGGAGTCACTGCTTTGGTGCTGGAGAGAAGAGGGACCAGAGGAGAGTGATGGGCAGAAACCTTACTACTACTATCACTTTCTTTTGTTAGTTTTTTTTAAAGATTTATTTTTATTTATTTGAGAGAGAGAGGTGGGAGGGGCAGAGGGAGAGAATCTCAAGCAGACTCCCTGCTGAGCGCAGAGCCTGACTCGGGGCTTGATTCCACGACCCCTGAGATCATGACCTGAGCCAAAATCAAGAGTCAGACGCTCAACCGACTGAGTCGCCCAGGCAACCCCCTATTATCACTTTTAATCATTCTATTAATAGTTACTATCTTACTTTTTCCCTGAGTATTTTCACCTATACTCTGATTTCTCACAACATCCCTTGGAAGGAGGAAAGGCTGGGGTATTATATTCTCATTTACCAGGTGAACGGACCGAGGCTCAGAGAGGACTGCTGACTCCCTCGGATCGCACAGGAACCCCAGACCGGATTCTCAAACTGAAAGTGCTTCTCACAGGAGCTGCAGCATCCAGGGCCCCGGCAGGAAACAGATGGCACTCTCCAAAGACGTGATTCACAGGAGCGTAAGGAAGGGACTATTTACAAAGGTGTGCGCGGGGTTGAGGGAATGCAGGGTGGGAGAGTGATGCGTCCCGGGGCCAGCAAGGCAGGGAAGCCCTTGCCACGCATAGGCCTGCAGGGGCGAAGAGAGGGAGCGTTCGCTGGAACTTTGGTGGGAGCCGAGCCCCCGGGGAGAGGGCCACCAGACGGGCGCCCTTGCCAAAGCCGGGCAATGACTACCCCCACGTTCTTTCCTCCCGCCCCCTCCCATTTCCTGTTGGTTGGCGCCTCCCGTGGGCCAAACCGAACTGGAAGCCAGAGGGCAAATACGCCCGCGTTGTGTTCCAGCCCGTGAGGTCAGCTTCCCACAGCTGGGAGCCAGGGGAGCAGCGCTGAGCAGATCTGGGGGGCGGGGGACGGAAACGTCCTGCCGGGATCTGCTGCGCACTGATTATGAGGCAGAAACTGCGCCAGGGGACGTCTCTGACGGTCTCGGGTCATCCTTGCTCTGATCCTGGGTGGTGGGCACGGAACCTCGGGTTGCCAACTCATACGCGTAAAAGTCAAAACTTTGTCTTTCTCTAATTCAGTGTCTGCGTGGAGCTTCCGTTCTTCTGATGGGTGGCAGAAACCTTATCTCAGGCCGTTTGTAGTGTGTCCAGCCAGTTCTGGACCCCAACACAGACGAGCCCTGAGACACCTTCCCCAGGGGCTTCGTGTCCATCCACGTGACTCCCAGAGCGCTCGGGTCAAGAGTTGCTGCCCTCCCTGCTTCCCCACGGACACGTCTCAAGACACCCTTGTTTCCATCTGGTCTCTTGTCTTTAGATCAGATGCACAAGTGCCTGTCCCAACTGTAAGATTTCTCTAGGTCCTATTCTCGTTCACCCCTTCTGGAAAGCTCTGAAACATTTGGCTTGTTGTCCTATGGCTCTACTGGTGGTGGGGGCTCCCTAAGGGCTGTCTCCGTCCCGCCAACACGCAGCTTTCTCTATTCTGCCTCTCTTGCATGGACTTGTGGGGAAATCCTCTGAGACTTGCCCCCTCAGGGCTCATCTCTGGAAGCAAGGCTAAGGTCCTCTTTGGCGCCAAATCCCCAAATGGATCTGGAGTTTCGGTTGTGGCCTTTTCCCCTCGGGGTCTGGCCTAGGATCCTTTACTTGGAATCGCATGGCCATATCCACCCAACGCTCTTCTCCTCTCCTCCCTTCAGCTGACCCCTCCTCCTCTGCCACGGACTCCGGGCTGTGGAATGTTTAAGCAACAAATACTTCGAGGTGTTGGAAAATGGCTCTGTGAATCCAGGTATGTTTCTGTTTCCAAATATACAGGCATAAACTTTATCCTCTAAATCATTCAAGGATTAGGATTTTGAAGCTCAAACGCCTAGATTTTGGCCACCTGAAAGCTTTTTCTCTTAAAGTTTTTTTTCTTTTTTTTTTTAATCTCTACCATGGCCATAATTAAAAACTCAAAGCCAAGAATTGTCATCTTGGTTGTCTGCCTTCACCTGTGGCATCTCTTCCCTGGGGCGGGGAGCCTCGGCTGCCATCTTTAAAGAGAAAAACCTCAAGTTACCGGAACGTCCCAGAATGGAAATGATAGTAGTTAAGGCAGGGATGGATTTACCATGAAGCTAATGAGGTTTATTCTTCAGGGTCCCTTACTTTCAAGGACCCCTTCCAAGACTTCGGTAGGGACTCAAGCAATGGTTTCATGGATTCATGCGTTTTTATAAAACACGCAAATTTTAAGATGTTTTAAAGCTTGCGTCAGTTAAGACCACTGTCTTCTTCTGCTCAGAGTTCCTTTCCACCACATTCTGTCCACCTTGGGTGGTTCTCTAGTGGCTGTGGAGGTTTGGGAACTTTAGCCGACGAGAAGTCGAGCTGCATCCACACACTGATATCCTTAGTCCAGGGCGAGAGCCGTGTAACCCGGCACTTTCGGGGGTCCCACTGGCTTCATTCCTCCCCTAAAGGTAAGGAGTCTACGAGGCCAAAGAGCCAAGTGCACCCGGAGCTTCAGCCTCTTCTAGACCCCACTGCAGGTGTGGCAACCATGGAGGTCGCCTCTCGGAAGCCCCTTCATGGAGAGCATCCCCGGTCCACTGCGGGGAGTCCAGTTACTGAGATCCCTCCACCATTGAGCCTTCAGAATCTGCCCGTGTTTGAGCCAAGGCCATGCTCCTCCCAGGCAGCCTTCAGCTAATGAAGAAGTGTGCCAGGGTCCTAGCAGCTGGACATTGCCGCCCAGTGGGGGCCTCTTCTCATGGGCCATCCTCGCCCCACAGCGTTGGATCGGGTCGGAGACGACTTCAGGTAGGCATTTCAGTCTGCATCTCTATCTGCCTACTCCCTTTCCCTGTGTCCTCCCGCAGGTTTCGGGTTTGCACTATGGGGTGGAGTCTTTCCCTGCTCATTCCTGCTTCCTCGCCTTATAGTTTCAACAAGCATTACTCCCAATAAACCTCCAGTACTCCCAACTCCGCCCCAGTGGCTGCTTCCCAGAGGACCACCGTGACACGTTGGTACTGGGAGTGGCCCAGGAAAGCAGGCAAGAAGATGTGGTCTGGGGACCTGATCAGTGATCGATTGTGTGTGTGTGTGTGGGGGGGGGCGTTCCATCCCAGGGGTATGTACATGGAGCACAGAGGGTCCCTATAGCAAGGGGGCAACCCAATAGCTACAATTTTCTCCGACGTTGACTTGGGAGAATGTTCTGATGATGGGAAAACCCAAGGTACAATGCTTCGGGCTTTGAAACAGCAGTGGGCGTGCAGGTAGAGGGGTACAGAACCTATGTATATAAACACCGTAGGATCCAGTTGCCTTAGGTTGCATTGATCTTCTTCAGAGAGATCATGAAAAACCAAGCGCAATTAACAAACAATAGAAATCTAAAGACGAAGGTCAGGAGGACGCTTTGGTAGCTCCAAAAAGGCTGCATCTCCTGCAATGGGCGAGGAGAAAAGTCTAAAAATGAAACTTGGAACAAAAGGTGGAGTTGCCGAGCATCCCTGACGATGGAGGACGCAGCCGCAGCAGGTTTGTTACGGCCCTGACACAGGCGATGGGATCACGTGGGCCGGTGCCTCTGATAGTCTTGGTTCCCGAGACTCCTCTGAGCCCTCTGAATCGCTTCTTTTATTGTGATATTGGGATCTAGAATTAAAAATATGTTATTTGGGGGGCACCTGGGTGGCTCAGTCAGTTGAGCAGCCGACTCTTGGTTTCAGCTCAGGTCATGATCTCAGTGTCATGAGATCGAGCCCCGTGTAGGGCTCTGGGCTCAATGCAAGTCCACTTAAGATTCTGTCTCCTTTCCCTCTGCCCCACCCCTCACTCTCTCTCTCTCTCTCTCTCTCTAAAATAAATAAATAAATAAATGTTTAAAAAGGGAAAAAATATATATATATTATTTGATTTTTGATTTCTGGCACAGAGCTTCTTGGAATTTCCTAAGTGATGAGAGCAGTAAAGGTGTCTTTGGTTATGGCAACTCAGGCATCATGGCAGAACATTCTAGGACTAAAAACCATGTCGGGAAATGAATGTGTTCCGGCTGCAAAAGTATGGGGTTGTGGAGGAGAAGCGAGTCAGAATAACTCCATGGAACATTCTCCCAATCATGAAAATTCTTCACCGTCTTGCAATGTAAAATTGCAAACAGAGAATTTGTTTCCTTTTGACATCTACTCAAAACTGTCAATCATAAAAAACAAGCTTCGATCCACCATGCTGGGGAATAGACTGGATCAGCTCGATCTCTCTCTACAGAAAATGCTATTACAAAATCATTGTCATACGGAGAGGCTGTCAAAGTGTACACAGCCCTCCCCGCCCCCCAAAAAATGAAGAAAAAGGTATCACAAAATCATACAAGTTAATTAGTAAAATATGTTACTTTTCTGGTTTTTTTGTGGTGTTTATAGTATCTGTTCAATTTTTTTAATTGTAATTTAATATGACTTCTTTCTCCTAAGTAACTGTTCCCTTTCATATTTAATTTTGTACTTGTAAGTTTCCATTCTTCTTAAAAAGGCTCCTTCAAACTGAATAAGCCTCAGCCCCCACAAAACCTGGATCCCCTCCTGAACGAATATTATTATCACGAACCCATGCGTTATTTCATCATTGTGGTAGGGTGGACAAGATTGCCGCTGTTTTTACAGAAAAGAAGAATGAAGGCCCAGAGATGAACTTGCTTACTCATTCCGGCCCCGAATGCTTTTTCCTCTAGGTTCTCGTATCTTCCTGCTTCCTCCTGCTTCTTGGCTCTCGGTCTGTGGATCCTCCTACTGCTTCTCCCACCAAGTCCTAGTAGGGAGAGGCAGAGGGAGACTAAGTGGGGAGAGGGGGCCTCCCTAGATAAGCCTCTGCTGGAGGGCCCGGGCTGTCCGGCTGGCGGTGGCCCTGGGCGGGGACACGGGGAGGGGGTGGGATGGCAGGGCACTTCCAGGCTCTGGGCCTGGGCCAGGACCCTGCAGCGGCAGTGAATTGCTGGTGTGGCTTAAGCCTGATGTCACAGACACAGAGAGGGGGCTGGCGAAGGATTGTTCATCTGTGTTTCTTCGTTTCTGAAACCACCCAGCCCGGCGCAGAGGGGGCCGCTGTAGAGAGCCGGACTCGAACCCAGGCTCAGGATGGCCACTAAAGGCACCTGAGTCTTCACTCCTCCTTGGCCGAGGGCCCCTGGACCGTCCTTTGGCTAATCGGGCTGTGAAGAATTGCAAAAGCACTGCCTCTTAGAGCAGAAAGAACCTACGTACCCCCGAATGCAGCAACCCTCAGGTGCACCCTGGAGGAAGAGAGAATCAGTGAGGACAGGGCAATGCAGTGACTCGTTCCAAAAGCTGAATGCATTCGATTTAAACCCTGACATTTTGGCTTAGATGGGGTCCTATCATTTAAAACAAAACAAAACAAAACAAAAAGCCCTGCATTTGGTGTTATAATATTCCTTAGAAAATAATGGTGTTGGTGCTAATATTTGCTAGCGTGTATTATACGCAGCTGCGTGCTGGGCGTTGGGCTGAAGGCTTTGCACTTGGTCTCATTTCATCGACACAAGAACCTGACAAGGCGAATGCTCTTATTAATCCAAGTTTACTTGCAAGGAAAGTAAGACGTCGAGATCCAGGAGGCAGATGTCCCGCCCGGACGCGCCGTGGGCTCCGGACCTGAGCTCGGGCGGCTGACTTCCCTGCGCTCACTCAGCCATCCCGCCCTCCTGCCTCCGGAGATTACATGTGGAGTTAGGTGGTTAGGTTAAAATGAAAGTCCGGCCAACTTGCTGGAGCCTCGTGCTTTCTTAAAGAACCTGCACTGGTTTAGAAACCTGGAATCCCAGGAGCTGGTGAGACAGCCCATCCGGGCCATTCGACAGACACCAGTGGGGACAGACTGGGTGACACAGCGTCACCGGGCAGCTTGGGAGCACAGTTAGACCAAGGGGAGACCCCTGGCCTGGCGGATTTTCAGCATTTGTGAGACATGAGCATTGGGGGATTTCCTTTGATCTGGACAATGGCTGACTAAAGGAAAGGCAGCTTCTAGAAATAAATTCAGAAAACAATTCTTCTAACCTATGTCTCCCCAGGGACATCCTGGCTGTGCCATTGTATTTCGGGGTAGCTCCAGGAATGCGTCCACATTCCTCCACGGAGCGGGAATTTCCAGGCCTTGGGCTCCTACTGGATGCTGCGTCTCCAGCCACAAAGGAGAAGTCTGCAGGCACGTTCTCGCCGCTCCCCCCACGGTACCTCTTCCCACTCGGGGAGTGCCTTTCCCGTTGGCTGTCTCCATGGTGAAGGTGAGAGAAAGGGAGAGTTCAGATGGTTGCCCTGGCAACAGCAAGGGAGAGCTTGTTGCCTTGGTGATGGTGAGGCACGTGAGGCAGTGAGTCTCCGAGAATCTGACCGCCCCCCCCCCCAGCTCCCACCCAGGGCTCCCCGGGTTAGCGACTCGCCGGGCAATGATGACGGTCTTACAGGTGATGGTCTCTATCCAGGCCACCGGACTGGAGTCTCCCTCTGGGTGCAGGCACACTTGGTTCGGGACACATTATTCACCATATGGGTTCTCGACTGCCTCGTCTGTAAAATGGGGCCAATATCAACCTCCCATAGCCACAAGGAAAAGTAAACATACTTTCCGCAAGGAAAGTAAACATACATGCCAGTAAAATTTACCCATTATTATTACACAGTAACTATTTTTTTCAAGGATTTATTTATTTATTCTGGAGAGAGAGAGAGGGAGAAAGCACGAGGGCAGGGGGAGGGGCAGAGGGAGAGGGAAAGAGAATCCCAAGCAGACTCCATGCTGAGTGCAGAGCCCGATGGGGGGCTCGATCCCACGACCCTGAGATGGTGAACTGGGCTGAAATCAAGAGTGGGATGCCCAACCAACTGAGCCACCCAGGCGCCTCTATTACATAGTAACTATTATCACACACTAATAACCACTGTTTCTAAAACGCAGAGAGGGAGGACGTCGGATTTAATCAGACCATTTTAGAGAAGGAAGCTGGAGCCCAGGGCCCGTGAGCGACTGCCTGAGTTCCAGCAGAGTTAAGCTCTACTAGAGTGGGAAGCCAGATATCTGGACTCGAAATCCAGTGCTGTTTCCACCACTCCCTCCCCTCTTGCACAGTAGACACGCCGGCCGCTGGCTGGGCCTGCCCTTGTCTCCCGCCTCAATCAGTGATGCCGGAAGCAAAGTGCCTAGTCCCTCCCCTCCCCCATGTCTCCCACGGTTTGCACCAGAAGCCTGGGCCGAGTCAACAAGAGCGTCTGGATGGTTGTCAGAACAATTAATAAGCACAAGATGGGAATAGTGAATTAACTTAGCCAAGTCTTCCCATCCAATAAATTACTGAAATCATTCCAGACGCAAGTCTGATGGAATGCTTCCCTGTTTCATTGAACGGTTTTGGCATCGTGTAGCCTCTAATGGCATTCCTGAATCATACAACTTGTGAATTATTAAGGTTTTACTTGTGTGACCTATTAGTTATTTAGAAAGCGATGCATCATTCTGGGAAGACTACTGGCTGTAGAACTAACCAGACTTGAAATCAAATCCTGAATCCCACCATACACTAGCAATGTGCCTTTGGACGAGTTCATTCACCTCCCTGAGCATCAGTCTTCCGATCTGTGAAACAGGCAGGTAATAGTGATGCCTCCCGGCAAACTTGTTGCGAAGGTCAGAGATAATTTATATAAAACACCTGGCACGTATAAGTCACTCAGCAACTGATTGCCTTTCTCATTAAACACAAGGGGTCCCGTCACTTTTCACAGTGTGTTCTATCTCCACCCCTCTTGTCAGTCCTCCTTTGGGGGTGCGCCAGGAAGGAAAGACAGTGCCTTACATGGTTCTGCACCTGCTCCTGCGTAGGAAAGCTCGGGAAAGGTTTGCTGAGGTCAGCAGAGGCTCTTGGTTGCTTTGCATGCAATGCCGGGGCGCAGACGGGCTGATTGATTCTATTCCCCAGCCAGCCCATCTCCATCCAGGTCAGATAGCACGGGGAGCTGCTTAGCCAAAATCTTTCACAGCGTGCCCTCCAAGGCTGGCTGGGAGCGCCCACTTTGGGGGCTGTTGGTCACACCGATAGGGCTGGGTCCTGGCAGCAGGTTTGGACTGCTTCCCCCCCGCGGGCATCTATGCCTAATTGCATCAGAAGTTAATACCGGACCAAAGTCCGGCAATAAAATCGTATTTCCCAGGAATTTAGGATTGGGTCCAAGAAAGGGTTCAGTTAGTTTCTTGACACAGTTAAAATGTTTTCATCGGGCATCCGGGTGGCTCAGTCGGTTAAGCGTTTGCCTTCGGCTCAGGTCATGATCTCGGAGTCCTGGGAAGGGGTTTTGCTTCACACCAGGCTCCCTGCTCAGCGAAGGTCTGCTTCTCCTTCTCCCTCTGCCCCTCCCTGCAACTTGTGCTCTCTCTCTCTCTCTGTCTTAAATAAAATCTTTTAAAAAATGCTTTTATAGAAAGCCTGGAATGGACAATTGGCCATTTGCCACCATGAGGCACTTGACCTGGGGAAAGGCATACGCACACGTGCACACGCATGAAGAAGCATGCACGCACATACACACACGCGCACACACACGTGCTCTCACGCACATGCTCGCACACCCCCCACTGGGCAGATGCAGAATTCGGGCACAGAGGTCCCAGATCACGGACCTGATCGCTTTCTGGGTCCTAGCAGCATTTCTGACCTTCGGTTTGGGGAAACACCTTAAAATAAAACCCCCTTCTGGCTCTGTTGTTGTTGTTACAGGTCGAGTTTATTTCTGTTACTTCCGACCCAAGAATCCTGAGTGATCCCTCCCTTACAGTAGGGAGCACAGCGTGGAGCACCGGGACAATGCTCTGATGCCCTTGAAGGAATTCAGCTCACCAAGGTTCTACGCCTCAGACTTTTATTGATAATAAAGTAAGTCCCACCAGCTGAGCAAAAAGGTCCTGACTTTTTTGCATCTCAGATCCTCCTCAGTACCCTCCTTGGTCCAATAGTAACTAAAGACCCCACAGAGGCAGGCACTCACCACCTTTTAGGAGTCTCAGCGACTGCATTTACTTACTGACTATCACAGATGCCCGATAAGCTCCCTCCCTTCTGGGGACGGGAGGGACTTGGAAAGTTCATGACCAAATGCAGCCAGGTGCTGCCTGTGTGGTTCGATATTCTGACTAAATTAGTTCCTCTGGAAGTAAATGCTTCCCTCTGTGCTGGGGGCCAGCTGGTGACAGCCACCACAGTCAACGAGAAGGCCCCAGGGTCTCGGGTTTGCCCCCAGAACCAGCCATCCCCCGGAACCTGGGACTGTGAATTCAGAAGCGCCCGAGAGCCCGCCCAAGATGGCGGCGCACCCGACGCCAGAGCCAGGCCAAAGGTCGTGTGGTCGTGTAGCTCAGGGAAGAGCCCCGGGTGCAGGCTGCTCTGCCAGTCTCTGGAAGACGGGGGCGGTGGGGGCTGGGACAGGGTGGGCCTCCCAGGGAGCAGACTCTGCGAAGAGTTTAGGGACAGGATCTTTGTCACGGAGTGTCACTGGAACCATCCCCGGAGGAGGGGAGAGGAAGGAAACAGGACAGGGCAGAGGGAGAAGGGAGGCCCAACGATAGAGCCCGCAGGAAACACAGGAACCACAATGACCTTCACAGTCGTCTCCCTTCGGACTGAGCTGACCCAGCCTCTCTACCTTCCCCAGTGGATGCAGCAACCATGGGAAGGGCATGACCTTGGGCCACCAAGCTCTAGGCGGCTGAGGCCAACCCTGAAGAAGCCAACAGCTGAGCTTGTCTGATGAGAGCCTTCCCAGCAGCTGGGGAAGCAAGTCCTCTGGTGAAAAGGGGGTCTGGCGGCACATCCCAGTGTCCACCAAAGGTACGTCCCCAGCAGAAGGCGGGATAGAAACCTGAGCCTATAAGCCAGCAGCTGGAACACAGAAGCAATATCTTCCTGCACGAGATGCATCAGCCCACAGAGGAGCAGAGCTCAGGGTTTTACCAAGACCTAACATTTTAACAAGGAGAACTGTCACTAGGCTAATGTAGAAAAAAAGAAAAGAAAAAAGCACGCTGGTCTAGGAATCAGAAAACCTGGATTTGAACCAGGGTCTGTGGGCTCTTGGAGCTTGGTAAAGTCTCTAAGCCTCTCTGAGCTGAATCTGAAAACGACCATCATCACACCTGTTTCACGGGGCTGATTCGAGACGAAAACACTAGCACACGTGGCCAGAACCACCCACGACGAGCAGCCGGGATGCGGAGAATGTTACTTGGCTGGCTTGCCTTCTCTGATAATCACCACGGAAATTGTAAAAATTATTGTTCCAGCAGGAAGGGCCATAAACTGTTTTTTATGGCCTGACGAAGCCAGATGCCAGGCAGGGGACCGCAAAACTGACATTCATTCCTGAAACCTTTGGAATACACCAGTCGTTGGGCATCCGATGACCTCCATGACCCTTGGGCTGGGGGTAGGGAAGACTTACCTATGTTACTGCGGGCTCTCATTCACATCTGGACAAAATCTGTGGGACTCGGTCATCCTAGGGGACACTGCCCAGGCAACACCCTTGCGAAGTTGGGTAGGCGGTCACTACGAGCGGTCCCAAAACACACACACACGCACATGTGCACACACACACACGCACACAGAGTCTTAGAATAGACAGATTTTCACAGATAACCATCTGTAAAACCAGCAGAGGCTCAGATAAAAACAAAACAAAACAAACCCAAAAAACCCCAAAACTCATTATGAGGACACAAGCAGAACCATCCGTGGCTCGGATAATTAGGAGAACCGAAATCACGTTTGCCACTCCAGTTTGCAGAGAGTAGGACACAGCGGAATATTTTTATTCCCGGTGACCTAAAATGCTATGTCATAAACAGCACAGTTGGAGGGTCCCAGACCTAGCAGCCTTCTTTTCCCTCAATTGTTTTTTTATTGTGGTCAAATCCATATACATAAAATTTCCCATAAAATAACCATTTGTGAGGGTACAGCTCAGTCGTGTTAAATGCTTTCATAAGGTTGTACAACTGTCACTAACCTCCATCTCCTGAACTCTTTCATCTTGTAAAACTGAAACTCTCCACCCATTAGACAATAACTCTCTGTTCTCTTCCCCCAACCCCTGGCAACTACCGTCTAACACCCTTGTTTACAGCTGAAGAAACAGCCCGGGGAGGGCCAGCCCCTTGTCGCAGACACACAGGCCATCTGTGGCTGGTTGGGGACCCAAGCCAGGTCCTGGGGGTCCTGGTCCATTGCACAGAAGTGCGGGGTGTGGTGGGACCCACAGGCAACAACTCCCCATCCTACGTTCCTTCTGGCTTTGCAGGCGGTGAAGAGGGGTCGGCGAGGAGGAACCAGAAGCGAAAAGCTGAACTATCTTAGCTTCCTAGAGCTGCCGTGACCAAGGACCACAGACTGGGGGTCTTACACAATGGAAACACGCCCTCTCATGGTTCTGGAGGCTGGAAGTCCAAAATCAAGATGTTGGCAGGGCTGGCTCTTTCGGAGAGCTGTGGGGGAGAGTCTGTTCCAGGCCTTTCTCCTGGGCTTGTGGATGGCCATCATCATGCTCATACAGCGTCCTCCCTGTGTGTGTGTCTGAGTGCGTGTGTCCAAATATTCTCCTCTTAGAAGGGCACCGGGCGTAGTGATCAGCGGCCCACTTTACCCCCAGGCTGACCTCATCTTCCTGAATTACATCTGTAATGACCCTATTTCCAAATAAGGTCACATTCTGCGGGAGTGAGGGGTTAGGATTTCAGCAATGACTTTCGTGGTGGGGGGCAAACAATTCAGCTTAGAGCAGAGGCCCTCTCCTTTATTCGTTGGTCCAGAGAGACAGAAGGACCCACCCGCAAGTTGGGGAACTCAGGCCGTCTCATGTGTATTTGGCAACGTGACACGTGACATCGCGAGTCAACAAGAAGAGGGTGGTCTAGTCAATAAACCACTCGAAAAGCTCAGCAGTTCCCCAACAGGGCATGTGCACTGAGCTCCAGTCAGCAGATGCGACAAGCCTTGGGTGACGATTTGCACTGAAGCCTTGTTTACAATACCAGGAATTCTGTCCACGGGAGAAGGAGTGTGTAGATGGTTGTCATGGGCTGTACCGTGTCTGCCAAATTCGTATGCTGACGCCCTAACACTCAGGACCTCAGAACGTGACTGTATTTGGAGACGGTCTCTAAAGAGACTCTGTGATGAAAGTAGGATGAGGTCACGAGGGTGGGTCTTGGTATCTTTAGAAAGAGAGACTTAGACAAAGACAAACAGGAAGAAGACCATTGATCTGACTGATGTCCTTGTAAGAAGGGGAAATTGGGATAAACAGAGGGACACCAGGGATGGGCATGCACAGGGAAAAGAGGACACGGAGAGAAAGACAGTCACCTACAAACCAAGGAGAGAGCCTTCGATGGACGCCAACCCTGCTGACATCCCGATCTGCAAAGTTCGGCCTCCAGACCAACACAACCTATGTTTGTGTTGTTCGAGCCGCCCAGGCTGTGGTACTTTGTTGTCACAACTTTAGCAAACTAATGCAGTGGCATAAGTTTAAAAACACGTAGGGGAACCTGGGTAGCACAGTCAGTTAAGTGTCCAACTCTGGATCTCCACTCCGGTCTTGATCTCAGAGTTTTGAGTTCGAGCCCTGCGTAGGGCTCCGGGCTAGGCATCAGGCCTACTTAAACAAGAACAGAAACAAACATGTATAGAAGTGAGGTGCCTGGCTGGCTCAGTCGGTAGAGCATGTGACTCTTCATGTCTGGGTCATGAGTTTGAGCCCTGCATTAGACATAGAGATTCTTTAAATAAGTAAATAAAAACACACACACACACACACACACACACACACACACACACACACACACATAGAAGTAATAAGCACCAAATTCAGGAGAGTGAGTACTTGTATGAGGAAAGAAGTGGGATGGGACCAAGGAGGGATACTCAGAAGGCTTGGTCTATATTATTAAAATATTGCAGTGTTTTACTTTATTATTATTATTTTTTTAGAGAGAATGAGAGCGAGAGGACATGTGTGAGAGTGTGAGCAGGGCGAGGGAGCGGCAAAGGGAAAGAGAGAATCTTAAGCAGTCTCCACACCCACCATGGAGCCTGACTCAGGGCCTGATCTCATGACCCTGAGATTATGACCTGAGCCGAAATCAAGAGTGGGATGCTTAACTGACTGAGCCACCCAGGCCCTCCAAGCTGTATTTTACTTTAAAGCTGTGTGTGGTTGGTACCTGGATGTTTGTTACATTATACCCTCTATTTTTTTTATTTAAACCCGGAATACTTGAGCGTGACTCCGGGCTGAGCATTCCTTCATTTCAAGGCAGCCTAGCACACAGGGCCTTCAGCCGTAACTCACGGGCTAGTCATTTCTCCTCGTTGGCCTCAGTTTCTCTAACTGTAAAAACAGAAGAACGAACTAATTCAATACTTTCCAATATGCGCTCCTCAGGACATGAATTCAGTGAGACTTCGAATATACACTATTCTACATCCGGAAAGAGTTACCTGGTCAAATAATTTTTAGATATGCTGGATTACCAAAGATACAATCACGTTTTTTCACTGCAGAAATTTCAAAGGCTTTTTCCCCATGAAAAGCCAGCACTGGGCCACAGCATGGGCAAAACAGAGCACTCTTTTCAAAGAAGAGCCATCAATTTCTTTTCTTGTTCACTCAAATAAAAGCTCATGTCCCTGATGGTTCTAAAGGAGCATCACTAACTTTTTGCATGGGGTGCTTTGTGTAAATGAACTCATGTTAAAAGTTTAGAGACTTAGAAAGGCAAACCCTATAGCTGCCCTTGTGTGCAGGGATGGCATGGGGCCTCCTAAGAAACAAAAGGAAATATGCTGAAAATAGTTTTGTTCTAATGATTAGAAAGATCAATTATTTTATTATTAAAACACTAAGCTAAAAAATAAGTTAAACGAAAACTAAACCATCATGAAATAACCATGAGCTAAAATAATCTGGACATTTTTAAGAAATCCACCACGGTTTCCTTTTTACATTTTTATTGTGAAGTATACATACAGAAAAGGGCACAGAGTAGCGGCGCCTGGGTGGCTCAGTTGGTTAAGTGTCTGCCTTCAGCTCAGGTTATGATCCCGGGTTTGGGGGGAGGGGTGTCCCTGCTCAAGAGGGAGTCTGCCTCTCCCTCTGCCCCTCCCCCTGCTGGTTCATGTTCTGTCTCTCTCTCCCTCTCTCTCTTGCCCTCAAATATATAAATAAAATCTTTTAAAAAGAAAAGAAAAGGGCACAGAGTAAATGTCTAGCTTGGTTACTACCCATTGCCCAAGTCAAGAAATGGTGTATTGCCAGAACCCAAGATGGCCTCCTTCCCAGTCATGACGTCCTTCCTTCTCCCCAAAGATAAACACTTACTCCATCATTCATTCCCTCTTAGTTGTGCCTGTGTTTGTAAACCTTTTCATCAATAGAATCCAAAGCATGTGGGGTTTCTTGTGTCTGCTTTCTTCTGCTACACATTGTGTTTGTAAGACTCCATTTGCTATTGATTAGCCGTGGCCCTTCTCTTTTCCTAGCTGTGTAGTATTTCACTGATGGTCATCCCATTGCTCTTTTTACCCGTTCTATGGCTGTTGGAATTTGGGTTTGCTTCCAGTTTGGAAGTACTTATGGATAATGCTGCTATCAATATCCTGCATAAGTCTCTTGATGGGCACACATTTCTTTTTTTTTTTGGGGGGGGCACACATTTCTGGTGGACAGACGTTTAGGGGTAAAATTGTAGGATGTTGGGAATGCCTGTCTTCAATTTTGGTTGGTGAAGCCAAACTGTTCTCCAGAGCAGCATCTTTGGGGGTCATTAGTCTGTCTACCACATCTGGTAAACAAAACAAGCAAACAATAAGATTTTAAAAAATCAAGATGTCATTTTTCACCTTTCAAGTTGAGATGGTTAAGAAATAGTAGTGGTACCCACTGCTGGTGAAAACTACGAGTTGTTGGGCTCTTACACTACTCTTTAGTAAATTAATACAATCTCCTTGCAGATCTTAGAAAGATCTTAAAAAGGTTTATTCCTTTTAACCCTCTGATTCCACTTCTAGGACATTAGAATAGTCACCCACTGATAAAGTATACAGCCATTTAAAATCATACCCTTGAAAGATATTTAATGGCTAATGCTTATTACAAGCTATAACATATGTTAGGTGGCATTTACCTAATATGTGGAACAGCAGCTCTATATAATGTCTGCAAGAAAATGTTCCACAGTTAAGTATCACACCCATACCGTTGCTTTGGACATGTATGATAATATTAAGACATTAAGGGCTCCAACAAGCCCTAGAAGAAGAAAAAAATAACTGTTTAGCCCAACATTTCCCAGATCAGACTATAATTCTCTCTCTACATGCCATACTCACTACAATCCTACAAAACTACTATTGTACATGATGTGCTTAACAAAAATATAGTTAAATAAAAAATCTTGAGAGAGGAAAAAAAAGACCTAGAGAATGACCCTCAGGTCACATTCAAATGTATATGTATGGGTATATCACATGTACGTGAATGACTAGAGGCACACATCTCTTTCTGAATTACTGTTATTGGCATTTTCTCTGTTTCATGTTTTCCTGCATTTTAAATTTGTCTACAATGAACACTAGTACTATTTTTATAATCATAAAAAATGCACATATATAAATGCATGCATTCGTGTCTGTATACATGTTTATTTCCTTAAAAAAAAAGTGCCAGCCATCCACAAGCCTGAAGTGGAGACACCGGGTCCTTGCAGGAAAGCCACGCTGAGGACTGTTATACTTCTAAGGTGGGGGTGAAGTAATGTCATTAGGTTCTTCCTGTTCTTGTCCTTGGAGCTCAGGAACATCAAAGGCAGACAAGGCTTCCTTGAGTGACAATGTTCCCGGTGACCTCTGCCTTTATGGAAATGCCCTACAAGCACCATCTGTTTATTTTTTATTTTTTAATTACTTTTAAGATTTTATTTCCTTTTAGGTAATCTCTGCACCCAATGTAGGGCCCAAACTTGCAACGCTGAGATCGAGAGTTGCACGCTCCGCCGACTGAGCCAGCCAGGCGCCCCAAGCATCATCAGTTTGAACAACGTCTGCGGGTCTTGTGTAATACTGTGCCGGAAGCCGAAGCCTAGGGTCTCTTGACAGGGACACTCAGAAGACGTTTTGGCAAGAGCTGTATTCCAGGAAAATGTCCGGCTCTTGCAAACCCATTTGTATGCATTCTTCTGTCAGAAAAACTAAACTGTGTAACCCAATATGTTCCTCCCTTCATTTTGGCTGCCAGGAGATTTAGATCCAAACTCAGGACCCCTTTGGAGTAATAAGGTTTTAGGATTGCTGGGTTCCAAAATGTCAGAACCAGAAGACCGTGACCCACCCCCCCCAAAGAACACATGGTCTCATGCACACGTATGGGGAAACTGAGGCCTCCAGTCTGTCCTGGGCTTTTCTCTTATGACCAGTCACCCTGCTTCCTTGATATAACTTATTCCTAAGCGTGTCCTTTTGCATCATTAATATTGGAAAGCATCTTTGAATCTAGCTGAGAAGTATAAGGTTTACACAGATCAGAGCTCAGCAAAACAGGAGTGCAGAAGTGGCCTTCCAGAGCCCCAGGGTGTAGCTGAGCCTTGGCAGGAAGGGAACCAAAGTAACTTCCACTAACTAAGGAGATAGAGTCTGGGGGCGTATTGGACACATTTAGAGAGATGAGCCCTGATTTAGGGAGGGACTTGGGCGTCAGAGGGGAGGATCTGGTCTTACCTCTTGATCCTTGGAATCTAGGACATGGTTTAGCTCGGGGAGATGGTTTGACAGAGAAAAAGGTATATTTTGACAAGTTTAGTTGCTAGGGTTTTCATTTTGTGTCAACCCTGAAGCTTCTAAGCCATTATCTAGTCTTCGAACACTTGGTCCCCAGATGCTGGTCCAGGAGCTAGAATCGGAGCGTGAAAACATGGTTTTCTATTTGGTTGTTTGTTGGTTTGTCTGAAGCACAGTGAGAAGACTAAGGAAGATGTACAGAGTTTTTAAAGAAACTAAACTCATTCACTTTTTTTTTGGTTTTAAAAATACTCTTTATTTGGGGGCCCTGGGGGGGGGCTCAATTGTTTAAGCGTCTGACTCTACCCTTTATTTTCGGAAATGAAGGTGCTGGAAATTGTTTTATTGCTCTTTCAGGGCAAAACAAAATGTTGTCAGCCTCATGTCAGACCCTCCAATTTCTTTCTTAAAAATCATTTTCGGTGATGTGTGAACCCACAAGTGGGGCGCCTGGGTAGCTCAGTCTGACTCTTGATTTCAGCTAAGGTCATGATCTCAGGGTCATGAGATCGAGCCCCATGTCAGGCTCTGCACTGGGCTTGGAGCCTGCTTAAGATTCTCTCTCTCCCTCTCCCTCTCCCCCACTCCAGCCCTCACTCTCTCTCTAAAACAACAACAAAACCCCACAAGTCTGTGCACCCGTGTTCTCCTGGCCCCTGACCATTTCCACTGCCAGCATGTGCCTGGAGAGGGAAGCCAGGGGCCTCTGGAGACCCTCATATCCGAAGCAGCAGGTGAACCACGTCCGGAGCACGTGGCCCCAAGACCCTTCACGTGCAGCTCGGCTCGTTCCCGCTTCACCTCACACTCTCCCCACCAAACACCCCCCAGAACTCTCGCTGTGTGGGAGAGTTACTGGCCATTGCAGATTTGGGACCCTCCATGCCTTTGAGACGGGGTTCTTCCTGACCACAATCTCATTCTTCCTTCTGTCTCAGAGGCCCAGCTTGCCCACGTGGCAAGATGAAATGAGCTGTAAGTGTTTGCAAACTCATGTACGGGAACCCCCCCGCTTCCGGGGAGCTTAACCTCTAGGTTTTCCTCACATGAAGCCTTTCCAGAAGCTTCTGGTGGAAGCTCTCTTCCTCCAGCCCATGACATCTTCTATTCACATTGTACACGAATGTGGTCGGGTCACATGTGTCTTTAAAGATCTGCGTGCTCGGTGGCAGGAACCAGGTCTGGTGTTGATAGTCCCTGGGACCTCACAGTCTATCCCCAGTTCATGGTTATGGAACAAAGGAATGAGTGAGGCGTGAGTGAACGACTCAGTGGCCCAGCTCCAGAAGTAGGCACTTATGGGTAACAGTAGGGGACAGGCCATGAGTATGGCCCAGGGGCACATCTTTCCCTGCCTGGGCAAGGAGGCCGGTGAGGATTATCGTGGATGAAAGTTCTGGTCGGAGGCAAGCACCTTGTGTATATTATCTCATCAGTTCCTCATCTCAACCAAATAAAGTTAGAAACCAGGGGCTCAGAGAACTGAAGCGACTTGCCCCGGGTTGTACGGTTAATAAGGGGCTTTACAGGTGCTGTAGACAGAACGTCTGCGTCCCCCTCAAACTCATAGGTTGAAAAGCGAATTCCCAATGGGATGGTATTGGGAGGTGGGGTCTCGGAAGGGCCTGGGGTCGTGAGAGTGGAGCACTCACGAGTGAGATCGGCGTCCTCATTAAAGAGCCCCAGAAGGCCCCTCACCCCTTGCAGCACGGAGGACGGGGAGAGCGTGGCTGTCTGTGGACCAGCAAGAAGCTTCTCTCCAGACAGCGAAACTGCTGGCCCCTTGGTCTCCCTTGTCAGAGCAGAGGGCCGAGCTCCCACATCTAAGGTGTGGTGACCCTTCCAGGGAAGCGACCCTTCGTCACAGCTGACAATGTCACCATACGCTGCTACAAGAGACAGCCATTTCAGACGCCACACGGCTTGCAGACGCCAAGGAAGAGGAGCTTAGTTTAGCCTGTATTTATTTTTATGAATAGGACAGCGAAGGCAATAGAGAGATTACAGAGAGTTCAGAAAGTTTCGGAAAGGGAAATATTTGTGCTTTATCACTTGACCCAGAAACTCCGGCAGAGTGCTAATCTTTGATGGATTCTGTCTGCTTAATAGGCAAACTAATAATAAAAACAAGGGGGGCGGGGAGCACTTCAACACATGACGCATCAGCATCGGCCCCTGAGATGGTGCCCACGCCTGCGTCAGCCCTCTCCGGGTGGCTTCGAACGCCGAGCACAGTAAAGTGGGTCATCAGCATTCGGAACCCGGCTGCAGAGGAGGGGAACATAGAGTCCTCCGGGGAAGTTGGCAGCTGAACTCCCCCCCAAATCAGAATGTGAGCTTGGCTTTCAACAGACCAAGGTTTCATGCCTTCCCAAATGTTCTCATTTTCTTGAATGTTCTTTCTCTAACAATGCTAAATTTGGGCAACAGTCGTGCATTTAATAAATATTACTGAGCCTCTGCCAGGGGAGTTCGGGGACAGAAGTCAACCTGGCGGGAGGGTGGGGGCAGTTAGAGGAGGCCTTGGACGAGGTGACCCCCAAACTGGGATCCAAAGATCTGGAATTCCCCAAGATTCATGCCAGCCCTTGGTGTCTAGGGTCTCAATGACTAGACCTTCATTTTTCTAAAGTTTTTCTTTTTTCTTTTAAAGCAAATATTCTGCAACATTTAGTTAGCTGTCACTGGCATTGCAAAGAAATGCAAGGTTTATGTACTTCTCCCCAAATGACCTGTTTGCCTAAGGAAGTTATGTGGAGATTAGAGGCAAGACACGGGGCTGGGGGTGGGGGAGTCCGAGAGGCTGGGAGGCATTTCTGATGGCAGCTGTCAGGGCTGCTGTTCGAGCACATCCCCTGCTTTAGGCTCTCGCTTGTTCCTTTGCAAGTCACTTCCCACCCTCCCACCCCCCCGCCCTCATAGCATCTACGCTTTGTAACCGATCTGAAGAGAAACCATGAGACCCCCGACAGGGATGAAGGCCTTCTGCACAGAAGTCACAGTTCTTTGGAGAAAATTGGACTGCATTTGACTGAGGTTTATTGTTTCACTTTTTCAACTTATGTATCATTAAAAAAAATCATAATTTCATCGGGATATAATTCACATACCATAAAATGTACCCTTTTAAAGTGTATAGTTTAGCCGTCTTGAGTGAATTCAGACTCGTGAAGCCGCCACCGCGGACGAATCCGAGAGTAGTTCCACGACTCCGGCAAGAAATCCCGTTTCTGTTAGTAGTGCCTGCTCATCACCTGCTCCCTGGACCATCTTGTCGAAGGAAACAGTTGATTCCTCCGCAGATGGGAATCAGGAGCGCCCTCTGTGTTATAAAGATGTACAGAGCCCTAAGGGGACAGGCACTTGGCTGGGGTCCTTTGAGAAGCTAGTGGCAGATGGGCCAGCACTGCAGGGACAGGAGGGCAGGGATCCCGAGAAGCTTCCTGAAGGAACTACGGGAACCGGCTAAAATGAGACTCTGATTCCGTAGGTCTGGAGCAGGGGGCGATTCTCCATTTCTACCAAGCTCCGGCAGATACCATCACGGTTCCCCCTTTGAGAAGGGCGGGGGTGGGAGGGGGGGGTGTCGGCCGCCGAGCAACACTGATGGGCTTTCTGTGGAAGGCCACCAGAGAGGAGGGGGGTGCAGTGGGAAGTCCTTGGATCTGAGTTGGTCAGACCTGGACGTAGGTATGGCAGCCCACTGGTTGTGACTTGGGCAAGGTTCTTCTGATCACAGGGACAAAATGCCACCCAAACTAGTTTGAGCAAGAAAGGTGACATTATGGGAAGTGTAACTTCTGAGTCCAAAGCCAGTTCTCAGATAGCCATGCTGACTTGATGAGGCCAGCAGGTTCCTCTTTTATGTCTGGATGACCCTGTGTGCCAGCAGCATGGGGAGAAGGAGGCTGGAGGGACTAGAGAGCCCAGGCTCGTGACCTTAACCTGGACGGAGAAGCTGGCTGCCTAGAGGTACCCGGATGCTCTTAGCAGTCAGGAGGGAAGCTGCCCAGCCACCTACCTCTCAGCCTCGCTGCCCTTCTCTGACGCTCCCTTTCCCTGGGACATCTCTGATCACCTCATAGAGCCCCCATCTCCAAATATCAGGAAGAAGGAGCTTTCCCTTTGCCGAAATTTCCCAGGTCACCTTACAACCCGACCCCACCCTTCCCGGAGCTCTGCAAACCTGGAGGGGCTGGCCTTGCCGTGTCCGAGGGTGCCTGCAGAGGTGAAGTTACTCAGGACCTGCCCCGTAGTGACCTTTTGTTTCTGTCTCTCCAGATAACAGCTGGTAGATTTTTCCATTAAAAAAAATTTTTTTTTTAATTCTAACGGATCATCGTGTTACATAAATCTAAGCCCTGATAGAACATTCTGTTACAAAAAGATAGAGGGGTATTTCAGAAAACCAAAGGGCCTGGAGAGTGGCTAGAACTACAAACAGGGAAGCTCTCAAGACCGTCTCGCTGGGGCCGCAGGGGTCATCGTCATCGTGTGACAGTCTCGTCGTCCGCTCTGTGGCCGAGGTCCCAGGCTCTTGTTTGCACACGGCAGGCCGCCCCAAGCCCGGCATTGCTGGCCCTTCCCATTCAGGGACCCAACACGGGCCAAGAAGCATTTCTCAATCTAGAATATCCGGCTGGCCTTGCTTGGGGCATTTGCCCATCTCTAGTGGAATTAACTAAAGTTTGCGTGACACAAGGTCACACTGCTGGAGCCTGGCAGTGGGTGGGGTCCGTTCTCAAATTATAGGGGGGGTGATGGGAGGCAGGCACCCAAAGCTTATCTAGAACAGTCTGAGAGCATACACAAAACGGACGTGTTGGAGCTGGCGCTCTGTTTTAAAATATGGATGGTAGCGCGGCCCTCTCTGAGAAAGTGAGTTGCGTGAATGAGCGCCGTGTCCACTCCAAGCGACTGTCGGGAGGCTGGTGGCCGTTCTCACTGGGGAAGTGGCCCTTGCCAGCCTGCTGCTGACCCTGCAAAGTGGACTGTGGGCTCCTAGTGCCCTAAGGTGAGGGGAGGAGAAGGAGGGGGTCCTGTAGCAGGGGGAGGCTGGAGGAGGCAGTCCCCGGCCCCGAGTCAAGTTCAAGGTGCTTCCAACTGCATCCGCACTCCCTTGGAGAGGCGCCAGGCAATTCACAGGTTGTCTCTGAAACACTAACTGTCTCAAATACTCAGCAATGAGATGTGCTCCGCAGAAGCCCGGACCAGTATAAATAGACCTCTTTATTTCTCTGCCTTCACGCTAAGGAGAAAGAACAGCAGAACTGGGGAAGAAGGACATTCCAGAAATGCCACGGAGAGACCTCAGAAGAGCCCTACGCTGTGTCTGCTGAAGGAAGCGCTTCATGAGAAAGGAGCGACAGGAAGTACCCGTGGGCTCGATGAGGACAGCGATACCCCCGGGCTCATGGAGGGCCCTGGGAGAAGGGCAGGGGGCCGCAGCCCCTCCCAGGCCAGCTCACTGCCCCTTGCGTCATGTTCTCTGTTGTCTACGATGGCGGAATTGGCCATCGCGTGTCATTCCGAGAGGATTCCCGAGATATCTGATTGCCCCAAGATCCTTGGGCAGGGCGGGGGGGTGGTGGTGGTGGTGGTGGTGGGAGGGGATGGATGGTTTTATACAAAACATTCTCAAACAAAGAGAGTGGTTATGTGATTAGAGCAAGAAGCAAGAATAAAGTTCTGCTTCTAACTGTACACTTATTTGTAGAAAACACGGCACTTTTTCCATCCTCCAGCCACGGAGGTGTGCTCTAGGGACACCACGTTGTACTAGAGAAAAGAGAAGTCCCTCCTCCCGCCCTCAGTGGGTGGCTGTCGGGTCCTCTCCCGTGACTGGCATCTCCGTGAGATCTCTTCTGGTTTGAGAAAGTAAACATGAAGCTTCTGCAGAGAATTTTTTTCCCCAATATGGACAAATGAAACACACACACAAACACTCCCCAGTCCCGCCACTTACTAAGTCTTAATGAGTTGTATTTTTTCAGCTTGTTTCTCACTGAGTGGGCATGTGGATTTGCACCTGGTGGCATGATTTGGGCACAGGGTTTAGGCTGTTCCAGGGCCACTGCTTTGCTTCTTTCCAATCACAGAAAGCAGGGTCGAAAGTGTGGGGTTACTGTGATGGGGTCAAAGAAGGGGACCACAGCTCGTGGGGCCCGGTGTCGCCTATTTCTGGAATGGGACTTCTGAATCACGACCTGAATTAGACGCAGGTGTTGTCGGCAGCCCAGACAGCTGGGCGATGTTGCTGAAGGCCCGTCCTGCCGGCTCTCCTGTTTAAGGGTCCAAGAGAGGAGGACTCTCCAAGAGATGGTCAGGCCTGGGAGGAGAAGCAAACCGGTGTTCCTGAGATTGGATGGTCATTCCTTGGCAAGGTCTGGCTTCAAATCCTGCTCCCGAAAGCTTCTACTCTCCGGCGTACAGGGCAGCTCACTCAGGTCAATTTCATAGCCGGTCAAATGGTCCTAATTCACAAATTGCAAGGTCATTACAAATGAAAGATGGTGCCTGTTATGTGCCCCCCCCCACAACAGGTGCTTAGCAAATGGTACGTACTGTTACCGGTGTTCATTCTTGAATTTTCCCTCGTGTTCATTGTATCCTCCACCCCCAGACCCTCAGGCGAAGCTCTTGGAGGACAAGGACTGAATTATTCATCTTTGAAATCCCCCAAAGGACAGGAAGGTGGCCATCAGCAAATCCGCGGGGATTCACCCACCAGTGACTGGGACACCCGCGGCCCCCCTACCCCTGTCTTGGCACGCACACCTAGGGGCTATACTTCCAAACGCTCCTTCACACATCCTGATGTTGACCGGCAGAGTGAGAGATGGACAGGCGGCAAGAGGCAGAATGTGAGGAAAGCACAGCACATTTCTGCTTGTGACAAGGCATCAATGAAGAGGACAGCCCTGGGGACAGTAGGATTCCCAGGAAGGAGTCAAAGGTGAGCCTACAGGGAGGCTCTGATTCTGATGGGGGCAGACCCTGGTGCCAGGCCAGGGGGGGCTGTGGATTTCTGGGTGCAGTGTGGCTGCTGAGGGGGTGGAAGGTAAAGTCACTCTGATTCATTCATTTAGAGCTGCGAGGACCTCCTGTGCGGGCTAACCACTGTAGGTGCCGTCAGAACAAGACATGGTCCACTGAGGAGATAGAGAAAGGAGAGCTAATGACCAAAGTCTCTGGGGCCATAGGAGTCGGTGCAGAATACTCTGAGAGTGCACAGGAGGTAGGGAAGGGTGGTGGGGGAAGGAATAGTCGCTGCGGACATCAGAAGGTCCCGTGGAATAGGACTGGCCAGAGGAGGAAGGACATTGCCAACACAGAGAACAGCACCCAGAAGACCCTGAGATCCTGAGCTTGCACGTGCGAGTGGCGGCTTACAGAAGCCTGTGGTTCCAGGGGCCGGTGTTGGGGCTGGACTGCTGGTCCGGCCGAGGGTACCCACGGGGAGTCTCCTGGAAGCATCCTTCCCGGGGGTTACACACACTCATCCGCCAGCCGGGACTGGGACACCACCAGCTTCACCCATGACCGGTTTGGCGTCAGCTGGGTTTCTCCTCTTGTCCTGGCACTTTGGGCTAATGAAGGAGGAAGCTGAGCCTTTTCATTGGCTGTCCCCTGGTAGACCCGGGCAAAGCCAGCCCAGACAGCGGCAGATCAGATTACGTTCCAAAGGTTAACCGCGTTAGGACAGGGCTGGCCCTCCGTTCAGATCAGAGGACACTCAGAATCAGGATCAGTCTCCAGCAGTGGTTGGAAACACCCTCATTCCTGTGACATGTCTCTGCCATTCCAGGCTTTAAAACACGGCCATCAAAGAGGCCGATGCCTCCACGGCCTAGCTCAGTGCTGGACAGAAGACAACATTGCAGTAGGTGTTTGCACTTGAACATGAAGGACGAGCAGAGTCCAAGCACACACCGCTCCACCCATGTCTCTCCCCAGGGCCCACTCCTGGCCAGCAGCACAGCTATGCCACCGTGGAAGGAGGGCTGGAGTGGCGTCGGGAGACCCAGGTCTGGGCCACTGCTCCTCTGTGTGACCCTGGGCATGTCACTTCCCCTGTCGGAGTCTTTTTCGTCTGTGAGTAGCATGGTTAGGGATCTGCCTGGCTGGCTCTCAGACCTACACATGGTGGTCGGTGGAAAAACGATGGATGTGTATGTACTTTGTGGCTGGACCGCAGTAAAGACATGATTTCCCAATTTCTGTCCCTAGTTCGGTATGTTGGTTATCGTCACTTAGCTTGGCCAAGTGGAAAGAGCTGACGGTTTTCTTCCCGGAGAGAAGCAGAGGGTGCCCTCTCTGCTGACCTGGGGGGCAGGGGGGCGCTGACTCTGGGGCCCGTGAGCATCGTCATGAGGACGTCACTGTCGGGGATCCAGGAAGCTCCCAGCTCCTGACTCTGGCTCTTCTCTGCTTGCTCAGGTAGCCAAAGAGGCCGCAGCAGGCCCCTGCTGCAAGGGTGGGGCTCCCTGGGGTCAAAGTCAAAGACATACTCAGGGCTCTGGAGCGCAGGGCTGGGGAGGACTTTGCACCAGATTCAGCAAACCTTTGTTCCGTGTCTCCGGGATGCACCAGGCACCAGGCAGCTGCCTTCTGTGCGTGAAACGAGCTTCGTGACAAGCGGGGCTGGGGCATCTGCGTTATCGCTGTGTCGCGAGGTCAGGTGGGCACATCGCCCGGCCCATGGCTTTGACCCCACTCTGTCCACTCAGAACCTCCCACCACTTAGGTGTCATCTTCAGTGTCCCCTCCTCAGGGAGGCCTTCCATGTTCCTTCTCCCCCACAGCACCTGGATCTTTTATAGAATAACCTGGTGATTGCAGACTTCTTTGTGTCGCCTTTTCTAACGTCCACCACTCCCGCTAGACTGTGAGTGCAAGGACCCGGTCTGTCTTGTTGCCGCCGTCTTGCAAATGCGTCGGGGCATTCAAGAAAACACTGCTGAACACAGCGTGGGAGTCAATACAGGGATTAGAGACTTAAACACACACCGTCCGACTTCCTTGTTTTCATCTTGGTCATCGTCACCTGTGATGCCGCGGATGGGAATGTTCAGACCCCAAAGTTCCCATAATCGTTCCCATCTTGAAGCCACTGAGCACCTGGCTGCAAAGTGAGGCAAAGGCCTCAGAAAATCCCAGGATCCGCAATCATCTCTTCCCATCGCATGACTTCCAGTGTCCCCAAAGCTGTGCAGGTACTCCAAGAACTGTCTGTGGAGTAAGCCGGCTGAGCTTGCTTCTAACCGGTGTAACACATGCCGATGGCAGCTGTCCTGCCCTCCAGGGGAACCTGTTAGGTCTACACAAACATCCGACTTGAACAGGGTCACCCGGAGCTCAGAGCACACGGTCATTAACGTCATTATTGTGCATTAGTGATAATTGTACCATTTCCCTGCCGGAAACGCCTTCTTCCCTCTCCTCTCTTCCCACCCTGGTCCCAGGAGTCACCAGGGACAACCAGCCAAAGCTCTCAGGCTAATGCGGGCACAGAGTAGGTGCTTCATAATTCCTACCTCCCTTCCTTGGCCCACGTCCTCTCCGCCCCAGCCCCTAGGTATGTCCCCTCCTCGGAATCCCACACCACTTACCCCTTCCCCCAGCAACAGGCCAGTAACCCAGCCAACTTGGAACTGGGATGTTTCTCCTCCGAGCCAGTTTGTCTCCAAAAGCTGGTCTGTGAGCTCCTTGAAGACACGGACTCAGCTTAATGCGTCATCGTCTCTCCATTCTTGTCCCCCAACAGCACTGTTTTCGGGCCTGGCCTTGTCCACAGTAGATGCTCCATTAATAAGGATCAGGCTTCAGAGCCTTTAAAGACCTAGGCGTGACGGATGTAACACAGGCTAGGAAAGCAAATTGGCATTAAGTGTGGATCAGCTCTTTCTTCTTCTGGTTCTGAATTGGGTTCTGTGACCCTGTCACTCTAATGGCCAGTCCCCCTTCTAAGGGGCCACCTGTGCCTGGAGGAGGCATAGAGCATCAGCAATGGGCTTGGATCGCAGGGGAAAAGCTATAGGTGACAAACAAACGCTGAATGAGGAGGGGATGAAGATCCCGCCAAGGGAGCAGAATGCTGTCCAACTTGAAGTCAAAACACAAGTAAGAGCCAGAAAGCCAGAAGTCAGGCACTCACAGAGGTGTCGACCGGGACAGACACGGAGAGGTCCGCAGGAGCAGAGATGGTGGCTGGGGACACTGGCGAGCCTCCAGCACCTCGTTCCTGGTGGGGCCCTGGGGTGGGGGCTCAGCCCAGGTGGATGGCTCAGAATCTGAGGACACCCACATAGGCGTCCCCAGCTTCCGTGGGCTCACCGCTCTCCAGACAAAAAGGGAACAAAGCAGTGGACGAAGAGAGGTTCCTGTTTCCCATTTCATTAATACCGTGAGAGTGCCTTTTCACTCCCAGAATCCCAGTCACATTCTGTGCTCAGGCTGTGTCCAGGGCCCAGCTCTTGGCCCTCGGCCAGCTTGCAAAGTTCCGTTTCAGTTCGGAGGTTGAAATCTGCCATGCGTTGACATTTTGGCCCTATGGCTTTGGAGCGCCGTTGTCCAGAAGCCACCAAGTCTGCATTTGTGCAATCACGCCCTCCTTCGCAAGGCGCAGCCTCTGTTTTCCCGGAGAGAGGCTAAACCCCCGGGACTCTTCAAGCCAGAAATTGCCTGAATTCTCCCGGAGAGCTTCTGCCCCGGGAGGGCAGGGGTGAGGCTGGAGACACTGGACCTTATTCATTCACCTCATCCAAAGACTACAAATCGGTTCTTTATTCACAACAGGGAAAACCACTTAATGAGCCTTCTTTTTGTTTTCAAATGAGATAGACAAGCTGATCCCAATTTTAAAAATCTATAAAGCAGGACTCACTCATTATGGGAGCACAGCCTTGAGTTCCTGGCTCACCGAGGAAGTGGATTGAAACGCAAGGAGGAAATGAGGAGGTAAACGGGTCATGTCTATTTTAGATTTCCAGTGAGGTCCTATTTCCTTTAGATTTTGTATAAACAAAGAAAGGACGGTTGTTGGTATGGTTATTTCAGATAACGCCTGTCTTTAAAGTAAAATGTAGTTGATCTAAATGGAGGTCTAATAAATGACTAAACTTTTCCAAAATGTAACGCCTCAGCTGATAATGAAAATAGTGCAGATACCATTTTATTGAGCAATGACCATGTATCAAGCACTTTCTAAACAATTAGCATACATTAGAAATACTGTTGACTGGCTATACCCACTTCACCCAGAAATTCCGCTCCCAAAAATCTATTGCAAAGAAATAAAAGCATCTGTGCAGCAAAGGCGTGTGTGTGTGTGTGTGTGCGCGCGCGTGCACGTGCGTGTTGCAGCATTATTCATTGTTGCAAAACCAGAAACGGGGTGAATATCGAAATAGGGGAACAGATGAATAAAGAGTGTTATTTCCAAATCATGAAGTATGATGCCACCATGGCAGTCAGAGCTTTCCTGGATGACCGGAATGGATTTCCAGAGCATGTTGTTGAGTAAGGAAAGAAAAATGCATAAAACTGTGCGTAAGAGGATCTCGTCTTCACAAAGAATGCTTAGATATAGTCACTGAAGTGCGTACTTCGATAGGCTTTTGGTACTGTAGTATCATGGAGGAAAATACCAATGGTATGTTCTAGGGTGTTTTGGAGCTGTATGGGATCTGCAGTTGGCTCAGGTTTGGCAAGAAGCCGTGATATGAAGAGAGCAGCCTGGAGGGGGAAAGAGGAGTCAAAACGAGGAAAGGGGAAAAAAGGATTTCACCTTGAGGAAATCCACCAGGATATATCATATAATCGTGTTTATGTACTTATGTAAAATCAGCTGCCAGTTAAAAGTAATAAAAATACTAGAAACATAAAGATGGCATTGAGTTTTTCTCAACCTTATGAAACACTATTTTTCCCAGGAAACAGGTGATCTGATCTTCCAAAGGGCATTCCATCCTGTTCCTAAATTCAGTTCCCGAAACGATGACGCATTGTGATTGTGAAAAAAAAATTCAAATGCTAAAGTAGAGAAAAGATCGTAAAAATCACAGAGACCCAGAGACACTGCTGCTCAAAGCCAGGACAACCACCCTGCAGACATCTCTGCGCACACACACCTGCTTAGCGTATCTTGACAAACGCGCTGATGGATGCCCTTTGGAAGAGATCTTTGGGAGGACAGAGGTCGCCGTAAACACCTCTTATTCACTGCCTACTTCTGGTGGACTGGCTGCCTGCAGGTAGTCCGGGCCACCAGATCCCCCTGCAGGAGCCACTCAGAAGCCTCCAGGGCAGGTCCTGGACCTCTGCCCTCCTCTCTTAGTCCTAAGACCGGCATCGTTTCCTGCTAGGATGATCCGCTTTTCAGAATGAGTTTCCTTCAGGGACTCCCATAACTTCTGCAGGGACTGACAGCAGCGTCTTTGTCAGTCAGGGCACAGTTGCTGCGGGAAGGCTCTTCTGAAAGTAGCACGGGCTGGTGGGTCCTTTCTTTCCACTGAGGTGTAGCAGCGGGCCAGCACAGGCCACCACACAGGCAGCGAGGAGGGTTCTAAAGAGGCTCCCGTGGCCACTGAAGGGACCCCGGTACTCCCTCTGGCTGCCCGGGTGGTCACCATTCAAGGGAGACGCGGAGCCCCTGCTTTGGTGACCACCGGGAGGCTACCCTGGAGGGAGGCGGCAGAAGCTGGTCATGCACAGATAGGGACAGCCTCAGAGGACACAGCCAAGGTCATGCTGTCTGGGAAGTGGCAGCAAGGATATGCCCGCGAGGACAGATTCACAGGCAGGTCTTTAGAAATGTTTGGGGAAGAGAATCTCAGAAATAGACTTTCTTCTAATCTGGGTGGGTAGAGGCTCCTGGCATGAAGATTTGAAAATTAAGGAAGGGTGACTTTCTTTTGTATCCCAAGCTGGTGAAGGGGGAAATGTCAGTGCCATGGAGAGCGATGTACATGTTCGAACTGCAAATCTTGTCACTCCCTTGCTTAAAATCCACCAATGCTTCCTTTGGGGTAGAGCCCAAACCCTTTACATAGACCCTGGATCTGGAGCGCTCAGCCACATCCCTCCTGGGGACCCAGCCGCAGCCACGCTGACATCTTCGGGTCTCCAGGCCGCTTCTGCTTCTGTTTGGAACACTTCCTGTTCCAGTCTTCTCGATAATTCTTGTTCACACTTCAGGATTCAGCTTGAAATATCACCTCTCCTGAGAAGCCTTCCTTTGCCCATCCGTGCTCCTAGATGAGAGGAAGCTCTCCTGCCCAGGGCTTGGGCAGTCACATTGTTCACTGCCCTCTACTGATGTGGTCTTCTCAGACAGGGATCCGGAGAAAGTTGTTGCTACATCCCCAGTGTTTTGTACGTCGTTGGCGCACGGATACGTGTCGAATGTCCGCATGCTGAAGGTACATAATTTACACAAAGGGATCGTGTCCATACTCTTATTTGCATTCAAGATGCTGTGAGCAGTGAGCACGGCATTCAAGCACCTCACGAGCTAACCCTCCTCAGCTCTATCCTATCTGCTTTCTATCCCCTGATTATGCTTTCCTTTTCATCGATGGTGCCTAACTCACAACAGGTATACCATAAGCGTTTATTAAACCACCCAAGTGAGATGCCCCAAGGTCTTCTTTCCCTGCTTGATGGTATGCCTTTCTTCCACCCCTGCCTGGCTAACTCCCACCAACCCCCCAAGGTCCTGCTGACATGTATCTCTTTACGAAGAGGTCTCCATCTCCCCCAGGCAGAGTAAGTCCGGCCTCGCTGCTGTGGTCTCCCGCACCTTGCTCCTGTCTCCTCATGGCTCCTAGTGTGTACAACTATGATGTGTTTACAAAGCTGGCTCTCTGACTCAGCTTGGATCATTGAGGTCACTGGCACGGTGCCTTCCTCCATTTGTCGTCTCCAGCATCTAGAACGGCCTCTGCCACATAATTGATGTTCAGCACGAATTTGTGGGAAGAAATGAGTGAATAGATGCATGAGAAAATAAATGGAGGAAGGAAGTTTATAGTTTTGCTCATAGAGAACTACTTGGAAGTCTGTAAAATCAACTGGAACCCATCCCAGTTTACTGCCGCGGACCTCTGGACCCTGTCAGTTGCAATCAGAATCAGAGAAATCATCCCAGCATGCCGGAACGAGGTAGAATCCTTTGTAGCCGATGAAATCGACTTCCTAAATGGGAAGGTTACACAGCAAATTACGTAATAATGAGTTCGGTCAAGATATCAAGATGGATACCCATGTGTTTCAAGGGCCATGAGTCATCGGGATCTGATGTCACCTCTGTTTCAGGTGACATGTAAAGCACTTGTCATTTCTTAACTAGAGAATAATGATTCCTGATAATTGTAGAGCACCTCATTGTTTACAAAGTCCTGCACGAAATAACAACAGCAGCAGCAAACTTCTGAGCTCGGTATTTATGGTTAAGTAACCTGCCAAGATCATTTAGCTCTTAAACGAAAGATCCAGGGCTAGCTCAAGCTTTCTAGCTCTATGCCCAGTGCACTTTCCAAGATACAGTATCTGCCTCCAACATCACAATAAATGGTGATTAAATATTGATTCTAGGCTCCCTCTTGGGAATCGCTAGCATTTCTAATCAGTATCATCATTTCCTACTTCTAAGAATTTTCTGAAGGAGACATAGACTAGACTTGTCAAACCTTAGCTGATAAGATCTAAGGTAAGGAAGAACCAGAAGTGTGTGTGTGCCTGCGTATGTGTGTGTGTGTGTGGGGGGGGTGTGAAGCATGTCAATGACTCTGCATGTGGAATCCTTTAGGACACTTTAGGACCCTCAAAAGTGTGCGTGTGAACAAAATAAGCAAAACCCAATGCATAGTGTCTGCACGGAGTATGACTTTTATGCGTATTTACCAATGAATTAATGTGCCTTAAGTTTAAAACATTCTCATGTGGGTTTTCTGCATCTAGCCAGTATTTCCGTAGATTGACTTAAAAAAAAATTTTAATGTGTTTTCCAAATAACTAAGTCTATGGATTTGTACTTTCATTCAATAAAGAATGAATGCCTATTGGTTCCAGATGCATAGTTCCCCCCACGATACAGCCATGAACAAAATAGTCGGACAGACCCCTCACCTCGTGGAGTTTATACTCCTTTGAGTTCAGGGAGAAGGATAACTAAGTTCTACAGTGTATTAAATGATAACTGGCATGAAGAAAAATATGGTAAGAAAAGGAGCAAAGGGATGCCAGAGGTGAGTGGGGCTGCAGTTAAAATCAAAGGTGTTCGGGAAGGTGACATTTGCACAAGCCCCTGGGAGTAAGAGGCAGGAACTGTGATGCTACCTTGGGGGAAATCTTTGCCTTTGGAATGAATATGCATAATTTAAGAAATAAATTCATCCCCCACCAAAAAATAAAAATAAAAACGAAACTTTTCCCCAATAGCTTCATTACATCTCAACAGAAGCAGGTTAAGGGGTAAGTCTCACCACGGCATGGACTCAGATGGAACAGCATATGGGGAGAAGATTTCCAAAATGTGCTCCAAGAGCTCCAAGATGAGGAAAGGGGACCCAGAAACAGAGGACAGGGACTGCCTTTATTTTTCTAACCAATACACCTCTTGCACACAACCCAGTACTGGCGAGGGGTACCGGGATAGCTATTTATTGTAACTGTCAGGGGGAGTCGATGAAAAGCACTTCCTTTCTTTTTAAAGATTTATTTATTTTTTATTTATTTGAGAGAGAGAGCATGTGCGGAGGGAGAGGCAGTGCATCTCAAGCACACTCCCCACTGAGCATGGAGCCTGTCACAGGGCTCGATCCCAGGGCCCTGAGATCATGACCTGAGTTGAAATCAAGAGTCAGACGCTTGGGGCGCCCGGGTGGCTCAGTCATTGGGCGTCTGCCTTCGGCTTGGGTTGTGGTCCCGGGGTCCTGGAATCTGGCCCGTGTGGGGCTCCCTGCTTGGTGGGAAGTCTGCTTCTCCCTCTCCCACTCCCCTTGCCTGTGTTCCCTCTCTCGCTGTGTCTCTCTCCGTCAAATAAATACATAAAACCTTTAAAAAAAAAAAAAAGAGTCAGACAATGGACTGAGCCACCCACGCACCCCGGAACGGAAGGTACTTTAACAGAAGTTCATGAAAAGTGCTGGGGAACACGTTAATAAATAATAAATTCTTAGTAAGGAATTTGGAGAGGGTCTGCAGAAGGGGTGGTGTTTGAGTAAAGCTTTGGGACATGAATAGGCTCTTCATAGGTAAATAAAGGGGAAGCTTTTGCAGACGGAGGGAACAACCCGAACAAAGGCCTGGGGTGGGGGAGAAATGCATAGTTTATGGACAAAAAAGTGAGAGTATGAGCAGTAGAACTTAACTTTTCCAGCACTTTTGACCTGAAATCTAGGACCTTTGGGGTAATATTCTTGCCTTCCTTCTTTTCTTTCTCCAAGTTTACATTTTGGCCACATTGGCACGCACAAAACCCATCAACTGTCAGCTAATAATTCCATGGCCTTGGCCTTGCGGGCGTACAGAGGAGAAGCGGGGAGGGGGGCCTTGAGTTAACACAGGCCAGACGAAGGTGAGCCTTATCCGAACACCAGAAAGTCTGGATTTGCACCCACAGGGCAGTGTTTCCCAAAGCAGACTGGAGTTGCAGGGCTGAGGGCCATCGCTCGGACTTACTAAAGAAAAGTCCTTTGGTCAAATATATTTTAGAAATACGCTGGGCTCGATGAGCCTGCACAGGTCTCTTTTCTCTGGAATCTTAGGGCCCTGGGAGTCTGCAAGGGGGGAGTGAGGCATTCCCCAAACTCAAGGGATACGTCTCGCAGGATGGGAACCGCTTGGGGACACGCTCCCGTAGCTCAAGGAGGTGTTGTGCACATTTTGAGCTGGAAAGGAACAGCAACCACGCAGGGGCATTTTGGAATGACCACTGTGTGAGTCCTGTGGGGTGTGGGCAAGTGGTCCGGGGGCCACCCTGGGAAGCACCCACTAGAGGCAGGGAGTCTTGTCCCCGGCAGGGCGGTGAGGCTGGCTCATGTCTAGATGACCCCCTCTCGGAGGCCCAGCTTGACTGCAGGCTGGTGCTGACACTCCGTTTCATGTCCGGCCCAAGCCACGCAACTGTGCTGGAACTGAGCAGCTGCCTCAGTCTCCCCCCTGCACTCGGAGAGGCCACGCCCCCGACAGAGGTCAGGCAGGCTGAAACCAAAGTCACGGAAGTCGTCTTGTGCCCTCCGAGGAATGCTGTTTTCAACAGAGTTGAGAGAGAGAGCACTGGCACGGGAGCTGCAGGCCCTACCCGGGCAGGAGAGACTTCTAGAGCCCACGGTTGAGTCTACCTCCTCCACGTAACATAAGGGGAAACTGAGGCCAGAGACGACAGGACGTGCCTAAACTCACACAGCTAGCCACGTTATCTGATCATACGATGCAGTTCTTAACTCCACCACAATTCTGCGTTATTATTATTCTTTATCTTCATTTTTATCATTTTTTTCAAGTGTTCTGACTTAATATCCAGGATCCTTCAGGGTGATATTCTTGCTCAAGCCCCATTAAAATTTCTTATTTCCAAATTCGTATTTTTGTGATGGTTTTTATTTTTTATTATATTTAAAAATTTATTTATTTGACAGAGAAAGAGAGAGAGAGCACAAGCAGGGGGAGTGGCAGGCAGAGGGAGAAGCAGGCTCCCTGCTGAGCAGGGAGCCGGATGTGGAACTCGATCCCAGGACTCTAGGATCATGACTTGAGCCAAAGGCAGGCACTTATCTGAGTGAGCCACCCAGGCATCCCTGCAACAGTTTTTAAAAATCCCTTTCTTTTGGGGTGCCTGGGTGGCTCAGTCGTTAAGTGTCTGCCTTCAGCTCAGGTCATGATCCCAGGGTCCTGGGTTTGAGCCCCACATTGGGCTCCCTGCTCAGTGGGAAGCCTGCTTCTCCCTCTCCCACTCCCCTTGCTTGGGTTCCCTCTCTCACTGTGTCTCTCTCTGTCAAATAAATTAATAAAATCTTTAAAAAAATAAAATAAAATGCAGTGAGGCTCATGACAGGAACGGTCCCTTGCCAAGGTTTGAACAGTGCCCAATAGAACCCTCACCAAATGGTTTCCTCACCCGATAAATTTTCCCTCATCCTTAGTTTGACAAGTAATCTTCAGAGAAAGGACTCACAAAAGAGAGAAGGCAGCTGCCATCATGAGAGGAAGACGGTGGCATTTCAGAGGGTTGAGTAGAGGAAACTCGAATCCGAGTTCCCCTTTGGCTTCCGGGGCCTCACGGAAGTCAAATTCCTTCCTTTTTGCAGTGTTATTTCCTCAGCCTGATGCTCGAAGCCCCTTGAGTTCCCACAGGCAACTTCTGTTCTGGCTAGATGTTTCTTCTTGGTCATCCTCATTGACCAGCCTTTCCCCGCTTGATCCCCTCAAGTCTCTGCTCATTGGAGTGCCCTGTTGTTCAGGTCCTTACTGTGCTCTTCGAGTCCCTGTCTCTGGCCTGAGCGCGTCCCCAATTTCTCCAATTCAAGCTGTTTTGGATTGCTTAGCACTTGATAGGCTGTCCAAGCGAGATGGCTCCTTAGGCGTTATTAACTCTAATTTTTTGTTTTAGAGGAGTGGATATAGAGGCACGGGATGGGAAAATAATTTGCCTGACATCACACAATTAACAAATGGAAAAACTGGGACTCAGTTTTCTTGATTCTTGACCCATGCCTTTTTTTGATATCAAGGTAGTTTATGCTATTACATTCACCGACCACTTAATAAGAATTATAATAACCAGTATTTTCATACCTAATGCAATAACACCTTGTCACTAACTCTATGAGTATTTCTTCCATCCATCCATCCACCCAACCAGCCATCCGTCCATCCATTCATTCAACCAGCCAGTGTGTATTGAGGGCCCACGGTTCCACGACTTGCTCTAATTTACTGAATAAATTGGGTCTCAATAGGAAACAGAATTGATTCATGTGGTTTCCACGAAGGAGCTCATTCTGGAGGTGTAGACAGGATTGAAGGAGGACAAGGCGTACTGAGGCACCAGGTGTCAGTAGCAGTGAGAAGTGAGGGCCACAAGGGTGAGGGGGGGACCCAGTGTTCCTGCAGCCCGGTGAGAACGGGCGCAGCAAGTAGGGGGCTGTGGGTGCTGGATACCGAGCTGCTGTGAGAGGATGGGCCAGGGTGGAGGTCCCATTCTCTTTCCAGAGACCGCCCCCCCCTTGTCTGAACCCAGCCAGATAACAAACGCAAGGGAGCCCAGGGGCGGTGGTTCAGAGGTCAGCCCCTGGGGCACAGCGCAGGGTAGACAATGACTTTGGAACAAGCAGGAGTACCCAGTCTAATGCCCCGCTGCAGAGCGGGGGAGCTGGGATGTCAACTCTGCCTTCAGACTCCAAATCCTGTGCTTTCTTCTGACCCGATGATAAAGGGCTCGAGGGGAGCACTAGCTAGGAGCTGCGCTGGAAGAAACCTGGACAGCAAGTCCCGAGAGCCCGATCCCACCCTCCAAGGCACGGGGAGGAGTGCCGGTGCCTCGGTCACGTTCATGGTGTTTGGGAAGCAGAGCGTGCATTATGTCTGAGGGCTGGGGTCTCAAAGGCTCCAGGACTCTGCGCCGCTTCCGACAACAGAGTGGTGATGCCGGTGTCTGACTTCTAGAACATCTCCGCTCCGCTGCGTCCTTCCTGACGCTCTGCCCTCTGCTCTGGCTGCAAAGTCTCAGACCGCCTCTGAGACTGGTGGCTCACACCTTCCCTGTGTCGTGGTGACAGGGATATATGTCAAGGTTTGGACGGCTTTATCTTACAGGTTCTGCTGGGCGACAGCAAACAATGACTGCGTGTCAACAGCCCGGCCCTGTTCAAACACTGTCAGTAAGAATGTCAACAAGAAATGGAAAGATTTGAAGACCGTGCTCGTTGGCGTTCAGCCTCTGGGGGTTGTCACAATATAGTTCTCTCTCTCTCTTTCTTTTGTCCCCCTTACCCTGCCCGGAAAAGTGCAGAAGAATCACAAAGGACTATCCCAGTGCTTGCTCCTCTCTTTGTTTTTTCTTTTCTTTCTTTTTTTTTAACTCATCCATTTTGATCTATTTAAAATAAACTTACAGCATTTAGATGCAATAGTTGATATTTTGTTACTTCACTGATGAGTCCTAGTGAAGCCTGGAGGTCATGCTTGACATCTCCTCTCTCTCCTCTTCAATGCCCAGGACATGAGCCGGGGACTATGGCTGGATTTAAGAGAAAGGACTCTCAATGTGCCCCAGGAGTCCTTTTTGTAGCCCGCTCACATACGTGTCCTTGTTTTAAGACGGAAATCAATTCTGCAGAGATTTTACTGATGGAGTAGTGGATTTCAGCTAGGTTAAGTGACTCATCTGAGGTCACACAGCCCCTAAGTGGTGGCGCTGAAGCCCCCGTCTCATGTGTCCAACTTCTATGTCCCCCACTGGGTTTTGCAGCTTCAGATAAAGGAGAAAAATGGGCCCCCTCTCCAGTGGTGATCAGAACAAGGATCTATCGGACAGAGTGCTTCCAGATTCACCTGCTTCCAAGGATGACTACAGAAAGTACTTAGAGAAATGGCCACAAAGACTCCCGCAGACACGAGGGGTTGGGGACAGGTAGGCCAAAACCTGGCCAGGCTGAACTGCGGTGCTTTGGAAGAACAAGTGTTTTCTCTCTACTAGTTGTGGCCCCGTCGTTTCCGTGGTATGGTATTACTCTAACAAACCACGTACGCAAGTGGCCTAACTATAAGCCTGTCTATTATGAAATGTCCTGATTTGTTTAAAAAAAAAAAGTTTTTTCCCTTGATCTCAGCCAGGCCTGCCCACTTCTTCCTGGCCCCCAGGTTTTCTCAGGTTTTAGGCATCCTTTTAGACCTCTTTGGGATTATTGCTTTCTCATGAACTTTCCCTGATCCCCGTCTGGACGAGGCCCCCTGTTCTAATTCTCTTTGCATCTTATACTTTTCCTTTGTGGCTCTTATCACATCTCTAATGACTTATTTGTATGATTATTAATGTCATAGTTGTCCCCTCCATCATCTCAGAAGCCTAAAAAGGGTCCACAGAGATTGTTTCTCTGCTGTTCCCTGCTGTGTGACCAGTATATAAATACCTTTGTTGAACCTCCAAATAAATACGTCGAATGAATAAATGAATAAATGAAAGAAACGATGCCTGGGATCCTGGCAGCTTCTGAGGAGTGAAAGGGAGCCGGCTTCTACGGACCACCTCCTCAATAGGTCGGATGCTGTATGAGCTTTCTCTTAACTTGTTCTCACGAAAACCCTAAGAGAGGAACTGAAGCTCGGAGAGGGGAGCTGCGTGCGCACAGGGCGGAAAGGACGGAGCTGGGCCGAATAAGTTTTCTGCGACTCTACTGCTATATGGCCCCCTCGGCCCCACTGCCTGCCAAGGATGCAGACCAGCCTGCACCTGGGACCCCACCGCTCTGACTCCCAGCGGCCCACCTCCTCTGCCTTCACTTCGCGAAGGCCCGACTTCCCTTAGGGACCCAAGCAGCAACTGGACTATTACAAGAGCAGCCTTAGCAATCAAAGGGCTATTCTGAAGGCCAGGAAGTTAAAAGTGGTTTCTCATTTCACAATAAGCCAGGCTTTTGCGGAAACTAAGTGTTATCCCTGTATTCTAATGACTGACCACTTTACAGTTTTCTTCTTCGTATGCTTTGTAGGTTTTTAATTACTCATGATCACAAACCACCTAATTACAAATGGTGGCCTGTGGATTGCGGAAATGTCTCCCCAACTGGCCTCCTTCCACTTTGCTTCACCATGCCGCTGCTGAGTCCCACGTGCCAGCCCCATTGTGCCCATAATTGCTGATGAGTTCCCCAGTGCCCACCACAGGGGGCGACAGAATGGGGGGATGGTGGCCTCTGCCAGTACCTTCAATTTCGGCAAGTCGCGGAGGACAGCACTGGCTTAGAGACATCACCCAGCGTGTTAGTTCAGACTCTAGGTTTTCCCTGCCCTGGCGTCAGCTTACCTTCTCTGTGTCCTTCTAACCACGCAGGTGCCTACGCTCTAGTCATTACTTACTTTTCCTTTTAGTTATTTCATAGTTTTCCACACCCGTCCTTGTTTTGCTTGGAAGACTGCTCTCTCTCTCCGTTTCTGAACTGTCCTGAATCTTAAGGCCCCAGGTCACATGTCCCCTCCTTTTCCTGATCCCCTTGCTAGAAGATACCTCTTGCTCCAGGATCCTTTGAGTTCTCTTAGCATATTATTTGTGAATTTCTTCAGGCAGTTGCCTTTCTGGAACTACAATTATTTGTGGGGGTTTTGGGTATATACATTGATCCAACCATTTGGTCATTAAACAAACACTCAGTACCTACTCAATTACCATTTCTTCATTGCAAACTCTGTGTAGGAGGAATCCATACCCAGCTCCTTTCTGTATCTGCTGAAGAACCAGCATGATGCTCAAGCTGAATTTAGAAGGAAAACACGACATAGGAAACTGGATTGGAAGATGTGTGACTTCCGAGGTGGTTGATGCTGGGCGGACTGGGAGGGAAAAGACAGGGAGGTGGAATGGCACCAGCAAAGCTCAGAGGTGGGGATGGTATGGTCTCTTCTGGGAACAGTGTGTCCTATATGGATTCAAGTGTCCTGGACCAAAGTGTTTTGAAGAATGGAATGGTAGGAAAGGACACTTTACACGGTGGTTGGCAAATGATGGGAAGTCACTAATTTACTCTAAACACACAACAGACCCATCTTGGAGGATGTTAAGACCACCAAGAGAAAAATAAAGATATCGCTTTCTTCACGTAGGTGAGGCAAACACCGTGCTAAATATTTTGTTAAAAGCTACAAGGAATCCAGAGCTCAGGAAGAGTCAAGCCCTTCATTCAAAAACAGGAAGAGGATGGTTAGAAGCTTGGTGGGTGGAGAAGAAGGGATGGCATTCCACATGGTTGGAAATTTGCTTAACCAAAGAGCGAAGAAGAGAAGAGCCAAGTATGTTCAGTTTGAGAAAAAGTAAGGAGAAGCAGTGAGAGAAAAGCTTCAAAATGGAGGTCAGGGACACCTTGTAGAAAGCCCCAGATTCCAGGCTGAGGATTCCATGCATAATCACAGAAAAATCCAATGAGATTTTTGAGCAGGGAAATCACATAAAGCATACCTGAGGCCATTTCTAGCTCACTCACGGGGAAAAGAAGATTGCCGCATATGACACAGGAAGGTCTCTTGCCAAACTGGCAGGGCCAGGATCGAAGCTGAGCTTTCTTTTTATTTTTTTTAAATATTTTATTTATTTATTTGACAGAGAGAGATCACAAGTAGGCACAGAGGCAGGCAGAGAGAGAGGGGGAAGCAGGCTCCCCGCTGAGCAGAGAGCCCGATGCGGGGCTCAATCCCAGGACCCTGAGATCATGACCTGAGCCAAAGGCAGAGGCTTTAACCCACTGAGCCACCCAGGCGTCCTGAAGCTGAGCTTTCCAGGGAGCAGGTGAGCTTTCCATTTCTTGGGACGACTCTTCTCAAACGTATGCATGTAGATATTTTGGAGTGACTTACTATTTACCTCCAAGTATGCTTTTGAGCCGTGACCAGCTTTATTCTCCTCTATCTTCCATGGTATACTGGTGAATAATTGTCTTGGACGCATCCAGTATCTTTCATCTGGAGATCTTAAGGAGACTTAATGACAACCAAGCTTCATTACTTCTGTTTTGTGTATGAGGAAGCTGACTCACAGAGGGTACAGCAATTTTCTCATTCATGCTGTGAGTTATTACCAGAACCATGAATGAAACTTAGGATGAAACCCTATTTCATAAACCATTAAACCCTGTATCCTTTATAGGAGTGGAGTGTTTGTTGATAATAATGACACCTTTGTGTTGAGAGTTCATTCCTTTATTCTGTGATTAAATCTTGGCTTATGTGGGGCAGAAGCATCTCACTACAATGCCAGCTTGAGTTGTTCTGCGAGGCAAAGCAAGATGGGAAAAGTTGTTGTGTGTTTTGGTGATATCCAGACCATTCAGAGCTTATTGTTTTCATCCACCCTTCCATTTATTAATTTATTCATTCCATTATCATATATCTGAGTCCCTCTTACGTCATCTGGAAAATGAGAAGAGTGATATTACCATTAGCAAAAGGCTGTTTTGAGAAGTAAGATAATTTCTATAATGTACATTGTCTAGCATATAGTAAGCCCTTATTCATAATAATTATTTTCATTAAACAAGTAACTCCAAGTGCCCTATGGGAAGACAAAAAATGGTTCTTTTATAGCCCTATTTATGGGTGGAGAGGACAAGGTTTCTTCTGAAGGGTAGATTAATTCTTGGGGAAGAGGTAGATCTCTCAAATTAAAAAGTGGAACAGAGCTGATGGGTCTCAGGTAGACCAGAGAGGGGTTCTCCGAGTTTGGACTATGAAGTATCAGGAGAGCTAGGAAGGTATTGCTGGGTAGTGGATGTTAAATTGACATGAACCACTTAGAAATGGGATGAGGATGAAGAGACAGAGAAAAGAAACACAGACAAAATTCAGATGAAATGGGGCGGAGCTCCTAAGTCCTACACATCTACCTAGTTATGGTAGAATCAAGGCCATATAGGCTTTGATAGGCTAGCCTGTTTAAATTCCCTATATTCTGTGTTTATTTCCCTGTTACTCGTCCTTCATACTGAACACAATTTTTGTCCAAGTTTGTACCTGTTGCATCAGTGCTCAGGATACGTTGGAGACAGTATTTAAAAGGAAGGAGCCAAACTTGGACGGAGCCACAGAGCAGCAGGAATCCCTCCGAGAAGTGCAAACACAGGGAGACCCTCTTTCTATGGCTCACTCGGAATGCGATGAGTTTTATATTATTAGGAAACTCTCATTTCATAGAGCTGCTTGCACTTTCAGTCTTCTGTACGCCCTAAAAACCGGGTTTAAAATCTTTCCCAATCCAGACACAAAATCCAGAAGCTGTTAAGGAAAATGTTGATAGATTTGGTTTCAAAAACTTGAAACCAAAAACTTCATATGACAAAAAACATCAAAACCAAAACTGAATGACAGGCAACAGACTGGAAAAAAAATATTTGCAAACACATTTTAACATGATATTATGATAAGGAATTTCCATAATGCACAAAGATCTCTAAATCAGTAAGGAAGGCAAATCCAATGGACAAAAGGTATAAACAGGTAATTTCAGAAGAAATAGAAGCACAAAATGTTCATCTTCAGTAGTAATGACGGGACTACCAATGAAAAGAAGCTGCCATTTTGTTTGCCCATCAGATTGGCAAAAATTAAAAAAGCTTATAGTAGTAAATTCTGGCAAATGTAAAGGGATATTGAGAGTTTCTTCTGATAGTGAGAATGTAAACTGGTGTAGTCTTTTCTTTTTAATTTAAAAAAAAACTTTTTTTTTTTTTTGACACAGAGAGAGATGGCGAGAGGGGAACACAAGCAGGGGGAGTGGAACAGGGAGAAGCAGGCTTCCCGATGAGCAGGGAGCCCGATGCGGGGCTGGATTCGGGGCTCGATCCCAGGACCCTGGGATCATGACCTGAGCTGTAGGCAGACGCTTAACCAACTGAGCCACCCAGGCACCTCTGGTGTAGTCTTTTTAAAGGAGAGTTTGACAGTCTCTCTCACTACTTAAGGTATGCCTACCTATGGATACAACAATTTCTAAAGTCTAGGAACCTATGCTATTAAAGTATGTCTACCTGAGAGCAAGAATACAAGGATATCAACTGTAACAATGTTTGAGACACTGAAAAAATACTACTAACACCTAACATTTATGACGGCCAGCACTCTTCTAAGCACTTTGTAACAGATGATATAAGGAAACTGAAACTATACCTAGGGTGTGGAAACAGCAGGATTTTAGCCCAATTCATCTTCAGGGTCTGCTCTTAACTATAATGCTAAGAGAGAGGAAATAAAAGTCTGGTACATCATACCAGACATGGAGACCTCTCTAAGACATATTATTAAGGGAAAAAAGTCAATTTGCAAAAGACTATAAGGTCAGATGTTTGGGAAAAAGATACATTTGTGTGTATATACAAATACATATGTATGAGAATAAGATAAAGGCAGTGACTGGCAAGAGAACGCGTGTGGTATGTAGGGAGATTTGGGAGATTAATTTTCGAGGCATGTTTTATATATCTGGTTTAACTTTTACAAGAATGCATTTGTGCATTATTTTGGTAAAAAAAGAATTGTTCTGTAGAACAAAAAAAAAATAAATAAATAAAACAAATAAAAACGGTTTAACTCCTATCAAGAGATCAGTCTTTTTTTTCCATGTAGACAACGGTGCAGGTCTTGGCTAACAATCTTCTACAACATGGCCTTTCCTAGAATATGTAGAAGGTGCCCATTATTTTTATCTTGCTGATCACTACTCGTTCTTTTCAAATAAGGTGTTCAGGTCCAGTATTTGGGACCATGGCTTCCTGTTAGCCCACCAAGTTCCATAAAAATATATAGGCAGTTATTGAAAAATTAATTTGGAACCCGAGAACCACACGGTGCTCCTTTTGCTTTGCATATTTTGTTGTCTTCAGGGGGAAAGGATCCATAATCATGGATTATCTCTTATTTTGCTCCAGTGCAAAAAGCAGAAGTCTCTGGCTCACTTTGTTTTTCTAGTGTGACTGTAGAAGTCTGAATGAGTCACTCAACATACAGATTTAAAGGACTTACCTTTTGACCAGCAGTCAGTGTTATTATCTGAGAGGAAAAGGCTGTATTGGATCGTTCAGGGCCTCTTCCTGCCTAAGTCCAAGGGTGGGGGGCTTTGACACAAAGCAAAAGATGACGATGCTGGAACATTTAATGATTAAATCGCTACTTTTACAAGGTTACAGCTTTAGAACTCAGCTGCAGATCTCTGTGAGCTTATCTCTGACATGCCAGTGAGAAGGGTTCTTAAGATTCTCATTACTTAATGGAGAGTAGTTTTTTTTGCACTGGTCCAGCTTAGTTCCTCAATTTTTGAAATTTTAATGTTCTCTTAAGCATCTTTACAGAAATAAAAAATTCTCCTTCACTTAAAAACAACCGTTTTCTTGTTCTTTGCAGCTGCTCATTTTATATAGTTTTAAGTAGTGTATACAAACTATTTTGTATCTGTTGTTCATGGAACCCTATTTCCAATACATCTTTTCATGTACTTGCCAAATTTTCATGTGTTTGACATAAATCCAACATACCTACCAGGATTCTGTTAATGTGACAGAGTTTGCTTGGATTATTCCCCAACTGTTAGACAGCTGGGCCCCTTTCCCAGGTTTTGGTCATTATGAACATTCTAAACAGTCCCGCTATAAACATCTTTATACAAGTTCCCCCCTGCCTCCTTCCCCCTTAGATTATTTCCTTAGCCATGGACTTCCTTAAATGGGTTTACTGGGTCAAAGGGGCTCAATGAACAGTTTTATAGCTCTTGGCACATATTTTTCAGATTGCGCCCTGAGTGGATCTGACCAATGGCACGGGCCGCGAGAGGGCAGGAATGCGAGAGGAGCGGCCCCTATAACCGCCCTTCTTCCGTCCCCCAAAAGGCAAGGACCTGGAGAAAGCCTGCAGATGGAAGGCTTTTTCTATCGCCCTCTTATCCTCTTCCCGATTAGTGTTTAAGCCCAGGCTGGAAGACAGCTGGGACCAGCACAAAGGTTTTCGGCTTCCAGGACTTCTGCCCTGGGGGCTGAAGCAACTCTTCCAGGCCCTCCATATACCGGGACTAGGAGTACAGTTTCCGACTCCCATCGCACACTCCCCCAGGCTTTCCACTGAAACCTTCCCGGCCCGGGCAGGCCCCTCGCCAGCGCAGAGCCCAGCAGGCGAGGGCAGCGACTGGCGGTCGCTATTATTTTGGCGCGGGTGATGCAAGGCCCGCATAGCTGCGCGCTGAGTCAGTGGGGGCGGGCCGACCCATCCCCCCCAAACTCCCCGACCCCCCGGGGGCGGCGGTGGCGGGATCCGGCGGTGGGGGTGGGGGTAGGGAGCCGGCCCCTGAACCCGCGGGGTCGCCCTCCGGGGCAGGGTCAAGCGGGAGCCGGGCCGCCGAAAGACCCCAGCCCCGGGCGCGCTCTCCCCTCCCCCAGCTGGAGCTCGGCGGGTCAAGCGAGGCGGTCGCCGCGCGCCCGGCCATTTACCCTCGGAGAGCTCAAAGAAGGGGAGGAGGAAGCGGGGAAGGAAGGAGGATCCAAAAGGAGAAACGCGAAGCGGGACCAACGGGAGGAAAAGAAAAAGATGGAGGCGAAGGGGCGACAGGAGGCGGAGGCCGGAGGGCGGGGGCGGCGGCGCGCGCGGGGCGGGGCGGGGCGAGCGGGGGCGCGCGCCGGCGGCCGCGGCCCGAGGGGCTTGTGGGTAGCGGCTGCGCGCGGCCGGAGTCGGGATCCGCGCGGGAGTGTGTGAGGGGAGTGGGCTTGTGGGACCGAGGCTGCCCCGGCGAGCATGGGGGCGGGCTGGCGGTGGCCGTAGTTGTCTGAGCCCGGACTTCAGCCTCTCGCAGCGCCAGAGGGCGGGGCGCTCCGCCCCGGCGGTGGCCGCGCCGCTTCCCCGCTCCCGCCCTCGAAGTCCTGAGGGAGCTCGCAGCGGACGAGCGGACCGGGCGGCGCGAATCTGACTGAGGGGCGGGGACGCCGTCTGCTCTTCGCCGCTCCCGGCTGGGCCGGGCGGCCCCCTGGACGACCCCAGGCCCCGGACCAGGGCTGAGAGCCGAAGCCGGAGCTAGAGGCGGCCGGTGGGCCGTGGCGGAGCCCCGCCCGGAGCCGGCGGTTCGGGGGCGGCGCTAGGCCCCGAGGCGCCCGGGCCGGAGCGCGGGGAGCGGGAGTGCGAGGCCGGGCGGCGGCGGCATGAGCCGGCCCCCGGCGACGGGGAAAATGCCCGGCGCCCCCGAGGCCGTGCCGGGGGACGGGGCGGGCGCGAGCCGCCAGAGGAAGCTGGAGGCGCTGATCCGAGACCCTCGCTCGCCCATCAACGTGGAGAGCTTGCTGGTAGGTGGCCGGGGCCCGGGCGCCCTCCCCGCTCTAGTAGCGCCTGCCTCCGATCCCCCTCTGTGCCCACCCATCCGTGGGAGGGAGGTCTCGGCCCACCCCGCCCCGCTTCCGGCAGCCGGGCCCGGGTGGGAGGCCAGAGACTTCTGCGACCAAGTTCCAGCAGGAGAGACCCACGTTTGATTCTTCCCCTTCTCCCTCCTGGAGCCGGTGTCATCAGGGGCTGCCTCTTTCTCGGAGCCCTGGGAAGAAACACCCCTCTCCTCCTTCCCGCCTCTCCTCTCGCTTTGGGGAGGTAGGGAGCAGGATTTGCTGTCTTAGATTCACTAGACTAGCCAGTTTGAAAGAATGGCATGCTGCGTGGGGACGTGGGTCGAAGCAGGGAAACCTGATGCTGTCCCTGTTGGGAGTACCCACCTGGGGTAGATGACAAAAGCCAGAGCCCAAGAATCAGTCTGAATTGTCGAGTAGAATAAATCTCTTCTTTTCATTGTATCTCTTTCTTCAGGCAGTCTGTGAAATACAAATTAATAACTATGTAAAGGCATCTAGTTGGCTCTTGCTTAAGAAAGGAGTATGTTTTACAGATTAGAAATGCACCGTAGAATGCCTTCTTATTTCTTATTTTAGGATAGACGATTGTATTTCGTATTGTATTTTGTTAGTATAGATCATTGTATTTTGTGAGGATAGACGATTTGTATTGTTTAGATTAGTGTGCAGTAGGGATGCATTTATGGGAAAAGAGGGTGCGGATTTTTACCCCGGGGAGGAGAAGGAAGTGAAAAAGATGCTCTGGATATTAAATTAACTCGGGAGGACTAGAATTTGTGTGGGTGATCCTTGGACTCTTTAGATATTCTCTACAAGAACTCCTGTTTAGTCTTTCTCCCTGCCGAGAGAAACCTAGTGACTGTATGCTGAGAAAAACTGTGTCTCCTCCCTTTCCAGTGATTAACTGACTTTTCTTCAGAAGTCGTTGGTTGTCCTTTGAGGTTTCTGGAATCATTTGCAGAGTGACTCAGTGGTGTTTGGCCAAAGTGCAGGAACTGACTGAAGAGTGTGTCTTTCTGTACAATGAGCAGAATGTAGTGATGTACTGTATTCTGTCAGATGTCTTTGACGTTGTCTTTCACTAATTTTCGCATTAGTGTGTTTGTGTGTTTTCATGGCATCGTGACACCCTGGTCCCTCTTTAGCAATCTTCAGTTGAGTGTAGGATTGGTTGCATGAAGGGCATAACTTTTCCTAGGCCAAAGCAGAGACTCTGGGCTTCACTCCCAACATTTTCACTTTGGTATTTTGCTAGCAAAACTTTGACCCAAGGCCAGAAAGTTCAGTTAAAAATAGTACCACAAGTATTCATCAGGTTCAGATTTAATCCCAGATAGAATTTTTTTGCTTCACTTTTTTACTGCACTTTCATCTCTTGGGTCTTTACTGATGTTAATTACAATTATTCGGATTATTCTGTGCAGGATATCGGAATATCCTAAGCTAATTATACCTGTAATATGTTCATCCATTCTGTTTTGTTAAAGTATTTTCTAAATTATTAAAATGAAGGCTGTTTTAAAAGTGAAACATTACACACATTACACACATTAGTAAACAATTTGGTCCATCCGTTTAAGACACTTTACACATTTGTTAAAGTGATGCATTGTTGGTATGAGAATTGACATTAGATGTTGCTGACTGGACAGATTTTGCTATTGCTGTTTTTAGTTGATTAACTATTATGGTTCTGAGTTGAAGTAAATCTTAACAGGCCAAAAATTGTCCCTTACTCTTTTCTTTGGAACAAGGTTGCAGTGCTTCTATTGCAAATTGATGAGCTGAAAAATTTTTTAAAACTGTGTTATAGTAAGTTAGTTTTAAATTATGTGTATTGGACAAAATGGTAGAACAAGTTTGGCTTTTTCTATGGTAATATTAACGTAAAATTTACCATTTTAACCATTTTTTAAGTGTATAATTCAGTGGCATTAATTACATTCACATTGTTGTGCAACCATCACCACTATCCATTTCCAGAAATTTTTATCTTCCAAACAGAAACTCCATGAATTAATCTTTATAAGAATGTTATAAAAACACATTTCCTGAAATACTAATGAAATAATGGCTGGGATCACTTTAAAGATTTGATATGATTAACAGAGAAAACTGAAGTAATATAGTAAAAAACACAGCCATGAGTCTTAATTACTTCATTTAGTAATTCTATACTAAGATGACAAAAGTATGAAGATGAAATATACCAGAAGTCACTGTATAATTATTCTTAGAAGGTAAAACTCTCTTTGCAGGAAAAAATGTTAGGTGAGATTACATGCAAAGTGCTTAGCTCAGTGCTTGCTACATAGTAGTTCTCATTTCTTTTAGCTCATTTCTGTGTGCAGTTAGCATAGTTAATTGCTCTCAGTTTCCTTTGAAAGGGAAAATGGTTTTATTGGCAACCATTTCTTGCTATGTAATTTTGAATATGTAGCATTATAATTTGAATTTGCCATCAGAAAAGTGCTAGGAATCATTAAGCATAGGTAAAGCTGGATTCTAAGACTGTCAGTGTTAAAGCCCTTTATAAATTGTCTTTTTTCTCTGCAGATGCGCCTTGCTTTACATAGGTCCTTATATTAATCTGAAGGGAGTATATCCCTTTTGTGGTTACAGATTATGGGCTGCTTGGTATTATTTAAAAATAGAAGGGTTTTTTTTTTCTCAAAGATTTATTTATTAGAGAGAGAGAGTGTATGGGCGGGGCCAGGAGAGGGGCAGAGGGAGAGGAGAGAATCCCAAGCAGACTCCATGGAGCACGGAGTCTTACTGGGCTCGATCTCAGGACCCTGAGATTACAACCTGAGCCAAAACCACGGGTGGGACGCTTAACTGACTCTGCCACCCAGGTTCCCCAAAATAGAGTTTTGGGAGAGGTTGTTTCTGTAATACTTTTTTCTGAGGGGAGGGACTTCAATGGTATGCTTTTACAGTGTTTGAAACTTTTCATTAAACACCCATGTTTTGTTCTCAAGACTCGGATTCTCATACTGCTTTCCCAAATAATATGGTAAAAAGAATTGTGCTTTAATATTATGCCAGAGAGATGTCATTCTTTCTTTCCATCCTTTTTTAAGATTTTATTTTTTAAGTAATCTCTACACCCAACATAGGGTTTGAACCTACAACCTTGAGATCAAGAGTTGCATGCTTTACCGACTGAATCAAGCAGGTGCCCCTGAAGATCTTTCTAAAGATCTGTGCTTTGGGGTTTTGATATGTTTTCCTGAAAGAGTAAATGGTTATAATAACCTGAGATTCAGGCTTGAGTAAACTGTTACTTAAGACTGATGTTGATGGGGGAAGGTGATTAAAATTTTATTTATGAATTTCAGTGACTTAGAATACAAAATGCTTTATTTGATTGATTTCATTATGCCAGTAAACTATGAAAATATTTCTTATCACAGTGCTTAGATTTCACCTTGGTACTGGTTATCTGCCTAATTAAAGTAAAATTTTATGTGTATTTTTCCCACTGTTTAATAAGCACGAATATTATAAAGATAGAATAAAAATTGAAAAATTGTTTTATACATGTTTTCCTTTTGTGACATGAAAGTTGGGCATTTATAGTATAAATGGGACTACTTTACTTTAAAACTTGTGTTTTGATGATCAGTAAAGACAATGAATTAGCTAGAGAGGTTTAAAAAAAGTAATGTATGAAATTTGCTGTTTAGGTGAAGTTGAACCTCTTTGAAAGTACAGGTCCACAGTCCCTCACCCACAATTTTGCTATATAAAGAATACTGAAAACCAAGTTTTTGGTAAAACTTGATTGTAACATCTGACCTGATCTGATGTTAGGATATTTATAATCAATTTGTTTCTCTTGGTATAATTGGAATAGCATTCCTTGGAGAAATATTAATGTGTTTGATTTCAGGGTGCTACAGCAGACTTGTAGGAGAGTTTTCAGGAATGTACTGTGTATGTACTTTATTACCATTCTAAAATCCAGAAAATTCTTTTTTTTTTAAAGATTTTATTTATTTATTAGAGAGAATGAGAGTAAGAGCATGAGAGGGGGAAGATCAGAGGGAGAAGCAGACCACCTGCTGAGCAGGGAGCCTGATGTGGGACTCCATCCTGGGACTTCAGGATCATGACCTGAACTGAAGGCAGTTGCTTAACCAACTGAGCCACCCAGGCACCCTATGCTTCTCCTTTAAATAATTCAGCATGCATTTTGTTAAGTAGAGTTCAGTATTTGTTTAGGCTTTTTATTTTCTTTTTTTTTTTTGTTCAGGCTTTTTAAAGATTAAATTTACATATAATGAAATGCACAAATCTTAAGTGTACTACTGATGAATTTTGACAAATTACACACCTGTGTAATGCAAATCCTTGTCAAGATACAGAACATTAATACCAACCCAGAAATCTTCCTTATATGTCTTTTCAGCTAATTCCATACCCCCTTCCCTTAGATTCTGTCACTCTTCTGATTTTTTTGTACTAAAGATTACTGTAGCCTCTTCTAGAATGTCATATTAATGGAATCCTATATAGTGTGTACTCTTTTGTATCTGGCTTACTTAGCATAGTTTTTGAGATTCATTCATGTTTTTGTGTATATCAGCAGCTTGTTCCTTTCTTATGACTGAGCAGTATTCCGATATATGTGGAACCATATAGTCTGTTAGCTATCTCTTGTTAATGGATCCCTGGGCTGTTTTGAGTTTTTGGTTATTATATATTACATACTTTGGCTTTTAATAAAGCTTGCTAAGAACAATCTTGTATTAGTCTTTGTGAGTACATGTTTTCATTTCTTTTGGGTAAATACCTAGTAGTGGAATTGCTAGGTCATAAGGTAGAAGTATGTTTAATTTTTAAGAAACTTCCAGATTGATACACCTGGCTGGCTCAGTTGGTGGAGCATATGACTCTTGATCTTGGAGTTGTGAGTTCAGGCCCCATGTTGGGTGTAAAGATTACTTAAAAATAAAATCTTAGAGAGAGAGGGAGATAGAGAGAGAGAGAGAGAGAGAGAGAGGCTGCCAGATCTTTTTCCAAAGTGGTCATATAATTTTACACTCCCGCAGCAGTGAATGAGAGTTCCATTTCCTCCCCAACACAGAGTCTTTTAAATTTTAGCCACTCTGTGGGTGGGTAGTGGTAACTCGTGAATTTAATTTACATTTCTTTGTTAAGTAATGATAATAACTTTTTCAGGCACTTACTGTCCATTTGCATATCTTCCTTTGTGAAACATTTGTTCACATTTTTGCCCATTTAAAAATATTTGAGTTTTTTTCCCTTTATTTTTTTTATTGACTTATACAAGTTCTTTATCCTATATACAGTTCTTTGTCAAATATATGTTTTACAAATGTTTTCTTCCAATCTGTGGCATGTTTTTTTTTTTTTAATCAAAAATTTTTTTATGGTTGTTGCTAAGAGACTTGCCTTTCCCCATTTGCTTTCTTCTAGAAATTTTATAGTTTAACTTTTATGTTTAGATCTAGGATAGATGTGAAGCCAGTTTTAGTGTGTGGTGTGAGTTAGGGGTCAAGCCTCATCCCTCCCCCATATTTCCCATATCCAGTTATCCAGACTAGCCGCCATTTTTTTCCAGTCTTATGCATTACTAACACATATCATTATATGTTTAAGGTGTACAGTTGATACATGTATATATTGCCAGTTGCTTACCACAGTAACCGTTAGTTAACACATCCTTCACCTCACATAATTACCATGTGGTTTGTTGCTATTGTTTTTAGTGTGAGAATATTTAAGATTTACTCTTTTAGCAACTTTCAAGTATACAATATGGTATTGTTAACGGTAGTCACCAGCACCAATTTTTTAAAAACATTTTTCTTTTCTCATTAGATTGCTTTGGTGCCTTTGTTAAAAATGAATTTTCTGATAGGTGGATATTTTATTTGTCTATCTACCACCTAGTAACTACATTTAATTGTTAGTTATGGGTCTATTGTTTAACCAAGTTCTATTCAAAATTTATTGATTTATTTTGTATTTTTATCTTTTTACCTTAAGGAAATGGGCAGGCAACTGTGGTTGAAAAACCTAGATTTTGTTTTTTTTTGAAGGGAAGAAAGCTGTAAATTATTGTAATTATAAAAATAATATGTTCTTATTATAGAAAACTTATGAAGTAAAGAAAGGTATTAATGCAAGTGACTTATATAATCTCACATGGAGTTAAATTAACATTTTGGTATAAATATCTGTCTGAAAAATTAAAATAGAAAAAAAGTAGAACTACATTGTATATGTGCTTTGTCATTTTCTTTTACACTTAATGATTAATAGAAGCTTTTGTACAAATTTATCAGCCTTCTCACTGTAGAGTGATTTCTGGTTTAGATGTCATGCTTAGGACATTCTCCATCACCAAAATTATAATGTCATACCTGAATTTTCTTTTAGTACTCTAATGATTTTATTTTTAATGTTATCTTTAATGTTACTTTTATTCCATTTGGAATTCTGATGGAAACTGAAGTAGGGGTATGAAGATTTTATCAGGAAGTTTGTCATAAATATTAGAGTAACCAAAATAATAATTGGAAGCCTTTGTTTATATCTCTGTATTCTTGTCTTACAACTTCCTATTTGGAGAATGGTGCCTGTGGGAGGAAAGAGGGTAATGATTATAGATTTGGTCTTCATTTGGGCGTCTTGAGTTTTTTTATGGAAATACTATTCTGCAACTCTACAGCCCTTCTGAGGATGCCTGGGTGGCTCAATCCAGTTAAGTGTCTGACTCTAGATCTCAGCTTAGGTCTTGATCTCAGGGTTGTGAGTTTGAGCCCTGAGTGGGGCTCCACGCTGGGTGTGTAGCCTACTTAAAAATAAAATCCTATTTTGTGCTAACATTCAAATATATGTGTGTGTGTGTGCGTGCGCGCGCGCACACACACACACACACACATATATATAACTGTTAGTGAGCAGGGTTACTGGGAAGAGAGAATGTTGGTGACTCAGGGCAGCTTATGGCTTCTGAGGGAAAAAAAGCAATAATATTTTCTATTGGCAGGTTACTCTATTACATAGTGCTTAATATTTAAATTAATGTGAAATCATGGTGGTTGGGGTCTCTACTAAAACTGTCTCTTCTTTATCCTTGATTGTAGTTATTCTTTCCTCTCATCTGTACTTTTTTTTTCTTTAAAATATGATTGAATTATGGAGATGTGTGTAAATTCTGCAAATGGCAGTCCCAGATGACCCTCGCTCACCTTTTTGGAAAGCATTTAGATCACAATAGTTAGCCTTTTCTCGCTAGCTCTCTTGCGTCCTTACACTCTTTCTTTCTTACTCTCCCTCTCTTTCATTCTCTCTTACTCTCTTCCTCCTTCCCTCCCTTCCTACCCCCCTCCCCTCCGCTGTGTGTGTCTGTGTATGAACAAAAGGAAATTTTGAGATTCACTTTTGGTTCATCTTTGATAATACTTTGGGGGAATGTTTCTATAATTCCAAGAGTGATTTTATGGTTTGTTGCTTCATTTTGGTAAGGTATGAATTGTTTGTTCAGATATCTAAAGTGCTTTATAAATTTTTTTGTTATAGTTAATTGATTACTCATTATTCAACATCTGATTTCCCTTATTCTCTAAGAGTTTAGATTTTGTAGTTATAAAGCAAATGATAGGAATTTTCTTTTTTTTTAAGGTTTATTTTTTTATTTGAGAGAGAGAGACACACACACACGGAGATAGCATGTGGGGAGGGGCAGAGAAGCCCAACATGCTCACAACCCTTAGATCATGACCTGAGCTGAAATGAAGAGTCAGCCAACTAAAACACCCAGACGCCCCAAACTTTTCTTTATTTTCAAGAGGTTATGGACTTGGAACTAATTTTTAACACTTTGTTATTAGGGATTTATATGCCATGGAAATGAAGAGCAGAACCTCCTCCAGTAATACTTTATAGATGGAAACAGAGCAGAACAGGGTTGGCATTATCTTAATTACCTGTATGGCTATGATGAGGAATGCTTAATACACTGAGTATTGTCGTCTTATGTACTTCTTGGTTTTTGAATTTATTTAATGAACAGATTATAAGCTCTTTTAGGACATGTGTCTTTTTTTGTCTTCTTTTGTTGTGTCCTGTAAATAGTTGTTGAATGAACTAACAAATAATTCTTTTTTGAGTAACAGGAGTGATAACCTGTAGAAATATATCCATGCTTAAAGAGATATTAAAGTATTCCCCAAATAAACATTTTGATATATGTTCTTGTCACTTATTTCTTATTTATTTATAGGAAGGAAGATAAGTAAACATCTATATATGCAAAGAGGATAGGTTTGAGTGATAGAATTAACTGAAGGCCAAGTAGGAAAAATGAATGATGATTTGGACATTTTTCTGGATTGTGGTGAAACAAATTTGTTTTGGAAAGGATTTAAGTTAATTTTATCCAGTGTTTTAGGTGAAGTAAAGACACTTTGTGTGGGCTGCACAGCCTTTATCATTTATTGAGTTTCATCTGTTCCCCTACCCCCTAACTTTTCTTCTGGTTAAATATATCCAGTTCCTTCTTATATACCTAGGTGATGCCTGTGTTGAAACAGTGTTTCGTGAGTAAGGGCAGATGAAATTCTGGTGGGTTGTTCACAGGGTGAAATTCTTTAAAATGGTGTATTGGCTATTATTAATAGTAAGGCAGTATTGATTATCGAAATTAGAAGAAAGCCAAAGGGCATAAGAAATTTTGATCAGGGATCAAAGTGTTGTTATAAGTCACTACGAATGACTTTTGAAAAATTTTGAGATATTATCAAGCATTCTGATTACTAGCATTTTCATTTAGCTTTAAAATGTTGTTTATAATAATCTATTTTTTCTCTAATAAACCCAAATACTTAATTTTTCTTGTTCCCTTTGCATTGTATTTAAAACAGCTATACAAAGAAGAAAATTCAGAGTATGGTTTTTCTTCTGTATGTAATGGTGGCTGTCAGTTAGCAAAGGAGAGCAATACATAGTATCTTGCTTGTAGTAAGTCCTTGACAATTGTTGATTGAATGATAAATACAGGCTGCAGATGTAGCGCAGTTCAGAAGACAGTGTTACAGTCTCCTATTTGCTCTTAGAATAAGCTCCGAAAAAGAAGTCTGGCAGTTGAGAGTGGTCAGCAGGTGTTGAACATAGGTATCATTGTTTACTAGATTTATTAGTTCTCTTTATTCCTTTTATTTTATTCTATAATTTCCATACCACAGGATTCACCTATTTGTAAGTATACAATGTAATGATTTTCAGTAAATTTATAGAGTTGTGCCACTAACATTATCATAATCCATTTTCATTAACCCCCCCTTCCCCAAATTTCCGTGGGCATGTTTGCCTTCAGTCCTTACTCCCAGGGAAGCAAACCACTGATATGTTTTCTGTGTCTGTAAGTTTTTCTTCTTTGGAAATTTCATACACATGGAATCATACAATATTCAGTCATTTGTTCTGCCTTCCTCCTCTTACCATAATATTTTTGAGGTTCACCTGTATTGAAGCATATGTCAGTATTTTGTTCTTTTTTTATTGCTGACTAATACTCCATTGTACAGATATACCATATTTTGTTTGTGAATTCACCATGTGTATGGATATGTGTTTTTATTTCTCTTAGCTAGATTTTAAGGAGTTGTATTCCTGGGTCATATGGTATGCTTCTTTTTAACTTTTTTTTTCCTCTTATGCTTAACTTCTAAGAAACTGACGGAGTATTTCTCAAAATGTCTGTATCATTTTACATTCCCACCAACAATGTATGAAGGTTCCAGTTTTTCCACATGTTCAAAGAACATTTGACCTTGTTATCTTTGTTATGATAACCATGATAGTACTTTTACTTATGATAAATGATGCTGAGCACTGCTTCATGTGCTTATTAATTTTGTTTTTTAAATTTTTACTAAGGTACCATGAGTATGGTCTAATAAAAGGAGCTTCATTTTGTATACCACAAGCCCATTCCAATGTTTAAAAATAGAATACAGATACCTATAGATCAGAACCCTTTCTAGATGAAATTATCCTACTGAGTAGTGTCTCCACCTGAAAGGCCTAATTACTACTAAGCATTATTTTTTTTTAAACCTTGTTGTAGTACCTTTTGCTTCCAAGTAATGAATGCACCTTGCTGAGGTGTGTAGGCTGATAATGGCAGTGAGGTCTCTACTAGTTATTTCTAAGCTACAGATCAAGTTGAAGTACTTCTGACTCAAATTATGATCTTTAACTGTTTCTCCATTCTGTTTTGTGCTGCTCTTTCCTTTTTCTTTATTATTATTATTTTGAACATCTTGAGTAAGCTTATAAACTGATTTCTCTCATCTTGAATCAACGTTTATCTTTATAAAACTTTTCTACATAAAAATTAAGAAGACATTCTTACTATTAATTTTGTAACTTGGTTCCTGTGAGTGGGTAACTACTGGTGTTTTATTTTTTTTTTAAATTTTTTTTTTTTTTAAAGATTTTATTATTTATTTGACAGAGAGGAGAGATCACAAGTAGGCAGGGATGCAGGCAGAGAGAGAGGGGGAGGCAGGCCCTCTGCTGAGCAGAGAGCCCGATGTGGGGCTCGATCCCAGGACCTTGAGATCATGACCTCTGAGCCGAAGGCAGAGGCTTTAACCCACTGAGCCACCCAGGCGCCCCACTACTGGTGTTTTAAACAGTGCGTTACACTTGGCTTTTGGCTTATATTTTGAGTACCCATCTGAATTTAACATACAGATACTTCTTGTTCATAGGTGGCATGGATATTGATTTGTGGGATTAAATTATGAGCAGTTTTGAAACTTAACCAAGACCATGTTCTTTCCAGATGTAAAAGTAGCTGCATATTTGTTCATTCTGTATTAGAATATTACCCTATTGTTTTACCTTGTGTTTTAGTATGATTCCTTTAGAAATCATACTAAAAAGTATGCTTATTGAAATTGAAGTTTTCTGTTTAGTTTTAGTTTTTATTGTGTTTTTTGAGTTTTTATTAAATAACTACAAATGGGACTTTTTTTTTTTTTTAAAGATTTTATTTATTTATTTGACAGACAGCACAGGCAGGCAGAGTGGCAGGCAGAGGCAGAGGGAGAAGCAGGCTCCCTGCCGAGCAAGGAGTCTGATGTGGGACTCGATCCCAGGACCCTGGGATCATGACCTGAGCCGAAGGCAGCTGCTCAACCAGCTGAGCCACCCAGGCGTCCCCAAATGGGACTTTTTTGAGCAGAAAGGAAAATTTGAGGAAATAATTCTTTCAGTACTTAAGATGCTCTAAATTATTAAGGATGAATTTTTAAAATTTTGGTTGTAGTGGTATTTATTCTTCTAAAAGGAGGGTGCACTGGGGGTGCCTGGGTGGCTCAGTTGGTTATGCATCTGACTCTTGATTTTGCCTCAGGTCATGATCTCAGGATTGTGAGACTGAGCTCCGTGTGGGGTTCCATGCTGCTTACGATTCTCTCTCTCCCTCTTTCTGCTCCTCCCCACGCCTCTTCTAAACAAAAAAATAAAAGAAAAGTGTAATAGCCCAACTTCTATGAAGTTTGAGGCCTGCAAGATCTAGTGAAATGTGTTTTTGTATATTGAAACCTTTGCAAAAATATTTCAAGTATTAAATGTGTAAACATCAGTATGATTTTGAAAAGTGTTTCACCTTTTTGGGATAACTTGAAGTTACCCCAAACTTATAGTTGGTAGTACTTGGGATTTTTATATATTTGAATACATATGGCCATATTTTATTGTATTACATAGTGAATAAAGTTCAAGTTGAAGTTGAATGGTTAAAAATGATGTGTTGTGTTTGACCAGTGTGCCTGTGTTGAAAGAATCAAGATTAAACACTTTTTTCTGTATGAATCACTAGATTTCTCTAAGGGCTGCTAACAGGTCATACAAACAGCATCTTTTGGAATTAGTAAAGACTAGAGGAAAATATATCAAAATAATATTTTCTTTCAGAGAAGTTAGATATCAAGTCAGAATTAGGGAAAGAGTTAATGCAAAATTTAAACCATATTATAAAATTTAACCATATTCTAGCTATTCTAAATTCAGCAAAATTTCTCTGGAATTAACAATATTTGGAGTTGCTTTTAAATATCTAAAACATGAACTTTGAATTTTTGTATTGGCGTCTCAATGATTACATTTCTGAAATTAATGTGCAAATGAAATAATGATGAACTTTTCTTTGAACTTTAAATGCGTGGTATGATCTTAGTTGTGTTCAACATGAAAGTTTTTTTGTCTTCTTTCTCAAAAGGCCATCTTAAGGAAGCTTTAATAAATGAATTGACAAAAATTTTCCTACTGGATTAAAATAAAAAGGAAATGTATAAAGGTAGATCTGGAAATTTAAAAACTTAATACCAATATAGTTTATGTCCTGGCCCTTACAGGTCTTTTTATTTTACTATTTATTTATTTATTTATTTATTTAAAAGACTGATTTATTTGAGAGAGAATGAGAATGAGTCAGTCGAGGGGGGAGGGGTGTTGGGGAAGAGGGAGAGAAACTCAGGCAGACTCTATGCTGAGCAGGGATCCTGACTCGGGGCTTAATCCCACCAGTCTTAGATCATGACCTTAGCCGAAATCAAGATTTGTGACTTAACTGACTGAGCCACCCAGGCTCCCCTTATAGGTAATTTTAAGTTACAAATTTTCTAATCTGAATCTGCTAAATCCGATAACTAAGACAGTGGTTTAAAAATCTTATATATAGCACTCAATTAGAGATCTTTAGAAATATTGATGCCTGGCTTCCTACCCCCAGGCATTCTAATGTAATAGGTATGTGATGTGGCCTGGAGATCAGGAGTTTTAAAAGTTCCACAAGTGGTTCTCAAGTGCAGGGAAGTGTGGGAACCACTGAGCTGAGAGGTGCAATATTGTAGTTTAAAGATTGGCAGAAAGGGCATTGGGTCGAAAATGTATCTGATGGAAGGAGAATACTTATTTATTTTTCTTTCTTTATTTTTTGTGGCTCACCAAGCTTGGATGAAGCCAGAAAGTCAGAATTATCTGTTGGAAGCCAGAATCATGCCCAGAGTACTTGGTAGAAATGATATCAGATCCTCAATTTAAATGTCTGTAGTGGGGACAGTAATTTGCATTTGTTCAAGCATCTCAGGTGATTCCGATGCAGGTTAATCTGCAGGTCCAAGTTTGAGAAATTTGTAGGTGTTGCTTCTTGTACTGACTGACAGAACCCAAACCAAATAGTTAAGATCTCCTTGGCACACAAAATTGTATATGTGGAAAAGGCTGGCGAATGGAGAAGCGCCAGATTTTCTGAAATACCAAGGATCATCACATTTTCTGTCTTTTTTTAGAGCTCCATAGGAATTAGACGAAGGTTTTTCTTTTTCTTATTTTAGAAGGAAATTTAATTTGCTTTGTTGAGCTTTTCTGAAGGAAGAATCAACAAGATAGTCCAAATAGACGTGAAAAACAATTTTTATTTGTGATAAAATATACAGTTTAAAATTACGATATAGAAATGTTATTGCATCTTACCCTTTCATGAGAACTATCTACAGACACTTACTGGCCTGGAAAATACATAATTTCGATGTTTCACATTTAATAAATGGCGACAGGGAAATAGTGACAGCCTGTTTAATCACTGACAGTTGATTTAATTTAGAAAGAAAAATTTCACTAGAAATGTATGGTCCTTCAGAGCAGCTAAAGCAGCACAGTGTATGTATATCTATGAACATGCCTATGTTTAAAAAATAATAAAATCACACAAATTATTTTGTGGTCGGTTTAATTGCAAGCAAAAAATAAAATGTAAAATATTAAAAATATTTATATTAAACTATTTTGAAATTTTATTTTCAGAGCAGCCTTCAATTTATTCGTTATGTAACAGTCATTAATGTGTTACTGTTTAGATTTTTTTCAAATGCACATTCTTTGCAGTTATGTCTCTTCACATCATTGGAAATTAGAGAAAACCAGACAATTTATACATAGTGGATAAGTTGTCCCTATTTTTCATTTTCTCAAGTATTTGTATATTAGACTTCTCTTGTGTGGCCATTTTAATTTTGGCTGTTAAGGGGTATGTAGGTATTTTAGAAATTTGAAAATGTTTTTATTTATTGATTCTTATGATTATAGTTACAGCTATTAGAGAAATAGCAGTTTTGAGTTTAATTTTTTTATTTTTTTTAGTTTTTGAAATCTTTAGCAACTCACTTTTAGTTGATTTTATCTTGTGGTTAATAAAATTGAACACACTGTGGCAGAGGCAATATTAATATTTATGAGACGATAGAGTGACACGCAGTATCTTTAAAGCCCTAAAGATTGGTCACAATAAGTTTAAATTAAATTAAATTTATTTTAAAATTTATTTATTTTATTTATTTTTATTTTAAACTTAAATTAAATTTAAGTTTGTCACTTAAAATGTATCTATTCTTCCCAAGTTATTGCTGAATAGATAACTAAAATGTGAAACATCCAAAACTGAGTGGTCGTTCTTTCACTGACTAATGTATTTCTGCAGTTATCTTTAGAAGGTTGTTACATCTGATTTATTAACATTTCACTGGAAGTGTTTTTTCAATTTAGAAACATTTTACGATCTGGTCTTTAGAAACTGTATTCCATAATACCTCAGCATTGCACAGGATATTCCAACATTTCTAAATACTTAACAAAATGCAATTTAACTTGAGACTTCATGATTTGTTATGTCACATGCATGCTAAAGCAGCTCTGAGGCATTATTTCTGACTATAGCTATGGACTATATAATTCATGATTGCAACATTTAAAATGAGAGTATGAAATGTTTTGTTAATGTTGTTGTATTCTGGCTAAAGAAGAATTTAGTCATAAAAGCAAGATGTTATAGTGTAAAAGAATGGGAAAACTCACCTAAAGGATTTTGCTGGTCGTTCTGAGAGAGAATTTTCTTTAAAAAAAAAATTTGTGAAACCATATATTTTTGTGAAAAGGGGGAAGCTATAAAATTAAAAATTTTGGAGGCATTACTGAAAACAGATTTGTTTCCCATATTTAAGACATTCCCAGAACAGGAGACCAATGGATGATACAAATAAAACTAAATTTAGAACTAATAAAAGGAAACTCTAGTAAAAATTGGCTTATGCAGTTTACTTCAGAGGGAAGTCATAAAGTAAAACATTGAATACAAGTTACTCAGTTTTTGGGAGAGAGCTGGTAAGAGGGGATTTGTATATATGGAAGTTCATCTTTTTAGATAATATGGAGAATGTAAGTCTCTGGCATAATATTTTATTGCGCTGCTTTTTATCCTCTTGTAAATAGAATTGTTCAGTTTGGTTCAAGTTACAACAAATCTATGAAATGGAAGTGTAAGAATCTGGAAAATAGCATACTTATTTCAAATCATTTTCTGTAAGTAAAATTCTATTAAATAAGTTCACAAAATGGATTCTGTTTAACCTTTATTAATATATGAACAAACAAGTGAATTCTTTAAGAATTTTTTAGTTACACACACACACACACATTCTCTCTCTCTCTCTCTCTCTCTCTCTCTCTCTCTCTGTCTCTCTCTTACTTGAGTTGGGAGGAGGGGCAGAGGGCGAGAGCGATTCCTAAGCGGGCTTCCGGCTGAGTGCAGAGCTGTACCATGGGGCTCAATCTCCAGATCACTCTCACAACCTGGATGGAGATCAGGACCTGAGCTGAAACCAAGAATTGCATGCTTAACCGACTGAGTCACCCAGGCACCCCATGACTTGATAATTTTCAAGTGTATTTTTAAAAGAGAACCAGTATAATGGCAAGAACACTGGATTTGGTGTCAGAAGAGCTAAGACTGGTATTGATTAATTAGATGTTTTATTAATTATCTTCTTGACTGTGATAATTTGTAAGACCTATATCTGTCTACCTCAAGGAGATGTGAAGATTAAATCCAGTAGGAAACTAACCCTGTATATTCGTGTTCTGTAAACTGTACAGAACTTAAGCTTGTTTACAGAGAGTTGAAGAACTCTCTGTAAATTAGCCTAAATTATATATGTCTATAAGTGTCTTCAAAAGGGTTTGTGCATACAGAATCAGTCTCCTGGTGTTAGTCTGTTTTTCCCAAAAATGGTAGCACATTATTTGGCATATGTTAGGTTCTCTAAAGTATTAAATCACTGAATAAAAAATTAGTTGGCATATTTATTTTTTTAATTCACTGAGGATAGTTTCATTTGGTGAATATTTGTTTTTATTCATTTTTGGGCTTATGTTCCAGGTATCAGTTTTTCCCAGCTAAGGTATATTCTTTTATTTTATTTATTTTTTTAAGGTAAATTCTTTTAGAGTTGGTATGATACTGAACTATGAAAACAGAGTCTGATGTTCTTATGTGATGTTAAATTTCAGAGATCCTGATATATAAATATGAGAAAAAGTCATGACATAATTTTTAAGCCTTTGCGTTATTCACTTGCAAAAACGTTAATCACGCTTTATGTAAAGCTTAAAGGAGCATTTGGGTTTTACCAGCAGTTTTTATCTGTGGTTTAAATTTAGCAACTTTTGGCCTATTTTTAGTAACAAAACTGAGCTGAGGCACAATTTCAAAGAATGGTTTAGAAGATAAACTGCAGGTATTATGCTGTATTACCTCTGATACAGATTCTGGTCTTTAGGCATACAAGGGTAATTATAATTTAATCATGTAGAAAAAATTTTAAAAGTAGCATAATAGTATATGTTGTGATCATTTTGTATTGATGGCTACTGTGATCAGTAACTATTTAATTTCATCATAAAATTCCCAAATTTCCTGATTTAGTGGTTTAGGATCTGGCTAACAGAATAGGCTAATTTAAGTCTATTGTGAACCTTTTAACAACCTCATGCAGTAAGAATTCGTACTTTTACAGACCAGGAAAAACTGAATTAGTATCCGTGCATAATTAAAATGAATATGGGGAGAAGTTTATATGGGAATAGCCACTGTTAGGGTTGATACATTATATACTTTCCCTGTTGTGGCATTTATGAATTAGGAAATGAATTTTATCTACTTTTTTTTTTTTTTTAAATCTCAGTGGTTTTTCTTAGATTTTAGCATAGACTGTTTTCTATCTTGTGGTTGGTGTCTTGTGCTCAGGTGCCTATCCCTCTCCTCCACTAGAAGTAAAGGGAAGGGGTTTTTGAAGGGCCCCATGATCAGGGGACAATAGCCGGGAAAAGTCTTCTTTTCATTTTTTTTTAAGTCATCTCTACACCCAGCATGAGGCTCAATCTCACAACCCTGAGATCAAGAGTCACATGCTTCACTGATTGAGCCACCCAGGACCACTAGCAGGAAAAAGTCTTGATTGGATATATGGCTCACAGATCATGGGCATTGGGGAAGTAGATTTATCTTCAGAGATGTGAAAAGGAAGAGAGTGAGCAGGACCAGGGATAGAGGCAATCATCCTTTCACCAATAACTGAATAAATACACCATCTTTTATTTATACTCTGTCTCTAACAGGAATGCTCCCTCTTATTCTCTGCTTTGTCAACTTAAAAAACCAAACAAAACAAACTTCATTTTGAAAATTAAAAAAGTAGTACATGCCTATTTAAATTAAAAATTACAGAAGTGAATATAAAATATAAGTTCTCTCTTAGCCCTTTCTCCTTGATCTCAGTCTTCTGAAACAGCCACTTTACAACACATCAGTGTAGGCAGCCACCTGGGTGGCTTAGTCAGTTGGGCATTTTCCTTCGTCTCAGGTCATGATCCCAGAGTCCTGGGATCAAACCCCACATCAGGCTCCCTGCTCAGTGGGGAGCCAGCCTGCTTCTCCCTCTCCCTGCTGCTCCCCCTGCTTGTACTCTCTCTCCTGTCAAATAAATAAATAAAATCTTTTACAACACATCAGTGTATCACTTTCCTTGTATGCATTAACAGTGTACACATATAACTGTGGTGTATCATTTTCCTTTTTTCCTTGCATATAAAAAGCACAAATACTTACAGGGTTTTTTTTTAATAACCAAATGCATCTATATCATATCTGTTGTTTTGTATTTGCTCTTTTTATTTATTTGGAGGCTATCTAGTCAGAATTTATAACTCATCTAGTTCTTTTAGGGACTATTCCATTATCTGGATTTGCAATAATTATTTTACTGTTTCAGTATTGATAGACATTTATGTTGTTTTCTTCTATTATAAACATCGCTGCAGTGAACACTAATTTTGTGCATATATGTGAATATTTCTGTAGATTTCTAGAAATGGGACTGTTAAACCAGGTACACATTTTAAATTCCAATACCAGTTGTGATGAGAATGCACATATTCCCTTATCTTTGCTAGGTAAATATCATCAACTTTTTACCTTAGTTGCCTATCTCATAGGTGAAAAAAAACCAGTATCTCCTTGTTTTTTATATGCATTTCAGTATTTGATTACTGATGAGATTGAGCACTTGTTGTTAGTCATAGTTTTCTTTTTAAAGATCCACATCAAATTTATTTTCTCTGTGAAGTCTTCTATAATTCCTACTTCTCCCTTTCCCTAACTCCAGGCAAGGACTCTGCTCTGCTGTCATAGTACTCTCTGTTGTAAGGGATTAGAATCATTGTGTATTATGATTTTTTACTCAAAATATACCAGACCAGGAGCTCCCCTACAGTTGTGACCATGTAGTAGTCATTATTTTTCTAACTTTTATATCACGGTTTATTGGAGATTTGGGAACTAAAACTGCAGTTTTAGGGTAACAGGGCAGAAATGCTTTATTTTTTTATTTTTTATTTTTTAAAGATTTTATTTATCCATCTGACAGAAAGACAGAGACAGCAAGAGAGGGGATACAAGCAGGGGGTGTGGGAGAGAGAGAAGCAGGCTTTCCGCCGAGCAGGGAGCCCGATGCCAAGGTGGGGCTCAATCCCAGGACCTCGGGATCATGACCCAAGCCAAAGGCAGACGTTTAAGGACTGAGCCACCCAGGCGCCCCAGGGCATAAATGCTTTAAAGATAATTTCTTTTTTTCTCCTTTTAGTTTTATTGAGATATAATTGATGTACAGCACTATATAAGTTTAAGGTATACAACATAATGGTTGGACTTAAATATATTGCAAAATAATTACCACAATAAGTTTAGTTAACATTCATCACCTCATATAGTTATGTAGTACTCATCTTTATGTCTCTGCCCAGTGACTAGCACAGAGCCTATAGCATTTAGTGTTTGTGAAGTTTTATCAAATGGTTAGTCTGATTCCCAACTGGGAGTCTATATGTAAGGTTTGCCGCCTTCTTTTTTGGAGTAGGGGGAGGGTTGGCTCTTAATGGTAATGGTTCTCATATACCCCTTTATTTTACAAATGAAGAATTAAGTCTAAAGGAGGAACGTCTTATGTGGTTAATGAGATATTTTTGTTCTTTATCATACCCTGCTAGGTGTTGTGAAACAGTGCAGCTCCAAACAGGGTTATTTATGGTCAAGGATGAATATTGATTTCTACTATCTAAGATAGATGGTGAGCTTTTCTCAGTTCTTACAGACTAAGCCTACCCAATGGGGCTTTTGCCTGATAGTCTTAGCATGTAGCCTTAAACCCGTATAAATTATCCAAACTTCATTTGACTCTTTCCAAAGAGTTATGACTCTTATGACACACTAGACATAGACTTTTCTAATCGCAGGCACTGGCTAACTCCTGAGAGACGTGGTGTCTTTTAGAGAACTCTTGAAACCTGTCCTCTTAGCCATCTTTCCATGAAGTGATCCCACCAAATCTAATCACATTATTATTGCCTTTTCCTGCCCAAGGTACAAGTCATTATACACATCTCTTCTCACACTTGTTCCCTCACCTATTCTTCCCCTCTTTTTCAAACATTTCTTACCTTTTTCTAGGGTTAAACATAATCACTTGCACCTTCAAATTCTTTACTGAATGTTACTTTTATCTTTAAGTAACACCACCTATCTTCCTCCTTGGGAAAGCCCTCTCTAGTGGAACTTAGACCTTCCTTTATTCTCTGCAGATTCCAGTTGTAGGAAAATACTGGAGGTGGTTTCCTGCTTACTTTGCACTATAGTGCCTATAAAACCTTCCTGTTAAAATTGCTGTTGCTGAGTCTCACATCTCTGCTCATTGAAGGCATAGACTCACAGACTTCCTTTCCATGCAGGGTTGTACCATCATTCTAGGTGAATTCAGTGTTTGTATGATCGGAGTGCCCAGGACCCAGGCTTCACAGTTTCTCATCTCTAGTGTAGATTCACTTAACTCAGTTACTTCCAAGAAACTACTTTGGACCTTACCATTACCTGAAATCAGCTTTACCTTTGAGATCATTTATTCAAACATCTTGTTCCTGAGCTCTTATCTTTTATTAAACCTATTCATCGATGCTTTTGAGATCTGCAGTTCCTTGACCCCTCTCTCCACCAAATGCTTCCTTTATAAGCAGCAAGAATCCATTGTCCATCACTTCAGACCTCTTGCCAGGATTCTATTTCCTTGCCCTATTGAATTTCTGTCCTATGCATTTGCACCTAGATTTTGGATCAGTTTGTCTCTCTGGCCTATACAAAAGGTGTACATTGAGCACTGATAGAGAAAAAAATTGCTACCCAGATTAGTGGTACTCTGAATTCATGGTCTCTCTTTCTTTAAGAGCTTTCAGGGTGGCAGAGCAATTCTGTCATTCTCCATAGGGTCTGTTTTAAACATTCTTTTCTTTCTTCGAGCAAAGTATGCTCCACAGATGGTCTTCTCACTTCATGAGAAAATAAAAGCCATCAAAAGGAGAGCCCTTAAATTTCCTGTTATTTGACTCACCAGTTTATCTCTTCTGTACCATTTGTTCTTACTTTTCTGTTTCAGTGGATGAGGTGTCCGTCATTCTGTCTCAGGCTGATTCTCCAACTGTGCTTTGGATCTCATTCTCTCCTTCTGTTGATTAATTCTGTTTGTCTTTCATCTTTCTCTTAATTTGGATTCTTTTTCATTTGGCTAAACTTGTTCAAATGTCTCACCTAAAACAAATAACCAAATGACTCCTAGAAAGAAATCTCAATTCCTTCTACATTTTGCCCCTCCTTTCACCAGCAAAACAAATCGCTGTCTCACCTTCTGTTCACTCCTTAGTAGTACTTAGTACACTATAATCTCCCTCCCATCCTGTCCCATCACTAACACTGCTCACTTCATGATCATGCTGATTTCCTTGCTGCTAAAACTATCATTTTATCGAATGTTCAGAAATAATTGACACTTCTCTTGGGACGCCTGGGTGGCTCAGTTGGTTAAGCGGCTGCCTTTGGCTCAGGTCATGATCCCAGGGTCCTGGGATCGAGTCCCACATCGGACTCCTTGCTCGGCAGGGAGCCTGTTTCTCCCTCTGCCTGCCACTCTGCCTGCTTGTGCTCTCTCTCTCTCTGACAAATAAATAAATAAAATCTTTAAAAAAAAAAAAAAGAAATATTTGACACTTCTCAAATTGCTCTGTTGGCTTCTATGACAGTACTCAGAGCATCTCTAGCTGTTTCTCTCAGGCTCCTTTGTTTTCTCTTCCTCTGCTAAATGGGATTCTTGCTTACTATGTTTTTATTCATTCTTTGCCTTCTTCTTAAGCTTGTGTCTATTTTGAGGACTTTATCATCTGTATGTTGATTTTGGTTTTTCCACCTGAAAGCTTGCCTCTGAGCTTTAGGCTCATACATCAGCTAGCTACTTACGAGTCATCTCCACTCAGATATACCACAGGTACTTCAAGATCAGCATATCTACAGCAATATTATTTTTCCCCCTTTGCTTTCAGAGCTCCTTCATTTCCTAAGATTAGTGATTCTGCTATCCATCTGGCTTGGATCGAGCCAGAAATCTGTCATCTTTGACTTCACATTCAGTATCACTAGATTCTGTCAGTGTTACCTCCAACATGTGATTCATTTCTCTCCCATCTGACTGCTACTTTCTCACTTCAGGTGACCATCACATTTTTCTGAGGTTGTTGCAGTATGCTCTTCCCCGTTCTTTCCTAGCCTCCTAACTGTTTTCTACTCTCAAACCAAACTACTTATTATAAGATGCAGATCTAATCCTATTATTCCCCAACTTAAAGTACTTAAATGACTAATTTCCCATTTATTCAGGGAAAATTTCAAAATACTAATAATTTCTTACAAGATTGTTAATGACTTGACTTCTGACTTTTCCAACCCTATCTCTTGTAACTTCTCTTCTTCCTCCCCAATTCTACCTGTTTTAAATAACTTCATTTGAAGCTGCTTTCTTCCCATTGCCAGGCTTTTTTTTTAAACATGTAGGTTTCTTTGCCCGGAATGAAAATACCAACTCCCCAAATATTACTAATATGCAGTATTTGGAAATACTTTTGCCTCATTGTACTTAATTTGGTTTGAACTCAGACTTATGGATGGAGAAGACAAATATGTATTTACGGTGACATTTTTTAGAAACTGACCTGGTTATGTATTTAATTATGATGGACGGATGGTCTATAGACCTCAAAAGAGGATTTCCTTAGAGGAGTGTTCCAAGGAGGGGTTGCCACTGTGAACTCATGCTTCCTGTGAGATTTCTCTTGTGAGAAGTGTGTATAAAATATGGTTAATGGAAAATGGTGATATAAATGCTATATATAAAACTTCCTTTAAACTGTAGAAGATATTTTAAATTCTTTTAAATCCTTAATGATAAGTACTTGAAGTTTAGCATATTGAGTAGTGTCTTTTTATGATATTAAAGTTATTGTCAGCAGCAATAATAGTAATATCGTTAGCAAGACATAGTTCTTGTGCTCGCTTCAGCAGCACATATACTAAAATTGGAACAGTACAGAGATGATTTAGCATGGCCCCTGCTCAAGGATGACATGCAAATTCATGAAGCACTCCATATTTTATCACTATATTGTACACCTGAAATTAATAGAACACTGTATGTTAACTGTACTGGAATTAAAAAAAAAAAAGACGTAGTAGTTCTCACTGTGTGCCATGCACTGTTCTGAAGTGCTTTATTAATTTGTTAGATTTCTGTTTAATTTTCTAGTCACATCAAAATGACATGTTCTTTAAAAATATTCTCTTTAGAAATAGTTTCAAACATTTAAAAAATATGACCCCCTTCTAAGTAGAACAGAGTTTGTTGCCCATTTTTTGCAGACATAATGAAAAATGTGTTACCTGTGTTAAAATCATTTTAAAGTAAAAAAGTCTGAGTAACCTGTATCTATCAGTATAATCTAACAAATTCTTTCAGTAAAGGTTTTATTTATTCTGTAGTGAAAAGATTTAGTATCAGCATTTTTCTGTGTTGTTTCATATGATAGAACACCCAGCATGAAGCCCAACCTGGGCTTGAACTCAAAACCTTGAAATCAAGACCTGAGCTGGGTCAAGCATCAGATGCTTGACCGATTGAGCTACCCAGATGCCCTCTTTTCTCATTAATATGCTTATTTCCTGAAGCAAAACCTTGAAGCTCTGTATAAGAAATTGGTAACCATTATTTTTGGACAAGCTGAATAGATATTTTAGAAAAGTAATTAATATAAAATGTTCTAAACATTGAAAGGATTTCAGATTTTAGAATATCTTTTAAATCTGATTTTTCAACTTATTCTCCCCAAAATATTCTTAGGTTCAGGTTGAGCATCTCTAAAAGTGAGTTGTAGGGTTTTAATCTTTCTTAATTATTTTTTTGTCTCCAAGTGGAGAGAATAATTAACTATATGATCTACCCTTACTGGAGGTCTGCAGTGTGATGGACAATTTAAGAACAGTACATTATCTAATGATCACTTTTTATTTTTAAGCCTTTCGAGGGCTTGTGTGGAACATTTGAATATGGATATGTGTGAAATTCTGCAAATTAATAAATCTTACGATGATGAATCTGCAGTCTCAATCCATGTATCTATTTCCTTAATTCTTTGCATGGCCTTTTTTTTTTTTTTTTTCCCATTGCTGGTGATGGGGCAGCATTATCTTCCAAATTAATGAAAAGGACTATTATAAGGAGAGCTGCTGTTATTCTTCCTCTTAGACTTGTTTGCTGCAGGGTAGCTCAGTGGTGCATTTAAATTATGGTATCTTCGGGGTGCCTGGGTGGCTCAATTGGTTAAGCATCTGCCTTCGGCTCAGGTCATGATCCGAGGGTCCTGGGATCAAGCCCCGCGTTGGGCTCTGTGCCGAGCAGGGAGCCTACTTCTCTCTCTTGTACTCCCCTTGCTTGTGCTCTCTCTCTCTCTCTGTTAAATAAATAAATAAAATTGAAAAAATAAATTGTGATATCTTTAATTCTCTCATATGTCTGGGTGGATACAAAGGAAATTAGTAGTCATGTTTTAAAATAAAGGAGATGATGGAGGCTTCTTTTATTTACATTTGGATAGCGGAATTAGGGCAAGGTTGGTGATGATGATTAAGAAATTACAGTATCTTTGTTTTTTATCATTTTTTTAAAGATTTTATTTGTCAGAGAGAAAGAGCACAAGCAGGGGGAGCCGCAGTCAGAGGGAGAAGCAGACTCCTTGCTGAGCAGGGAGCCCAGTGTGAGACTAGATCCCGGGACCCTGGGATCATGACCTGAGCCAAAGGCAGATGCTTAACTGACTGAGCCACTCAAGTGTTACTACAGTATCGTTATTTTTAAACAAATTTTTTAAAAGATTTTATTTATTTGAGAGAGAAAGAGTATATATGTGGGCATGCATGGTGGGAGGCACCTAGGGAGAGAGAATCCTCAAGCAGACTCCTCACAGAGCTCAGAGCCCAACATGGGGCTCTGTCACCGCCCTGAAATCTGAGCCAAAATCAAGAGTTGGAATCTTAACTGACTGACCCACGCAGGTACCCCAAGAAAATATAGTATTTTTTTATTTTTTATTTTTTAAGATTTTCTTTATTTGAGAGAGAGAGAGCATGAGCTGGGTAGGAGGGTGGTGTGCAGAGGGAGAGGGAGAAGCAGACACCCTGCTGAGCAGGGAGCCCAGTGTGGTTCTATCCTAGGACCCAGAGATCATGACCTGAGCCAAAGGTATACCCTTAACCAACTGAGCCACCCAGATACCCCGAAAATACAGTATCTTTAAAGCCCATTAGTGGAGATAATATTTGCTGATCATTGGACTAAGCTGGGGAGGAAATGGAATGTATAACCCAGGAAAGAGGAAAAGAACTCCACAATTGGTGGTATCCCATGAGAAAACTTTTTTTTTTTTAAACTTTCTACCACATGTAAGATAACATTTGAGACATAGTCTAGGTACTTGTAAGAAGTCATAATTTATTTGGGAAGATAAAGTTTCCTGTCAGGTGGAAAGTTAAATGATGAATTGAAGAACAATAAATACAGTAATATAAAAGAGTGCCTTACTTCCTATTTTTAGAGCAGTAAGTTGTGAATACCATGAATTAAGAAAAGGTAGGGGGTCACAGGACTTTGGAAATAGTAGAAAAGCATTATGAAGGGCCAGAGACTTGATTTGCATGTTGGAAGATGGTAATGATGACGACAGTGATGACAATAAGGATAGCAGCAAACTTACCTATTGTCTCTGATGGTTGTATGTATATTAATCCATCTGCTTTCCCTAAAGCCCTTTGAAATAGCTTCTGTTACTTTCTTGATCTTTCTGATGAGGAAACTGGGATTCTGCCTTATGTCTCCACATTCTTTGAGTAGGCTACACTGCATCTCATACAGTAGGATGGTAATAGATGGTGAGTAATAGGGAGGATAATCTTCTTTTGCCTTAATTGGTAGTGTGGAACTTGTGTAGGCCTTTGGAATGGCCTATTTCATTATATCTCTGAATGAAAAACAAGCTTTTACCCAGGCCACAGATAAAATGTATTTTCAGTAGGGAAAATTTAAAAACCCACATAATAGATTTTTTTAATAAAAAAGAGAACACTGTTTTAACCTTTTTGAGTAGAATTTTTTTTTTAAATTTGTGTCATTTTCATCATATTGTTTTAGGACATTTGAGTAAAACTGTCTAATGAGAAGAATGTATAACTTTTGCATTTAACAATTTTTGGTACTACGTAATTATTTAGAAAATTAAATGGAAAATTTAAAGAAGGGATTGTTGAAAATTGTTAAAAAACAGTGACATTGTATTAAAACAAATCAAAGACCTAGTCATAACCTTGTATATGTATGTGTGTATAAAATTTTGTAGGACCACCAAAAAAATGCTCCATATAGATGATTGAAAAGTACTGATGGTGTGTGTTAATGGAGGTGTGGTTGCAGAACAACCAGCAGCATATAATGAAATAGTTAAAATTGTTTGGAATATAAACCTAGAATTGTTTCATTGTATATGGGATCTTTTTTTTTTTTTTTTAAAGATTTTATTTATTTGACAGAGAGATCACAAGTAGGCAGAGAGGCAGGCAGAGAGAGAGGGGGAAGCAGGCTCCCTGCCGAGCAGAGAGCCCGATGCGGGGCTTGATCCCAGGACCCTGAGATCATGACCTGAGCCGAAGGCAGAGGCTTTAACCCTCTGAGCCACCCAGGCACCCTTGTATATGGAATCTTGAAAAGTACCGTGCTCTATCGTCAAAACACATCAACTGCTTTAGCTGAGAAACTCCTCCCCCCATATGTATTATGAACATTGTTTTTTGGGAAAAAATTTTTTTAAAGATTTTATTTATTTGTCAGAGAGAGAGAGAGAGAAATAGAGAGTGAGTGCAAGCAGGGAGAGTGACAGGCAGAGGGAGAAGCAGGCTCCCACTGAGCAAGGAGCCCGCTACGGGACTCCGACCCGTCCCGGGACCCTGGGATCATGACTGGAGCTGAAGGCAGATGCTTAACCAGCTGAGCCACCCAGGTGTCCCTATGAATGTTTCTTTTGATAACATTTCTTCCTTCATAGAAGTAATTACCATTTAACAAAGACAATATAGAGACAGTATAACAAAGCGTTTAAGGACTCAGGCTCTGGAGTCATATTTGGATTTATTTTCTTGTCCTTAACTCTGTCCCCTTATGGGTTGCTTAACATTTGAACCTATCAGTAAAATGGAGGATGATAATAAAACTTCCTTTATAAAGTTGTTAAGTTTAAATTATGTAATCTAAAGTACATAGTGATGGACATATTGTATACCTTCAACAAATGCCAGGTTTCTTTGTTTATTATTGTGGTAAGAAATGCATAATATATGATTTACCATCTTAACCATTTCTGAGTGTACAGTTTACTAGTGTTAAGCACATTGTTTTACAACCAAGATCCAGGACTCTGTTCATTTTGTGAAATTCTAAACTCCATACCCATTATGGGGCACCGGGCTGGCTCAGTGGGTGGAGTATGGGACTCTTGATCTCAGGGTTATGGGTTCCAATCCCACATTGGGCATAGAGATTACTTAAAATAAAATCTTAAAACAAATAAAACAAAACTCCATATGCATTAAAGAACAACTCTTCATTCCTTCCTCCCCTAGCCCCTGGCAATCACCCTTCTACTTTCTGTCTCTATGAATTTCACTGCTCTAGATACCTTATATATGTAGAATTTTATAGTATTTGTCTTATAGTATTTGTCAAAAGGCTTATTTCATTTGGCATAATGCCCTCAAGATTCATCTATCCATATTGCAGCATATATTAGCATTTCCTTCTTTTTCAAGGCTGGGTAATACTCCTTTGTGTTTATATACAAAATTTTGTTTATCCATTTATTTGTAGATGGACATGGCTTGCTTCCACCTTTTGGCTGTCATGAATGATGCTGCTATGAACACAAGTGTACAAATATTGGAGACCCTGCTTTCAGTTCTTTTCAGTGTATATGCGGAAGTGGATTTGCTGGATTATATGATAATTCTATTGTTAATTTTTACTTTTGGGATTTTAAATATGTTGCTTCACAATCTTTGACGTGCATTATTCCTCTGTTCATAGTGAGTTTTTTTTTTCCCCCTGAGTTTGTTTTTCTGACTGGTTTTAATCAGTTTGATATGACTGGTTTTAATCAGTTTGATATGCCTGTTGTTGTTTTCATGGTTCTTGTTTTTAGCTTTGGTCGAGCTTCTTGATCTGTATAGTTTTAGTTTTTATCAGATGTGCAGAATTTCTAGCCCTTATTTCTTCACATGTTTTCTTCTTTTATTTTCTTTTTCCCTCTCTGGTGACTTCTCAATTATATGTACATTAGGTTCCTACATGTTGGCCCACAACTTACTGAGAGTCTATCTACTTTTTTTGGTTTTCTTTTCCCCTCTGTGTTTCATTATAGATAATTTCTGTTGCTATGTCTTCAAGTTCTGTTGTCTTTTCTTCTACAGTTTCTAGTCTCCAGTTGGTCCCATCCAATGTATTTTTCATCTCACACATGATATTCTTTTATCTCTACACTTTTGGTTTTTGTCCTTTTTTATGTATCACCTCTCAACTTAGCATTTTCAGTGTTTTCTAAATCTCTTATTATTTATCATGGTAAAATATATATAACATGAAGTTTACCATTCTAACCACTTCAGTGACACTAAGTACATTCACAGTACTGTGTAACCATCACCACAATCTATTTTTTTTAAAGCATTTTTGTTGCCATATGTGATTGACCACATGAGTAGTTTTGGCTTATGGGATGTGAACAAAAGGAGTTTATGAATAGCGTTGAGGAAGAGTCCTTATGGGAAGTTTATGTATTCTTTTTTTTGTCATTTCTTTTTAATGACTGGTATTGGTGCTTGCTGTCCCACATCATGAGGTGGAGCAGTGTATTTGGGTTGATGGCAATGAAGCTGAGGAGCCTGGATCTCTGATGATTGTGAGAGCTGTTGTAGCCACACTTAACTTTTTTTTTTTTAATAGTACAAATGGCCTTTATTGTTTGAATGGAAAGTGAAAGAGAGGAGGGGATATGACAACTCCAACTCCTGGGACAGCAACAGATTACATCACCGTCCTTCAAAAGGACCCTTAACTGTTTTAAGGGAGACGTAAAGGCACTAAGGGGCATTTTCTGTCACTTGCAGCTGAACCCAAGTCAAGTTGATACTTAAAAATTACCATCTTTAATATTGTCAAAGAAATAAGATTTTTATTTATTTATTTATTTTAAGATTTTCTTAATTTTAGAGAGAGAAAGAGTGTGTGAGAGAGAGAGCACAAGCAGGGAGAGCTGTAGGAGAAGCAGGCTCCTCGCTAAGCAGGGAGCCCAATGGGAGCTCAGTCTTAGGACCCTGAGATCATGACCTGAGCCAAACTGACTGAGCCACCCAGGTGCCCCAGAAATACAGTTTTTAGAAATGTGTAGCAAAGGGCAACTTGTTTTTTTAATAGCTCTTAAAAATTAATAGTTATCCTTCATTAGAATTCCTTTTATGTGTGTACTGTGTTTTATAGACATTTTATTTTCTTCATGTATTTTTTACAACATTCCTACAATGTTGTATTATTGTTTCTGTTTACTGATGTTATTGAGGTTTAGAGAAGGAAGTTATGTAATTTGGTAGTAGTGATAGAATTCATACTCTATTTCAAATCTATCTGACTCCAAATCACACACTTTTTTCACTAAGCCGTGCCTTTTCTAATGCCTGTCTTTTATATTTTATTTCTGAGACAACTCTGGTTGGTAAAATACTCTCCTAGGAGGTACTGTACCAGTGACTAAATTAATTGTTTCAGGTAACTTATTTCTTTTGCTTATTAGTGAAGAATGAGAAGTTAAAATAAAATAAACTTTTCTAAATCTGCAAAGTTGAAAACCACCATAAACCCTAGACTAGTAATAGCTCAGTCTTAAGGTTTGTATCGTAGATGATGGTTATTCTGAAAGCCTCAACCTAGCCTCTAAGTCTTTCAATTATGCTAGTGTTCTTCATCAGCTAAAGGTTTAGTTTTAGGTATGGTTAGCTTTAAATTACTGTACTTATGATCTGAGGAAAACAGCTTGGGTCTTCTAGTAGATTCTGAGTTTCTTAATTTGTTGAGAGATTGTGAGGCATTTTTGGTTTTCATGCTTATCATTTTGTTTTAGCCTGCTCTTCTTGGTCTGTAATGACATTCACAGGACAAACACATCACACCCTAGGAACATAAGAGTGCCAAGAATTACTTGAAATTTATGATCATATAAAACATTTACTTCTTAAAGAAATTCAATTTTTGTAATCTGTTATGGCAAAGTATTTTTAAAGCCTGGGTGTTCCAGAACCTGTTTAACCTGTTATCTCTTAAGTGAGACCAAGACTGCATACCTGAAAAAGAAGTTCACTGATGGAAGAGACAGATGCCAGAACTATTGAGAATAAGTCCTTGTTTGTGTAACCTTTTAGTTTGTTGAGTCTTTCCTTTTTTGGAGTACAGGAAATTAAAAGCTATGGAAAAATTTGCCATTCCCAGCTGGTCACATGTTCACTGTGCTATAGAATTTCTTTCTTTCTTTTTTCCTTCTTTCTTTCTTTTTTTTTTTTTTAAAGAAGGCTCCCTGCTGAGCAGAGAGCCCGATGCGGGGCTTGATCCCCGGACCCTGGGATCGTGACCCGAGCCAAAGCAGAGGCTTTAACCCACCGAGCCACCCAGGCGCCCCCTTTCTTTCTTTCTTTTTTTCTTGATTTATTTATTTACTTTTTGAGAGAGAAGAAGATATGTGTGTGAGGGGCAGAGGGAAAGGGAGAGAGAAAATCTTAAGTAGACTCCTCACAGAGCACAGAACCCATGCAGGGCTCCATCTCAGGTCGCTGAGATCATGACCTGAGCCAAAATCGAGAGTTGGATGCTTAATTGACTGAGCCACCCAGGTGCCCTGCTATAGAATTTCTTAATGCTACATTTACTTTATAAATCCAGCATGATTTTTCTCTTTAGTAATTGACTATAGATTTAAGTTTAACAAAGTAAATAATTAAAACTGTTAATTCTTTATATACAAATGTATAAATTCTGAATTTTCTTTAGCTGTAAGATTTACTACACATTTTGTCCCCTTCCACTAACATCTGTTAATTGGATACATGTAGGCATGTATTTTTTTTCTTCTTTTGTTTTCATAGTACTTACCTACTTTTCCAATTCCTCAGGTTTAAGTGCTACCAGTCGAGGGTGGCTTTATTGAGTAGTTCTTTTTGTTGTTGTTAAAGTATAGTTGACTTACAATGTTGTATTAGTTTTAGGTGTGTGACATCTGAAACTATTCAATAATCCATTCTATACATTATGCAGTGCTCACCATGATGAGTGTAGTTACTCTCACCAAACATAGTTATTACAGTATTAGTGACTATATTTTTCCTATGCTATACTTTTTATCCCTGTGATTTACTTATTTTATAACTGGAAGTTTGCACCTCTTAATCCCTTTTAAGAGAGTTTAGAATGTATCTAAAAATGCCTCTTATGTACCTAAATTAATTAAACTGATTAAAATAAGTTCAGGGGGCGCCTGGGTGGCTCAGTGAGTTAAAGCCTCTGCCTTTGGCTCAGGTCATGATCTCAGGGTCCTGGGATCGAGCCCCACATTGGGCTCTCTGCTCAGCAGGGAGCCTGCTTCCCCCTCTCTCTCTGTCTGCCTCTCTGCCTACTTGTGATCTCTCTCTGTCAAATAAATAAATGAAATCTTTAAAAATAAAATAAAATAAAAGTTCAGTTCCTCAGTTGCACTAGCCTTATTTCAAGTGTTGGGTAGTCACATGTGGGATAGCACAGATAGAGAACACGTGTTGAGTATATGAAATGCAGCTAATCAGATTGCGACATGAGGAAAATACCCAGTATGATTTTTATTACTTTAGTTATGTCATTTAACTTATAAAAATTTTTTAAAGATTTATTTATTTATTTAGACAGTGTGTGAGAAAGAAAGCATTAATGGAGGGAGGGGCAGAGGGGGGAATCTTCAAGCAGATTCCCCGCTGAGCCTGATGCAGGGCTTGATCTCACAACCCATGAGATCATGACCTGAGTGGAAACCAAGAGTCAAACACTTAACCAACTGAGTCACCTAGGTGCCCCAGTTATGCCATTTAATAATGTAATCATTGGTCTTAATTTCTAGCAGAGGTTGTTTAGAAAAGTGAAGTCTTTCATTTCTCTCAATCTTACCACTCTACATTTTTTTTTTTTTTAAGATTTTTTATTTATGAGAGAGAGAGAGAGAGAAGGAACACGGGGAGGGTCAGAGGGAGAGGGAGAAGTAGACTCCCTGCTGAGCAGGGAGCCCGATGCTAGGCTTGATCCCAGAATTCCAGGATTATGACTGGAGCTTTGAAGACAGACGCTTAACCAACTGAGCCACCCAGGCGCCCAACCAGTCTGCATTTTGATGAAACTTTTTTTTGCTATATTTTCAGGAAATTTTCAGAGGTCCTTATACAGTGTTGTTTAATTAACAGATAATAGGGTTTGCCCCTTGTTTAAATGGCTTGCCAGCAAATGTTGTGGATATCTTTTTAGATGTTTATTACATTCCTGATTATAAGAGTAATATATGGTTACTATAGAAAATTGGAAAATGTGAAAAGTAAAAAATAAAAACTTATAACCACCCAAAGATAATTACTCCTACTGGTTTTTTTTTTTGCTATTTTCGTGATTTTGCTAATTTAAAATTTTCAAATCATTGGTAGTGTACCTCATACTCAATTTTGTCTTTAACATGATAGCATAAAATTTTCCTATGATATTGTTAACTTTTCCCTTAAACTTTTAAACAAATGTACCACAATATTGAATGAAATGGTTTCCATCATAATTTGCTTACCCATGCCCCTGTTGTTGGACACTGTGTTCTGTGTAATAGGGTTCTCTGTTTTGTAGCACTGATTAAAGGGTATGTTCTGTAACTTCTGTAACTTGAATATAATTCTTAAAATTTTTTTTTACCCTTTATAGTACGTATTTTTAAGTTTATATCTTCTACTAGAGTATAAGCCACTTGAGTTTAAGGACCATGCCTTGATTACTTTAGATTTTTTTGCAATGAGACAGGATATAAGTAAAGTTATTTTAGTTATATTTATATTTCCAATTTATAGCACTATGCTTTGGCATATAGTTACTCATTTATGTTTAACAAATTGAATTTATTTGTTACTATTTTTAAAAATATTTGTTTATTTAAGTCATCCCTACACCAAGTGTGGGGCTCGAACTCCTGCCCCCGAGATGAAGAATCACATGAGCCAGCCAGGTCCCCCTGACAAATTGAATTTAGATAAGTGGCTTGTCCCTTTTCCTAGATTTTGCCTGTGGTTGAGAATATGCATGAAATTTTAATGAAAGAATATTTCAGTTTTTTGGACACATTCCTTACTTTAGGGACGATAGTGTCATCTGTAATTACATTTTTCCCCCTTTTTCTGCAGCTCTTTTCTTAGAAGAAAGTTTTTGGCTATGCCATTTAAGAAGATGAATAATTTTTCAAGGAATTCATATTTAAGCATATTTGCCTGGCTTTATCACATGCCACAATATGGTTTAGCTATTTGAAGAAAATCTTTAGTGGCAAACACAAAACAGTGAATCACGGGTGCTGGGATACTGGCCAAATTTAATTATGATATAGCTTCCTAACTTTTATTTTTTATTTATTTATTTTTAAAAAAGATTTTATTTATTTATTTATTTGACAGAGAGAGAGAGAGAGAGAGAGATCACAAGTAGGCAGAGACGCAGGCAGAGAGAGAAGGGGAAGCAGGCTCCCTGCCGAGCAGAGAGCCCTATGCGATGCGGGGCTCCATCCCAGGGCTCTGAGATCATGACCTGAGTCGAAGGTAGAGGCTTTAACCCACTGAGCCACCCAGGCGCCCCGCTTCCTAACTTTTATAAGTTGATTTCAACAATGTTGTAATAAAAGGAACCATGAAAAGCAAAACTAATAATATGTATAGTTAATATTTTGTTATCTAAACTTACTGGATTTGATGACCTATAAAATGTAAAGGATATGAGACCTATTTTATGCATGAAAGCATGCTGTATGTTGAACATTATTTTGGTGCCAGCAAATGTAGTCCTTAACCATTCATATGATATTTTAAATATGCTTAATGGTGCTGTGTTTCAGTGAATAATAGAAACTAAAGAGCCAGTGTATGCAAAGTCTGAATCAATTCCTTTATAGAACATGTAGCCAAAACACATAGTAAAAATTGGTATAAAGAGAGCAGCAAATCCAAAGGCATTTGTGGTAATGTTTTTAATTGCTACACTGGACTATGAGGAGAGCATCATTATTATTCTGAAGTGCGAATTATTGACTGAATAGTTTTTCCAGTCCATTTTTAATGTCGTAATTTGTTTTAGTCTTTCAACAACATACCCTTTTCATATTTCTCTATTAATACATTCTACTTCATTCTCCTTAATAGCTCTACAGTATTCCATTGGATGTATTTTAAATTATCCAGTAACTGTAATTAAGGACTTTTGAGTCATTTTTAATTACAGTCATTTAATTACATCTAGGTATCAAAGGATATTCATACAAATACATAGTTATATATTTGTGCAGGTAGTAGGAAAAAGGTAGAATTTATTTTTGTTATTGCCTTCATTTGAATTAGCATTACAGATATTTACAGTAGGAACAAAACACAAATTTATGTATATGAAAAACTTCCTTTAAAAAGTTGGTTAAGTACTTGAGGGAAAAAAATGAGTTTTTTTTCCTCATGCACTAAAATAAACTCCAAAGAGTCAAAGGGGACAAAGGCAAAATGTAAAACCATAAATAATGGGGTGCTTGGCTGGTTCAGTCAGTAGAATATGCAGCTCCTCATCTCTGTGTCATTCAAACCCCACGTTGGGTGTAAAGCTCACTTTACAAATAAAAAATAAAAATTAATAAGAAGAGTTGTTACCTTAAAAAAAAAAACATAAACAAAATGAAGCTGCACACATGCCCATTTGATCTAAACATAATCAATACAAAAGCATCTATAAAGAAAAAAATCATAATTTTTATTTGCTGAAAGTGAACAAAACTAAAAGAGAATGTTAAAAGGTAACCGAGAAAAACCAAATGCCCAAAAGGTAGAAGAAGATGCACTAATATTCTTATTTATTTATATATATATATAATATATATATACACACACACACACACACACATATACGTATATGTGTGTGTGTGTGTGTGTGTGTGTGTGTATATATATATATATATATATATAAACGTATAATGTATTATTTGCCCCAGGGGTATAGGTCTATGAATCATTAGGCTTACACATTTCACAGCACTCTATTCTTAATTAAAGAACTTACCTTAAATATCAAAAGAAAAATGTTTTAAGGATTTAGTTTACTAAAGGGCATAGTTGTATCTAATCTGTCTATTGAGTTGTTTTTTAATTGTAGTTGACATGCAGTGCTATATTAGTTTCAGGTGTACAGCAGTGATTTGCCAACTTTACATGGTATACTATGCTCACCATAAGTGTAGCTACTATCTGTGATGATATAAGGCTCTTACAGTACCATTAGCTATATTCTCCATGCTGGACCTTTTATCCATGTAAATTACTTATTCCATAACCTGAAGTGTACACTTCCCATTCCCCTTCACTTCCTCCTGTTGAATTTTTAATTTTTACTTATTTTGTTTTTAAGTTTTAGAATTTTCATTTGATTATTTGATAAAATTTCAGGTTCTCTGCTGAAATGCTCCCATCTTGGATATATTAATAGCAATGATTTTGAAGTTTGCGTTAAATTTCTAGATTTCCTGTGGGTCTGATTTTTAATAAAAAAATTTCTCCTGGTGGGGCGCTGGGGTAGTTCAGTGGGTTGAGCTTCTGACTCTTGATTTCAGCTCAGGTCGTGATCTCAGGGTTGTGGGATTGAGCCCTGAGACAGGCTCCATGTTCAGCAGAGTCTGCTTGTCCCTTTCCCTCTGCTCCTCCCCCCAGCTCACATACTCTCTCTCAAATAAATAAAATCTTAAAAAAAAAAAATTCTCTTGGTTTTATGGCATTTTAGTTTTATCTTCTTACACGACTGCTAATGTTTGCTGGACATTGTATATGAAAAAATGCTTAGATAATTAGGTAATGTTATCTTCAGAGAGGATTTATATTTTCTGTTAGGGCTGAGACAGACCACCTTAATCTGTTTAATGATTGAAGAGATTTGAGGTGGATTTTCAATCTTTTGAGGGTTGGTCTGTTTCTGTCTTTGTTTGTTTTTAATTCCTGGGGTGGAGCACTTTAGTGCACTTAGTTAAAAACCTGGACTTTTTCTTTGTAAGTCCAAAACTGTAATTTCTATCTTCCCAATCTCATGAGAGTTCTAGAAGCTTTCTTCAGTTTCTCAACTTCTGAGCTGCAGCATTGTAGTCAACTTTAGGCTCACATCCTTGACCCCACTCCCCATCCCCTTTTGGTCTCAGTGGTAGGATTGGCTTACAACAAATTAGTCTATCATTGTGGAGGTAGAAATCTCCCTGTTATATTGCCCACACATTATTGTTTCTTTTTAAAGTGTTTTAGGGGTCTAATATATAACAATTATTTGCATTCTGAATTCAGAGCCAGTTGAGAATTGGAGGAATATGTTAGATAGAGATCTGAAATGTCTTAGGTATTATTGGTAAAATCTAGGATACAGGTGGAGATATATAGGACAGAATGGGCTCATTGTCCTGAATAGATTTGGACTCTTCTAACAGATGGGTCTCTCTCACAGAGGTGGAGTCTTCTTGCTGTGTTTATCAAAAGAATGAGAGTTAGTGTGTATAATTCATAGGGATCAAAATTGTAGAAAATTAATGTAGTGTAACTTAAAAATAATTGTAAGTAGGAATTGTGATCACTGAGTGTCTGTTATATACAACCTATGATTCTTCCTTCAATAGATTTTATATTTTTATAAATTATGGCCGTAGAGCATGGATTTGTAGTTAAGTTGTAATGTTGTGTATGCTAGGATAGAAAATACTGTTTTGTAGTCTCAAGAATAATTACAAAATGGAATATTTTGTGGTGATCATACTTTCAGTATGATGTCCTTTATATGATCTGGTTATTCGTCTTTTAAATTTGGAATTTTTCAGAGTCAGTGACTTGTTGCCCTCAGAATTCTCTTAGTATTGCATATACCACAATGATGTTGGCAGTATCTTTTATGAAGTCTGAACCATATGACTAAGCAAGCACAGTAAGTACAGGAATCTCATAACTGCTTGACTTTTAATCCCAACTCCCACTTTTAACCTTTTTGAAAAAATTGTAAGTTAAAACTTTATAATAACAGCTAAACTCATATTTAGTATTTCCTGAGGGTTGCAGTTAACACCACTAATGCTAATAACACTAATATAGGCAAGCTACTTCCCTTAAAAAAAACAAATTCACCAAATTTTGGGATCAGATTACTGTAACATGGACTAAGTGAGAAGGAGAAATAAAAGATACCAGTACTTGTTACAGGGAGATTTGCTAGGAAAAGAATGTATCTACAGGTCATCTTAGTCTGACTTATTTTGCATTAGTTCGGCCCATTCATAAAATATCTCAAAAAGTTTTGACATAGCTTTTCTATTAAATGATTGGTTTTATATTTAGGAAGAGTAAACTACGTTTTTGTGTTTTATATTCTTTTATTTTTGTGATTTTGTTTTTTGGTGTGTTGGGGGATGGATAACCGAAATAGGTTTCCAGATATAGAACTCCTAATATGTAATACAATTTCTGTTGGAAATTAGAATTTGTTTTTTAAATCTGGATTTCATTGACCATCAAAGAACCAGTTTGGTCATGAGATAGATGGGGGTCATGTGTGTAACTCAGTTAATGATTATCAAACCATGCCTGTTAATACATATATATGTGTGCATACAGACATGCACGTAGTTTTTTTTGTGTTTCATTTTTCGGAGTATTGGGTTAAATTCAGGTATGTTTGTTATTTAGGAATTTCTTTAAGATAATGTCTGTCTTTGGTGATTGGTATGCAAGAAAGGAAGGTCATCTGTATTATTTAGTGGCATAGGAGAAAAACATTTATAAATGAGAGGTTAGTGATTTGATCACTTCATGTGTAGAAACCTTAAGATCATTTTGCACATTTTTGGATTATACTTTTTTTTTCTAAATACAAACCATTTGGTATGTTTCATAATACTGTAAACTAATTGAGATCATTGTGGTTAGTTTAATTATAGTCTTAGTAGTTTTTCAAGGAAATGTGGTAATAAAATCAGAGACCTCAGTTATATTATGTCCCTTAGTTTGCACCACTGACTTTATTTGAGTATGAGTTTATTGCCCCCCCCGAGAAAACTTGCTTTCTCTGTGTATTTATCTATATTTTCAGTGAAGTTTGAAACAGTTAATTCTTCTCTGTCAGCATTTTGAGTGTTTATACTGTATTTTCCACACGCTGTCGATAAATATTGTTGTCTTAGCTGGCTGCAGTAGTACAGTTTTACTTTCTGATGGAAATAGGTTTGCTCACCGAGGTCCTTAGAGCAGGAACATTAGCTCGTTTATTTATGCTGCAGACATATTTGTTGAAATGATATCCCAGAGCTATCAAATGAACACTAGAGGTCTTTTTACCTGCTTCAGTATCCCCTTGCTGTGATTGAGAAAGTGTATTTATTTTGTAATTGTGTCTTAAATTCTTTGTGTTTCAAGGACTTTGTGTACGTTCAGTCTAATAAATATGTATTTAGTGACTACTACCTGCCGGGTCCTGGATTAGGCCCTGGGAATGTTGCAGTGAACAAAACAAAAATTCTCTGCTATGAGTTTACATTTTAATGGGGAATCAGATAATAACACATAATTAATTGTATATAAGATAGTGATTTTTGGGAAGAAAAAAAGTAAAAGTAGGAGGAAGGTATGAATATATAGGGTGTGGACAGTTTAGATACTAAGGTTTCTCTGAAAACGTAAGACCTGATGGAAGGAGAGTTAGCCATGCAGATACATGGATGTGATCATTTTATTTTATTTTATTTTTTATTTTTTTATTTTTTATTTTTATTTTTATTTTTATTTTTATTTTTGAATGTGATCATTTTAGACAGAAATAGCAAATCCAAAGGGTCAGGAACTTTGTGACTTTTTAAAAAAACTCATTATTTGGAAATAATTTCCAACTTAAGAAAACATTTTAAAAACTTTTGTATATATTTTGCTGAGAGCCCTCATTTAAGTTTTGTTATTTGCCCGAATAACGTTCTTTAGACTAAAAGGGTCTAATCCAGAATTGTGCATTGCATCCAGCTCTCATGTTTCTTTGATCTTCAATTTGGAATAGTTTCATAGTCTTTCTTGATTTTCATGCTGTTTACAGTTTTGAAGGTTATAAGCCACTCATTTTGCAGAATATCACTCAATTTGGGTGTGTTTAATGTTTTCTGATGATTAGACCCAAGGTATGTATTTTTGGCTGCAATTTCACAGAAGTGATGTGTTCTTAATGAATCCTGTTTTGTGACATACAGTTTATCCTATCAGGTAGTGTTAACTGAGATTACTTGATTAAAGATGATGTCTACCAAGTTTCTGGTTACTTCCCCCTCCCTTTGTAATTAATAAGTATTTGTGGGGAGATACTTGGGACTGTGAAAATCATATTTCTGTTCCTATTTTTACCCATTATTTTTAGTATCCATTGATGTTTTTCATCCAAATTAATTTGTACTGTGAAGATTGCCAAATAGTGGTACTCTGATTTAACATTCCTTCTACATTTTTTAGTTGTCATTTTAATAGAAGAAAGAGAATTACTTCATATAAATTTACTTATATGAGGAATCTTTTTTTATTCAATGGGTTATACTCCATTACTATCATTATTTATTTTAATACTCAGATTGTCCCACATTTGCCTCTGGGATCCCTTTCAGGCTGGCTTGTTATGTCCTTTTGATGTGTTCTCATCAATCTTTGTGTACTTTACTTTTTTAAAACTTTTATCTTGAAATAATTATAAATTCACAGGAAGTTAAATAACACAGAATGGTCCTTTGTACCCTTTACCCAATTTCCCCCAATGTTTATATCTTATGTAACTATAATACATTATCAAAATTAGGTTAGTGGCATTGATATGATACATATATATAATTTTATGTCATTTTATCACCTGTACATCTCCCTACTTTTGCCACAAGATGCTATGGGCTTATTTTATAATTTTTCCTCGAATCAGCCATTTCTTTAAGGAGCCTGAATTCCTTTTAGAGAAGAGTAGTATTTCAAAACCATGTTCTCATTGCTGTTGGAGTATCTCTGTACTCATATTCTTTCAGTGGACAGATGAAGGCAGCATGGGTATGTGTGCGTACACGTACATCGACATCTGTATTTCTTTATCTTTATTGAAAACTATGTATTGACCTTGATAGCTCCAATTCCATCCCAACATCATGTGTTCATTCTAGCTTTCTTTTTTTCTCATATTTGTACCTCTTCCCCCAGTAGTAAAAGCTGATTCCTTTTATCATATAGTTCATAATTTGCTCAGTTCCTCCATATGTTGCCAGCTCCCCATCCCAGACGACTTTGTTACTGCTGAGATATTCCTTCTTGTGAAGGCCCTGGCTGCTCCAGAGCTGCCTTCCTACCCCATTCCCACTTCTTGTGTAGGGTCTTTGTTTTGATTTTAAAACCTTAAGGAGAGTAATGTGGCTGGAGAAGTTAATAAGGGAATGAGACATACAGATTCAAATTACAAGATTGACCCCTCGGGAGTAGAATGGAGATGGGCTAGAGTAGAGGGTGATTAAAGTCAGGGAAGCTAGTTGGTAGGTAAGAAATGAGAATCTGAGCAAACATAGGGAAAAGGAGTGGAGAAGGGAACAACTGTGAGACAAGAATAGTTGCAGTACAGAAGGAGCGACATTGTATAAGGGACAAAGGAAAGGATTTCTGAATCTTACTTTCCTAGGATGGCACTACTTACCAGATACAGAGTAGGTAAGGTATGAATGAGAAAATGACTATATTTTGGACATGTTGATACCAAGATGCTAGCTAAATATTTATTTACACAACAGTTTTGGGGAACATATTATGTGCTTGGAATGTAAAAAACAGAAATTTTTACCCTTAAGGAAGGTAATAAAAAATTCTTACATTTATGGAGTTTGTGATTTCCAGACTTTTAATTTTGTATCCCATCAGTAAAAGATATTTTCTCAAATAAATGTGTCTTTGTAATTTGTATATATGTATCATTATATTAAAATATTACATGGATTATAAAATACGCATGAAAGTCTACAGTAGAAATAATGTTTTTGAGGCATTCATTTTATAATGGTATAAAAACTTTTCTTACACAAAAATGCTTAATTGCTTTTTAAAGTTTTGGCTTCACATTGTGTCACAGTGATTTAAAGATCAGGTTGGAAGTTCAGTTTATTTTGCTACTGGGTTTTAAGGACTATCATAATTTTGAGGTTTTTGTTGTTTTGTTTTTTAAATTTCACAAAGATGTATGGATACAAGTGGACACATCAATGGCTGCAGTTACTAAATCAATGGCTGCAGTTACTAAATCATAATACTCATTTTCCAATTCTGCCTACCAGTCATACAACGTTTTTATATAGTTAGAGTTCAGTTAGTAAATTTCTATTTTCCCTGGTAAGGCCAGTACTTGAAAATATATTATAACAAATATGGTTAAAACCTGCTGAATATCTTTATTTTTAACTAGGTCAGAAAATTATGTTTGCAAGTTTTTAAAACATGATGCAAAAGTTAAAAAACAAGTTTTAATAGGCAAAGCATGTTATCTGTAAAATTCACATATGAGTGGAAACACTTCTGGACACCTCCCTAGTCAAAATACTTTCTCCATGGCAAAAATATCTTCCAAAAAGAAAATTTTTCTTTTCTTATTGTTAAAATATCACCTTTACTTAGACAAAATCTATTAATTTTTTTCCAGAAATATCTGCTGGCATACTGTTAATAGGTACTTGTTATCACAGGCAAGGCCACATATTTGGAGAAGTTGTTTTTTGTAGATGAAAAACAGTAATTCATCTGTAAGTTCAAGTAACTTTTAAAAGTTCATTGTGACAGGATAGCCAGAAAACTTTTGATACTTTTTATGAAATTTTGTATGGTTGTTCTTCATCTCACTACAAAGAATTGAAAAAATTCTATTACACTTTAACAATCTTACTTTTATAAATTTTACAGTGTTGATGACATGTTGTACTACTTTGCCCTCATAAGGATTTAATTTCTTAGTTGTAAAAACTTGTTCTCTGAATGATGCAGTGAATGAGTTTCATTTGTAGTAGGACATGTGTAGTTCCAGAGACAGTTTTATATTTCAGTTAAAGTATCTGGTTATTATTACAAAGACTTTTTAAAAAAAAATATTGTTTTCATTAAAGAAGTAATTTACTATTGAGAATATATTTTATTTTAAGTTATTTCTTCATTGTAACAGTATCCACCCATTTTTAAACTGATCAGGTTAGAAAAAGTATATACATTCTTCCAACTGTGTAGTAAACCTCTCTTACTGTATAATTTATTTGTTATTAATTTCTTCAGCTTTTCAATTATTTTTTTGTGTGTGCTTTCTGAAGATACTGGCCACGAAGACACTTTAATTTTTTGCCATATTGTTTTTCATATAATAGCCATTTTAAAAAAACCTTAAGAAGAATCAATGTTTCCAATGGCTTCTGAATGTTTAAAAAATATATATATCTTTTTTTTTATATTAAAGAAACTAACAAAACAAAAAAACTGAAACACAAAAGAGGCTTCCAGACATTTATCTTTAAGTTTAATGGAAATTGGTTAAGTGCTGGATAGAACTCAGGCGTGAAACATTATATAAAGAATTATAGAGATTTGTTTTCATATTCCTGTTTATGTTTTAAATATCTTTCTAATTGTGGTGGCTTTGGCTTTGTTCAATGACAGACATGAAATATGAATTCCTGAAAAGCTTTGTGTTCTGGAAAAATCATGTACCAAACTAACAAGGCTTAGGAGAAAAAATAGGGTAGGATCAGACTGTGCAGAACCTATACAGCTTGCAATCAGAACACTAACAAAAGCAGGAGCAGCTGAACTAAAAATATCAACACAGGTAAATCTTGGCATTTGTATTCAGGATCACAGACATTTGAATTTCTGCAGTTTTAAATCTTGAGGCTTGTGCTGTTTTCTTTGAGATTTAGGCCCTTGAAGGCCTTTACTTCCACAGCCTTCTTTATCAGTTTTTTTTTTTTTTAAACGAAGGAAAAATGTCTTCTCAGCTTTTTTGTCTGCACTTGTAACCTCCCTAGATAGCTTAATGTCATAAACACTGTAGGGATCTTTGAAGCTACTATTTATATTGTAGGAAGGCATTTTGGCATGATTTTTGGCTTTTTTCTTAATGCCTTCTTATATTTCAAAGTCTTTCTTTTAATTTGAGAAAGCTTGCCCATCATTTAAAAATATTAGCAAGTGCGGCGCTGGGGTGGCTCATTGGGTTAAGCATCCTGCTCTTGATTTTGGCTCAGGTAATGATATCAGGGTCCTGCAATCCAGCCCTGGGTGAGGCTCCACACTCAGAGAGGAGTCTGGTTCAGGATTCTCTCTCTCCCATTACTGGTCCCCCTGCTCACCTGTGCTCACTATAGCTCTCTGAAAAATAAATCTTGAAAAAAATAATAAGCTGGAAAAAATAATGTATTTTAATTAATATTCTAATCATCCCCTTCTGTCCCAGTTGCATATGAGATAACTATTACAGAAATTAAGATTATAGAAGAAATGTTATACATTATGAATGATTATGAATGAAATTCGTAATGGGCTTCATGTAATTTTTAATTTTAGTGGGGGGTGATATGATTAGCTTTCCATTGGTTTTAGCCTTTAATAATTTGGGCCATAAGAGCTTATATAAGGAGTAGGTGAAGGGCTAACACTGCCATTTTCTTTTTGTTTTTACTATTTGCATTTTAGTATTATCTTAAATCCGTGAATATATATATATTGCATTCATTTTTCACATAGCTTTCTTGAGGTATAATAGACAATAAATCATATAAGTTTAAATTTTACAGTTCGGTAAACTGGCATAGACATTTGGTAAACTGGTGTAGACATCTACACCCCAAAATGGAATGTCTTAAATCTCCTTGGTAATCTTTCTACTAGAGAATTAAAAAAAAAATTTAATAGGTAGTATCTACCCATGATAAGGTAAGGTATATGCAAACTGTAGAATATCACACTTCAGTGAAAGCTAACAAGAGTGGGATGTTACTGAAAACTCCTATATTAAACTTAAAATTTTTAAAAGTTAAGTGAGCAAAATTGTAATATTTTCTTTCTGCACCTTAGTGGATCATCTTATATACTCCTATTGAGTACATACACCCAACTTGGGAGATTTCTGAGGTCTGTTGGATATCTGGTAGATACTTGGAAATATGGTCCTGGGTCCCAGTGTAGAAGTCGATAGAATTATCAACCGTAGAAGTTGATTCTCAGAAGGAAGTTCAGATATGTGTGTATTTCATTACCTTTTTCCTTTGAGTATTGGAGAAATTATGGTGATTTGTGTGTTCTAGTGAAGGATGATTTAGGTTCAGTGTTTCAGGTAATTTTTTTTTAAACCAGAGTTACTGATGTGTATCTAAATTGATGACAAGAAATTCTTATTCCTACCTGAGGTGGTGTTATTGCCAGAAATTGAGCACTATGCAGAGGAGTGATGTATGAAATGATAGTTGATAATGAGCCTTTGGGAACTCTAGATTTGCCTATGTTGTTTTCACTTTGTTTTAGCAATGAGACCTTCTCTCTGCCAAATAATAATATATGGACTACCAAAAGGTAAAACAGACCAAAAAAATAGTGTATTAGATTTCCTTATGAAGACTTGCTCATCTTTTATTTACAGGGACGTATAGATATGGTAGACAAAAGAGATATGGGACAGATACTTAAAATAAAAGGTTTAAACATTTTTTCTAATATTAAGTTTCCAGTTACTAAATTTTTTTTTCTAATTACTAAGAAATCCCCTCACATGTGTAGAAGAAATATTGCTTCCTAGGTGAAGATGAAATATACCTTGCTTCTGTAGTTTTTATTGAGAAGAATATTTTAGTTTTTCAGTAAAAGTAGGTGGGCACTGAGTCTGCAAAGTTACATATATAGCTAGAAGGGAAAAAGAGTGTGTACTTTTAAAAACAACCACTAACTACTTTTTTTGCTGAAGTTTTCTTTCACTGTTTTCTAGTAGTAGTTGTATGGGTAGCAGAAATAACTGCTTCTGGTTAGAACTTCTCTGTCTCTTATGTACCTAAATGGCTCTGTCTAAAAACATTTTTCCATTATCTACATTCCTTTTTCAGTTTGATTTTTATGAGATTAAATGAGAAAGTAACTTTCCTTGGTACAAATTAAGTGCATAATATATGTTGATTTCCTAATGTGATTTATGAGTATATATTTTTGCCCTCTGATTTTCAGGAGAGCTTGGTACTTGGTTGTGCCTTCAGAAGTTCATTGTTTAGATTTGATTAATAATTGACCAGAAAACTGAGGATATTATGTCTCTCTGTATAATGATGTGGTATCCAGCCATTGCTTTTTTGTGGGATATAAAAGGAAAGATTTAAAGATCTATAGTTTTAAAAAAATACTAACAGGAACTATAATGACCTATCAAAATCTACTAAGAGGCAAGGATAGTTTTGTGTTTGAAATTCCTTTAATTCTATCTCATTCACATGGCAGTTCAGTTGTCTACTACTTATCTATAATTGCTGAGGTGGTTTTAAGAGTTATAAGAATATGTTATAAGAAACATATTTTTTTTTCACCTGGAAGATGTGATATAGAGTATAACGTTTTATGATTCCACATTACCCCTCCTGTCCCAGCACTTCAAACACAAATAAGAATTTGAAAGTGGAGGATAAGTCTCTGTAATAGAAAGCCTTGATTGAAATTTTGCAAACTTGAGGAGGAGTTTCTTACTCATTTTTATCTCATGATGTAATCAGCACATGAGTCAGAATGAGGGGGCTTCTGGAGTATTGGCAGAGTTCGTCACCCCTTATTCATGTTTTTCATGATGTTTCTACTACTTTTCTGTACAAAATTTTAAACAGAGTTTTAAGGAAATCACATTTGCTTTTTAATTACCTAATATATATTTGAACATCATTAGTTAGTAAGAAATGGGATAATCAAATATGTTTCTGTTGGGAACTTTAATTACAGTTTTGTTCTCAAAGGAACTCAGTGTCCTTCACATGGCCAGCCTAGTTAAATGTGATAATAGCCACAAAAAAATAAAATACTTAGCAATAGATTTAGCAAGAAATATAAATAGAATATATATAAATAACACTTTACTGGAGGAAATAGAGAATTTAAGTTGATGGGGAGACCTACCTTGCTTCCTGGATGGGAAGTCAATTCTTCCCAAATTAATCTGTTAATGCCTATAAAAATCCCAATTCAAGTTTTGGGCAGAAGCAACATTTATTTGAATTCCAGAGAGCTTTCAGGGAGAAAAAGACCATATGATTTGTAGGAGGCAGAGAACAGTAAAAAGTTTTGGAATTTAAAATAGGATATGTTTTCAGTAGAGATATGGAGAGCTATAGATAATAAGTTTTCTGAAGTCTGAATTTATTAAAGTGTGTTCTGTAGTACCTTGTATCTTGAACATTTAGATTTTACTATGAGTTACAAAATGTACTGCAGAAAACGTTAGAATTTAGGGGAAGAAAAAAATAAAACCATGTAACTCCATCATGATACCACATTCTCTATGTTCACTTGGTTGTACTTCCATTCAAAATTTTTCATATGTATAGTCCCGTAAGTAGAGTTATTATATATTCAATTTTATATTTTGTGCTTTTCTTTTAACATTAATATGTTTTTAAAAAAATTTTATTCATTCATCTGTCAGAGAAAGAGAGAGTGCACACAAGCGGGGGAGCAGCAGACAGAGGGAGAAGCAGGCTCCCCGCTGAGCAAGGAGCCCGATGTGGGACTCAGTCCCAGGACACTGGGATCATGACCTGAGCCAAAGGCAGACACTTAACCAACTGAGCCACCCAGGGGTCCCTTAACATTAATATTTTGTATTACTTTTTATATAATATAGTCTTTATAACCATCATTTTTAATGATTGCTTAATATAGCTGTAACAAGCCTTAGTAAAATTGTAGTTTTTCTTTTCCAGATTTTTAGGTCGTTTTGAATTTCTCGCTATTATAAATAATGTTGCTCTTAACACTTATGTGTTGTAGGTAATCTTTCCCAGATTTTAATTGGCTGAAATAAAATTGCAAGCTGTATAAAGTTGAAATACTATTGAAAACTACTTGGGAATAAAAAGAGTTTGTTAAATTGATTACCATATATGTGCATTCATAACAAAAATAGGTATAGTGAGTAGTACTTTTCAGACTTAACCTTTGTTTCATTTGGCTTCATAAACAATACTTGGTTGGTTGTCAGACTAGCCCTGTGATTTAGATATTGTCTTACACAGATGTTGAAAATGAAACTTAAAGAATTAAAAGAGTTAAGGGATTAAACTAGTAATGGAACTGTTTTTGGTTCCATCTGTTAGAATCAAAGATGTGCTGATAGGGGGGCGCCTGGGTGCTCAGTTGGTTAAGCGGACTGCCTTAGGCTCAGGTCATGATCCCGGAGTTCCCAGGATTGAGTCCTGTATCCTAGCCCCGCGGGGAATCTGCTTCTCCCTCTGACCTTCTCCCTTCTCATGCTCTCTCTTACTCGCTCTTTCTCTCAAATAAATAAAATAAAGTCTTTAAAAAAAAAAAAAGATATGCTGATAGGTTTAGATGTTAAAGTGAAATATAAAACACTTTTAAGTCTACATCTTTTGAATTATGTAATTCCTAAATGCAAAGTATGTATTTATGTGGTACTGAAAATAATGGAAATAATAATAACAACTAACATTCATTTAGTGATTGCTCGATCTTATGGATAGGGTCTGTTTGGAAATGAAGCTGAAATTTTAACTTCACAACTTGTGGAAATGATCTTCTATATTTAGGGTCTTCGTGGGTGGAAATCATATGGGCAAACTTCTAGTTATAAAATGGAAGAGATGATTCTATTGGTTTAACTAAACAATTAGCCGGAAACAGGTTTGGAGGACTGTTCTTTGTCTCTGAGTGTAAATGTGACCAAGTCGTTTTACCTTTTAGTAAACAAAGTGCTAGTTAGCAAAACTTTATATTTTACCTTCAAAATTTGAAGAATGCTGGAATAGCTCTATTGTTAGAGTGACTTTTCTCTCCCTCTCTGTCTAGACATAAATCCACAAAGATATAATAAATGTTGCTTTGTGTTGTTGGCCACTATCATCTCCAACATCCCTATTTACTATTATTATATCATATAATAATATATATATTATATATATTATAATAGCTGTTATTATTACTATTGGTAGTAGTATTAGTATTTTCTTTGTATAATTGTTACCTTGAATGAGCAGGAGTTTTTGGGGGGGGGAAGGAGAGTCCCAAAGTCTATTATATGATACTTAATTTTACGAGTTACAAATATGCAAAATATTTTTTAAGTCTGGTTTGTTTACAGTCAGTATTAGAATAGAACTCTGATTTTATCTGCTAGTAGTTTTTCAACTGAATACCAGTATTAAATTAGGAATAGGATTCAGCCAGATAACATATTAACTATTATGATAATTTTATAATGGGGAGGTAAGTTACTGATTTTCTCTTTTATTCTATGGGGAGCAGTAAAATATTGTATATGCTTTGAGGAGGAGAACCTTGTTTTTAGAAGAAAGGATAATAATTGTTGGGGCGCCTGGGTGGCTCAATGGGTTAAAGCCTCTGCCTTTGGCTCTGGTCATGGTCTCAGGATCCTGGGATCGAGCTCTGCATGAGCTCTCTGCTCAGCGGGGAGCCTGCTCCCCCCCCCCCCCCCGCCTGCCTTTCTGCCTACTTGTGATATCTCTCTCTCTCTCTGTTAAATAAATAAGCAAATAAAAATCTTAAAAAAAAAAAGATAACAATTGTTGATTTATAAACCAAAATATAGTTACACAATTGGATGTTAATTTTATTCATGTGCTTCTAAACAATGTACTACATTATGAATAGTACTTTGATTCATATCTTCCCATTGACTTAAAATTTTTAGAAGGAAAAATTTAGAACCTAGGTGAAATATTAAAAATACTAATAATTACTTGAAGCAGCATTAAACCCAGTCCCAACCCTGTAATTTTCTAACTGCAATTCTGAGAAATTAAGTTCTCCAAGCTTAATTTCTTCAATTAAAAAAATGATGTTAATAACACCTACTTCTACAGTCAACCTGGAAAATTCAGTGAATTAGTGAGGTGATGTTGTAGGAAGTGTTTGACACCGTGTCTGTTGTGCCAGCTCTCTGTATACAGCAGCTGCTTTATTATTACTAACCTAGGGACACTCTCACCACTGGTACTATTATTAACTCTACACTTAGTTTTTTGAGTAATTCTTTTTTTTAAAACTTTAATCAATTATGTGATTCTTTGCACATTCTTTTAAAATTAAAATATGCTGTAGTTCATGAGTGTCTCATAGAGATTTCAGTCTTTTAGCACCAGGATTGGGGCCAGGCTGAGGCCTGTGAGGCACTTGCCATAGGCACAAAACTTAAGGGGGTGCCAAAACCCCACCGTAATCAAGATAAACAAGATTTTATCACAATTCTTAGTAAAATGCAAAAAACATGAGGAACAAAATATAAAAATCAAAATATTAAATAAATGTAGGAACTGGGAGAATGCCATCCTAAGCCACATTAGTGTGTAAGGTAAAAAGGGCGCTGGAAATCAGGAGCCTGTTCAAATACAGAGACTTTAGAAAGGCTTAAGATCAGTGGAAACTATATTCTTTGTTCAAGGAGGGTCTCCTTCCCCTACAATTCAGAATTCAGGTTTTAAGCAAGTTTTTGATATAATTATCCCATTTTAAATGTTCTAAATATGAATGATATTCTGTTAGAAACATATTACTTCATTAATGTACCATCTATATTGTTTTAAGGCAGTAAGGAGCTTTAAGAACTCATTTTACTATAACTATGGGTAGCTGAAGATTTATATAAGCAAACAAGAACCCTGCTTTTATGCTTCATTAAGTTAGCTACTCAAGTTTATATAGTGACGTTGATTTATATGATGTAAAATATGTGTGAGACACTTTCACCCAATACTCTTTTATTTCTAATTTTCCTCAGTAACCTTTTTTTCTTCAAATAAAGAATATTTTTTGTTAGGTGACAGGATACATTTAGTTTGTTGTTTAATTTGGCCTATAGCTCTTAGACTAATGTACTTTCAAAGCTGTATTGTAAAATAAGCATTAAGGATTTTAGTCATCCGATATTGATTAAATGATAGCAAATCAGTTACTATGACTTAGATTGTTCAAGATGAAATAGACGGTGTACTATAAAAATAATATGGGATATTTAATTCAGAAGTTTGTCTGCATATAGGGTGGCTTAAAAATTTATATTTTATTTGCCAAGTTGGATTTGTTTGGTCCAACTCTTTTTTTTTTTTTCCCCAGTAGGCTCCACACCTAGTGTGGAGCCTAGTGTGGGGCCCAAACTCACGATCCCGAGACTCAGAAGTGAGCTGAGTCAAGGCAGATGCCTAACTGACTGAGCCACCCAGGCGCCCTGTCCCACTATTTTTAGTTTTGTATTTGTATTTGGAGTTGTGGTAACAGAAGGAGAAAATGTATTAAAAATTCATTTAAATAAAATTTCTGGTTACTAAACTGTATAGCAGATACACAGAAATATGTTTCCTATTCTTTTGTTCTCTTAACTTTAAAACCTGGATGTTGTTGTGTTCTGTTAGAGGAATAACTTTATTAAGTTCAGTAACGTTTGAAGTATAAATGTATCATAAAATTGTAATACTATCACTTTTAAACTGTTGGCTTGGGCAAGTTTTTTTAACCTACCATATAAGTACAGTTTCTATGCCTACTGGTGTGGGTATAACTATAGTACCTAGTTTATATATTGTTGTGAGGATTAAAATGTTGACTGCACGTAAAACGCTTTGCACAGTACATGGCACAAAGAAGTCAAGAAAAGTTCCTATTATTAATAACAAATACTGTATTGACTTATTACATAATTTATGGCCAAGTTGAATGCTAAGTATTATTTAAGGTGTGAGTGTGAACCCAAAATAACATCTTAAATAAGGTTTTTGTTTTGTTTTTTAAATACAAGTACAGAAATTTAGTAAAACAGAAGTACTAAGAAGGCGTAAAAAAAATTTTATAATTATATTTATAATTTATTTTATAATATATATTATATATAATTATATATGTTTATATATAATTATAATTTATATTTATAATTTAAGTAGCTGATGAAAGCACTGGTGACCTCCACATTGCTAAATTCTCAGCCTTGAATACCTATACTTACCAGTCACATTGACTATGGATCACTCTCTCACTCTTGCTACACTCTTTACCTGGCTTCCAAGATAACACAAGTCTTGATTTTTTTCTTTGTTTACGATTCCTTCTTAGTCCACTGTTCTTCTCAATCTCTTAATATTAGTATATCCCAGGACTCAGTTCCATGGTCCATTTTTACTTGTCTATACTCACTCCTTTTGTGATCTTACCCAGTTTTATAGCTTCAAGTACTACTCATTTGCTGACAACGCATAATTTTATACAATTTTCAGCTATGGGATATCTTGTGCTGCATTTAACAATTGAAATTCCTAGAATAGTGTCTCCATCATTTTCCTTATCACTTCAGACATTCTAGGTTGGTGAAGTCTTTCCAAACTTTTTCCTTTTTTGGGAGGTGAAGGAGAGAAATGCATTTTATTTGGATATTTTAAAAACATATTTAGAAGCAATTTATAATGAAAGTGATTTAGAAGCAATTTATAGTGAAATTTAGAAGCAATTTATAGTGAAAAGTGAAAACAAGTCCAGTACTTCTTCATTCTTTCTTGACAATTAAAATTTAAAAGGCTCTTCATTCAGGAAAAGTTAGGAAAATAGGAAATTATATATGTATTTCCACCATAATAATTATAATGGGAGAAGTTGGGTGTTGGCTTGTACCTGTTTATTCTGGAAGACAGTACTATAATGCACTGCTTGCCTTCCTCCGATGCTAACTTTTCACATAGAGACAATCATAGTCCAGTATTGGAGCTGATTCACGTTTCTCAGCCAGTAATATTAGAGATGTGGCTGATTTATTAACTGGGCAAGCTCTGGGAGCTTAGCTTGAAGACTTGATTGAAAGCTATATCTGACCTACCTAGTTAGGCAGTTTTGTATAAAACTTGGGCAGTAAGACTTTTTTCAGTGTCTCTTTTAGGGGCTGGGATTTTTATTCCAGCTAGTGTTTTCCCGGTGATCAGTCTGGTTTTGTCCCTTTACCACATTTTGGCCCTTTTAATTCTCAGTCATTGGTTTTACTATTCCCTGCCCTGAAACCCTCTAGATGTTTGTGCCTTTGGCTCCTATTAATTATTTGGCATTTTTCTCTCTGGTCCTTGAGTATTTTGTGTTGGTAGTGTTTTGTTTTGTTTTAGCGCTTTTAAATGTTCTCTTTAAAAAACTTTTAGGGTCACCTGGGTGGCTCAGTCTGTTAAGTGTCTTGACTCTTGATTTCAACTCAAGTCATGATCTCAGGAACATGATATCTGAGTCCTGTGTTGGGCTGTATGCTGGGCATGGAGCCTGCTTAGGATTCTCTCTCTCTCCCTCTCCCTCTGTCTCTTCCCCCAGCTCAGGCCCCCTCCCCCCCCAGCAAACCAAAGCAAAACTTTTAAATGTTATCCTATCATTTCTATACATTTGGAAGTGATGAAAGGGACAAATAGTGTTAATTTTCTTCATTGCTTTGAGATTTTGGTAGTTTGGAGTTCTTTTTAAAATTTCTTTATCTCAGCTAGTAGCACTTTTTAAGAAGATAATCAGAGTTGAAATCACAGAGCTGAAAAAAAAATCTTACTACCTAAGGTTTATGTAAAACTACATAACAAGGAAGGTCATAGACATAGAGAGGCTTTCAATTATGTCCTGAGCTAACCCAGCCACTGGATCTCAGTATTAATTTCATGTACTGAAAATACTGGTATCTTAAAAAAATTCATAATTTGTTTCTTAATAAATGATACTAAATAGGATACATTTCAAATGTGAAAATTTATAAATATAAAACCTCACATATAAATGTAAGTTTATAAGTATATATTACCCCCTACATTTTCTTCAAATATAAATTATTAGCAGATTAAAGTATAGTATCATTCAGAAATACTGTATAAAAATAAAACTGAATATACAAATGAGGTAGTATTTGATCTTTAAAAATGGCTTAAAAAAACAAAATGCAAGTATTGATGAGTTCAATACTTGCTCTAATGTTAGAACTGCTGAAAAAGCTCTCTGACTCTACACAGGTGGAGGATGTTACAGGAAAAATTTATAAACTATTTCAAATTTTCTTCTTGACTATTTAATCTTTACATAATCCCGTCTTTTTGTGATAACTTGTGGGGAGGATGTGGGGGTAAGCGAGGATTTAATCATTTTACTAATGTGAAACTATAGTTCTTTTTTTCCAAAGGATTTTTTTCTTCATAATGTGTAGATGGAGATTTTAATGTAGTTACTTTTAACATATCTGTATGAAGTGTTCATATTCCATTTGTTTGAAAAGTCTCTGAACGAGAGGAAGATATTTATTCTTGTAATAGAAGCTTTTTCCTTGTCAATTAAAATTTTTTCTTCTCAATCGCTTCTCGGCCTTTTGGCTAAGATCAAGTGTAAAATTTTTTCTTCTTGTGGAGGCTAATGGAGGTATAGAAAAAGGCTTTCTAAATCAATGTACCTTTCTTTGACTTAAAGTCTTTAATTATAGATATAATCTAAAAATATCAGTGATTCAGATTTTACATTTTAAACTTACTAAAATAGCAAAATTATAGCAAAAAGATATAGCAGTATTTTGGTACTTAATGGCCCACTATGCTAAAATGCTGGAATCCTTAAAAAGCAGTTCGACTGCCCTGGAGAGGGGAATTTTGGATATGTGTGGGATCTCAGAGTGTGAATTTAACAATTTTAACTTCACTGGAAATTGGATATTTATTATTTATTGTTTTTTTTCTTTCAATTTGAGAGAATCAAGATTGCCTTTCTGATTTTCCCTCTACTCAGATCCCTAAAAGGCATCTTTATTGCTGTTTTATTTTTTGTGACCCTTCAGGTCTTTAAGCTTCTTATTTACTCTTCCAGGCTCTGGTCAGTGTTAATCTGCTCATTGAGACTAGGGGGATGAGTTAAGTGTATTGGACCTTTAAGTTTTGGGTAGTATTTGGTATGTCATTTCCTAGTAGCATGACCTTGGACAAGTCAATGTCACTTAATCTCTCTAAGCCTTGGTTTATTTTTAAAATGAAGAATATTTCTTCATGCCCTCTTCAGAGTTACTTGGAGATGAAACAGTATATGTAATAATGTTCTAGAAATACTGTTATCTTCACAAGCACATGCATTGAATAAAGATTTTGTTTCTTACTATTTTTTTTTCACCCCCAACAAATTATATGTAGGTACTTTTTCTTATTTTGATTATAAATTTAATGTATGCTTGTTGTAGAAAGTATGAAAAATATAGAAAACTTAAAAAAATAGAAATCTGAATAATGCATCATCCTATTTTTATGTTTTTAGGGGAAATTTAGTTTTGAGTTCCCTGAGGGGAAGGATACTTAGTGTCATATTTATTGTTGGATTTCTCTGTTCTTTCTATGCATTAGGCAAAAAAATAATGCTTGTTGAATGAATGGGAACTTTCTTAGTGTGGGTGTGTTTCTTTTTTTATGATGTAAATTTTAGGTGTACAGCTTTATAATTTGACATCTGTATACACTACAAAGTGATTACCACCGCAAGTCTAGGTACCATCCATCACCATAGAGTTGGCTCCCTTTACTGCTTTTGCTCACCCCACAAATGCCTTCCCTTCTGGTAACCACTAGTCTGATCTCTGTATCTGTGAGTTTGTTTTTGTTCTATTTTGTTCATTTGTTCTTTTTTTAGATTCCATATATAAGTGGAATCATAGGGTATTTGTCTTTCTCCGTCTGACTTACTTCACTTAGCATGTATTTGTCTTTCTCTGTCTGACTTATTTCACTTAGCATAATATCCTCAAAGTCCATCCATGTCATTGCAAATGGCAAAATTTCATTCATTTTTCTGGCCGAGTAGTATTCCATTGTATATATACTATCTTCTTTATCCATGCATCTATTGATGGACACTTGGTTGTTTCCATACCTTGGCTATTGCAAATAATGGTTCAGTTAGCTTAGGGGTGCGTGTATCTTTTCAAATAGGTGTTTTCATATTCTTCAGATCAATACCCGGAAGTGGAATATCTCTCTCACATTGTAGTTCTATTCTTAATTTTTTGAGGAATCTCCATATTCCTTTGTGGCTCTACCAATTTACAATCCCATCAGCAGTGTGAGAGGGTTCCTTTCTCACCACATCCTCTCCAACATGTTATTTCTTGTCTTTGATAATAGCTATTCTAATAGGTATTAGGTGATGTCTCATTATGGTTTTGATTTGGATTTCCCTAATTATTAGTGACATTCAGCATCTTTTCATGTACCTGTTGGCCATCTGTATGTCTTCTTGGAGAAATGTTTCTTCAGATCCTCTACTCATTTTTTTAATCAAGTTTTTGGTTTATTGTTGTGGAGTTGTATGATTTCTTTATATATTTTGGATAATACCCTTATTAGATATGTGGTTGGCTGATCTTCTCCCGTTCAGTAGGTTTTCTTTGCTGTGTAGAAGCTTTTTGGTTTGATGTAGTCCCATTTGTTTATTTTTGTTTTTTATTCCTTGCCTATGGAGTTAGATACACAAAGATGTTACTAAGACCTATGTTAAGAAGCTTACGACCTGTGTTTTCTTCTAGGAATTTTATGGTTTCAGGTCTTACATTCAACTCTTTAATCCATTTTGAGGTAATTTTTATGTATGGTATAAGAGATAGTGGTCTAGTTTCATTACTTTGCATGTAGCTACCCAGTTTTCCCAACACCAGTTACTGAAGAGACTGTCCTTTCTCCATTATATGTTCTTCCTCCTTTGTCAGAGATTAATTGTCCATATATGTGTTAGTTTATTTCTGGGCTTTCAATCTGTTCTCTTGCTCTGGGTATCTGTTTTTATACCAATACCATACTGTTTTGATTACTATAGCTTTGTAGTATAGTTTGAAATCTGGGCACATATGTCTCCAGCTTTGTTCTTCTTTCTCAAGATTGCTTCAGCTATTTGGTACCTTTTGCGGTTCCATACAAATTTTATAATTATTTGTTACAGTTCTCTGAAGTATACCATTGGAATTTTGATAGGTATTGCTTTAAATCTGCAGATTGGTTGGATAGTATGGACATTTTAACAATATTCTTCTAATCCAGAAGTAGAGAATATCTTTCCATTTATTTGTTTCTTCAGTTTCTTCCATGAGTGTCTTAGAGTTTCCAGTGTGCAGGTCTTTTCATCTTGGTTAAATTTATTCCTAGGTATTTTATTCTTTTTGATGCATAAATGGGATTATTTTCTTAATTTCTTTAGTCTGTATTTGTTAAAGTAAGAAGCTTGGTGAAATTTTACTGGACATTTGAAGAGAAAAAGGAAGACATCTGACTAGCAAAAATAATGGTGGATGCATATTTTCTTTTTAAGATTTTATTTTTAAGTAATCTCTACACCCTGTGTGGGGCTCAAATCATAACCCTGAGATGGAGAGTCACATATTCTACAAACTGAGCCAGCCAGGCACCCCAGGGGATGCATATTTTAAAATGACATTTTTCTAGGGGTACGTGAGTAACTCAGTTGGTTAAGCATTTGACTTTTGATTTTGGCTCAGGTCACGATCTCAGGTTGTGAGATTGAGCTTGGCCTCAGGCTCTGTGCTCGATGTGAAGCCTGCTTAAGATTCTCTGTCTCTCTTCCTCTGTCCCTCCCCACCTCTCCAAATAAATAAACAAATAAAGACTTACATACATAAATGACATTTTTCTATTGGCTAAAATAACAAAGGAAAACATGATAGGATCATTCATAATATTTTCTGGCAGAAGTTGGCATACAGGGGCACCTGGGTGGCTCAGTGGGTTAAAGGCTCTGCCTTCGGCTCAGGTCATGATCTCAGGGTCCTGGGATCGAGCCCTGCATCGCATCCAGCTCTCTGCTCAGCAGGGAGCCTGCTTCCCCCCCGCCTCTCTGCCTGCCTCTCTGCCTACTTGTGATCTCTCTCTCTCTCTGTCAAATAAATAAATAAAATCTTCAAAAAAAAAAAAAGTTGGCAAACAAGTTAGGGCTGTTAGATATGGAGCCACTGGGCAATTTCATATCAAAGTGGATTGATAGCAAGAACAACATATAATAAATTTAAAGATTTTTTTGAATATTTGGAAATTGTAACAACTTTCTTTTTCCTTTTTTATTTTTTGTTAAACAGGATGGCTTAAATTCCTTGGTCCTTGATTTGGATTTTCCTGCTTTGAGAAAAAACAAGAATATAGATAATTTTTTAAATAGATGTGAGTAAACTTTATATTTGATCCTATCATTATACTTTTGATGAGATTTGTATTACAGTCTATACATTATTAACCTTAAGTATTTTTTAGTTTGCTGTTTGATTTGTTTAAATTACTAGCATTCTTTATTTTCAAAGCAAAACCGCAGAACTAGTTGCAGTTTGTAAAGTGGGTAAAGTTCAAGATTTTGTATAAAGTATTAAGACTAATGGTTTCAGGATTGGTTATTTATGGCAGTTCAAAGAGCACTTTTAAATTAATATTAACAATATTAAGACTTAAGTTTACATTACCCAGGAGGCTTAATGAGCTTTATGTTTGTATAAATGAAGACAGTTCAATCTAGCTAATGAAAGATAATGTGATAACAATTATTGTCATATATGCAGTATATGCATATATGCAGTAACTTACTATTTGCCAGTATTTATGTTGCAGTGAAGGTGTAAATGAAGTTGAATTCTAAGGATAAATTCTCAAAAATAATTCAATATATAGTAAGCAACACAGTGAGCTTTTTAGAGACTAGGCTATTTTCATAATTAAAATTTCATAATTAAACAATCTTGACTATAGTTACCATATCTATAATATGTGATTACTACTTTTCAAAGAAGTAGGCTACTAAAATTTATTACTAAGATTAGCCTTGCAGGTAATGTCATAGTAGTCTCTGCCATGATTCAGAATGCACTCTAGGACTGCATAGGTCATCACTCTTTAGCTGTCATCTTGTCAAGCAACAGAGTCAGAAATGGAATAGCTTAACTGCTGCTTTTTGGTAGTTAGTAATGTTTGTTTTATGTGTGTTAATAAACCATAGGGTTTTGGTTCTTTGAGGTAAAGTTAGTACGTATCTTAGATTTTAAAATAGTAACCTTTGAAAACTGACAGATTTAGCTAAAAACTAAATCCAGTTTCTTGAACTAAAAGTCTGCTTACAAATATAGTGATTATGTAAAAGTATTGCTTATAAATATGATCTTTTAATTACAGATGAAAAAATTGTGAAAAAAATCAGAGGTCTACAGATGAAGGCAGAAGACTATGATGTTGTAAAAGTTATTGGAAGAGGTGCTTTTGGTGAAGTACAGCTGGTAAGAAAGTGTTGTTTTGTTCTGTTATTTTATTTTTGAAGACAGGGTTTTGTGAAATATCATCAGTAGCCTCTGAGTAGATCTTTTTTTTATGCCCAGCCATGCCAGAATTAGTTTTGTGAGCTTGGTGAAGTCATTCCATCTCAGAGAACCTGAGTGTCTTCATCTATAAAAGGAGGTACTTGTAAACGATAAATACCGGGTCTCTTCCAGCTCTGAAACCCTGAGATTTAGACTATATTAGGCCAGCTTGATTTTACACATTACCTACTAGCAGCTAATATTCCACAAGAACTGTTGTGTTTTTATTTAATGTGTTAAGATTAATAATATTTTTGTTTAATTAACTGAAATTTATTTAGATATATTAGAAACCCAACAAAGACTTTTTTTTTTAAGATTTTATTTATTTATTTGACAGAGAGAGAGACAGTGAGAAAGGGAACACAAGCAGGGGGAGTGGGAGAGGGAGAAGCAGCCTCCCCGCAGAGCAGGGAGCCTGGTGCGGGGCTCAATCCCAGGACCCTAACCTGAGCCAAAGGCAGACGCGTAACGACTGAGCCACCCAGGGGCCCCCAACAAAGACATTTTAATATGAGATTTATCTTTGCAGGCAAAAGTGGTACCAACTGGAAATATAACTGCACTTACATATTAATTAGGAACTGTAATAATATTCCTGTTTTCATCACTTGAGTATGAAACTCTGCTGTTTTGTGCTTACAAATTACTGTCTTTGGTCAAATTATGGGGTCACATTCTGTTTTTCACTCCAACAGTGTTCTACTCTTTTTGATGGAGCTTGAGAGAAGGACTGCTCACTGTGTGTCAGCATGACTTCTCTGGGAACGAGTCATGACAGACTAACTTATCTTTGTCATCTCTTTCATTTCTTCTTTAATAGGTTTATTGAACTTGTACATCAGGGTAGTGTAATAGGTGTGATATACATCTATTAGATATTTGAAAAAGTATGATATACTTAAGAGGATATGGAGAAATGTCAATGAATAAGGATATGAGTAGGCAGCTTTATAACTAGTAGCTGTATTCTAAGGAGGCTGATGAAAGCATAAGTGGTACCTTGGACAGAGATCCCCAGGGACAGGTTTGTCCTCTCTTCTATTTAGGGTTTTATTAATGAGGTATTTATTTTATTAATGAGGCATTTTATTAATGAGGCAATGGTGACTGTTGAATAATTTTCCTAACGAGTTAAAACTGAAGTATGAGGATGTTTTCAGATGATAAGCCAAAATTCAGAAATAATCAGTTGGGAAGGTCATTGGCCAGATAGAAGAAGTGAAATTTAACCAGAATAAAGACCTGTACTTAGATGTGAAGAACTCAAGGAGTAGATAATCCTTAACAGTAATTATGAATTAAAGAACAATTTTCCTTGAATGTAAACCAAAGAGTCATTGGTGATGTGGCTGCCCAAAACAGTAAAGAAAGTTTGGATTGCTTTGATACAGGTTTTTCTATTTTGAGATGATTGGGCCATACTGCATCATTTATTCATTCTAGATGCTCTGTTGCCCTGTTTTAAAGGGCACATTGATAGAGAGTACTTGAGGGATGAAATGCTCAGGGACTTGAAACAATGCCATCTGAGGTGTGGTGGAAGGAATTGAGAAGCTAACATGGAGATTTGAGGAGTGGGCTGCCTTTGAAAGTAATGGGATTTTTGTTTGTTTTGTTTTTAATCAGTGAAAGTAGTGAAGCTTTGGCTAATAGAATGCCCATGGGGCAAGGGTCAGAGATTAGATTTTGAGTTATGGAAGGTCTTGTAAGATAGGGAAAATATAAAGTAATTGAATCCTACTTCTGCCATGGTCTAACTCAAAGATTATGGTGAGTATAGACAAGTTTCTCAATCTCCCTGAGTTCCAAACTATAGAATACAGTTGATAATACCTATGTAATGGGGTTCTTGTAGGGGATTAAGTGAATTAAAAATAAATAAGCCTAGTTACAGTGTTCCCTGAGTGTTCACCACTCTTACTATTGCCTATTTGATACATAGATTCGTACTGCAAGTATGTAAAGTAAATACATTGTTTCTTCATACTGAGGATTCAGTGTAGATAAAGAGGAAAGACTAGAATTTGGAGTTCTGTTTTTGGAAGGAAATATGACAGATCCTGACTTGTCATGTTTTTATGGCAGTGTAGTCATTGCTCTGTGTTAGGTGAATTTGATCATTCAACTTCAGTACATTCAAGAAAGGAAGAGGCTTTTATTTTTGTTGTTAATTTTCCACTCCAAATTTTATTTTTTCCACAAAACATGCAGAAACAAAGTCACACGTTTTTAAAAATGGAAAATATTTTAACATTGCATTAGTCTAATGACCTGACCCAAGAACTTGGAGCATGTGTGTTTTGGCTTTACCTCTTGGTTCTGTTACTTTTGGTGGGGACTTTATAAAAGAAGGATGAGATTGAAAAAGAAAAGTCCCAGGTTCTTCCATAGTCTTTTAAAGTTGCTTTGTATGTTGTAGATAAATTGGTTTGACAGATCTGTAGGCCGTGTTCTACATTTGGCACATCTTTATGATTATGTTTTTCTAGGCATCTGAAGAAAGTTTTACAATAGTAGGTGCAAATTTGTCTTTCCTTGTGAAATACTTTTTTGGCCAAGTTAAAAATACATTACCACAGAGGGCCCACCAGTTTCTTTTTTCTTTTTTTTTCTTTTTTAAAGATTTTATTTATTTGACAGAGAGAGACAGAGAGGGAACACAAGCAGGGGGAGTGGGAGAGGGAGAAGCAGGCTTCCCGCCGAGCAGGGAACCCGATGTAGGGCTTGATCCCAGGACCCTGGGATCATGACCTGAGCCGAAGGCAGATGTTTAACAACTGAGACACCTAGGCATCCTCACCAGGCAGTTTCTAAAAGAAAATTTTTGTGAAAGTAACTTTGGTATGTCACAGCAGCTATACCATAGTATTTAAGAGCTAGAGTCAGACTACCTATAGTTGAATTGTAACTCTGACTAGCTGTTAGTGCACACAAGTTACTTAATCACTCTGTGCCTCAGTTTCTTATCTGTTAAAGGAAGATAACAATAACACTTCTACCCTCCTCATAGGGTTACTGGGAGAATTAAATGTAATTAAATTTGGAACAGTTCTTGGAGTATAGTATATAGTAAGTACTTAGTAAATGTTAGCAGTTTATTGTCACACATAAAATGGTTCATTTATCCATCCATCAATGAATATTTAATCAGGATCTGTTACATTTCAGGGGCTGTGCTAGCTTCTTAAAGATACAATAGCATAGCTTCGATTTTTCTGCAAGTGGTAGTTTTGTGGAGGAGAAAAGAATTTTACTTTAAACAAGTAAAGTATTTTTCAAATTATGATAAATACTGTGAAGGAAAAGATCTGGATGCTATGAGAGAGAAAAATGGAGGGTTGTGCTTAATTCCAGTGTGGATGTTAGGAAAGCCTCACTATAAGAAAATGACATTGGAGTTACAATGTAAAGGAGGTAGTCGTGTGAAAAAGAGGGGAGTGGGGCAGGAGTCAAAAAACAGGGAATAGCATGTGAAAATGTCGTAAGTTAGGAAAGTGCCAAGTCATTTAGTTTATTTGGGTGTAGATTTCCTCACCTGAAAAAGGCATTTTCTTACAGATTGAAAAGCTTTATAATTCAAGGAGGGCAAAACTGTTTGGCTTATTGTCTTTTTTTCCTATCTACAGAGGTGATGTACATTTATGTTTTTAGGTCATGAAAAGTCTGTGACGTGGATGATTTTATCTGATATCACTTTTGTTTTTGGATTCTACTCTTTTTGGATTGTTTATCACATTATTCAGTATAGTATATTGATTAAGAGCAGTACTTTGGAAGAATAGTCAAAGTCAACTACTTTTGTTTCCATTCTACTGAATGTAGGTTTCTTGTCATCAAGGCTTTATATTTCCTTATCTTAGAGTAGCAGTAATAATAGAACTTAACAAGATTTTTTGTGAGGATTAAATTAGACTGTGCATGTGTGGTACTTACTGGGATCTGGCACATCGTACGTATTAAGTAAATATTATCTGTTGTCACTCTTGTCAGTTTCTCTGCATTTATGAATTTAATTTAAATGTTTTAATTTTAAATAATCAGAAGTCTCGCTCTTTTACATGTATTTATATCTGTTGGTTCGCTAGAGCCACCATAACAAAATACCACCAACTGTGGCTTAACCAACAGAAATTTATTTTCTTATAGTTCTGGAGGCTACAAGTTCAATATCAAGGTGTCGGCAGGTTTGGTTTCTCCTGAGGCCTCTCTTTTTGGCTTGTGGATGGCCACCTTCTGTTGTGTCCTCACATGGTCTTTCCTCTGTGCTTGCATGTGCCTGGTGTGTCACTCTGTGTGTCCTAATTGCCTGTTCTTAGAAGGACACTAGTCACCTTATAGCCTCAAGTTAACTTAATCACCCCTTTGATGTCCCTGTCTCCAAATACAGTCACATTCTGAGGTATTGGAGGTTAGGGTTTTAAGATATAACAGGGGTGAGGTGGGCGGGGGGTGGCTGGAGTGTGTGGCATGCAGCACACAGTTCATCCCGTAATAGGGTGTATGTGTGTTGGGATGAACTTTTCAGTGAGATTACTTTTTTGAACAGATATGCATGCTTACTTTATTTTTTATGTTTGTTTATTCACGTACCTTGCATATAATCTTCTTTTCTTTGAAAAACAAAGTTAAAAATTCTAGCCTTGCAAATGTCTTCTTAAGGTAGATATTTAGTCTTGATCTCTATTAATAGAATATACATTGTTCTTCAGTATTCCTTTGGTTAATTGATTAGCAAATGTTTGTTTAATATCTGGTAGCATTATAAGCATTGCCAGTATATTGTACAGGTAAACTACTCAGACAAGGTACCTGCATTCATGGAGCTTTTATTTTGAGCTGCCTGCTATTAAAGTTTCAAAAAGAAATTGTTGTTTAGGTTCTAAAAATAGAGGTCTAAGTTAACTATCTTAAACGTAGTGCATATTTGTTAGAAATTACCTAATTATGATTCTTAATTTAGGAGAGATGTATAAAAACAAGATTTCATGGTTAATATAAGTGGAAATATTTTTAGCATTTTTGTTTTTGAAGTTGTATCTTCTTATTTTGGAGTTTGGGGGCCTTATCTTTAGTTGGTTTTGTGATGTTGCCTACTCTTTTTTCTTAAGAAGAGCGTTCATTAGGGCCACCTCGGTGGCTCAGTCAGTTAGGTGTCTGACTCTCAATCCCAGCTCAGGTCTTGTCAGGGTCATGAGTTCAAGCCCTGTTGGGCTTCATGCTTAAAACTTAAAAAAAGAAAGAAAAAGAGAGAGAGAGAGGAAGGAAGGAAGGAAAGAAGGAAGGGAAAAGAAAAGAAAAAAAGGAAAGAGAAAAGAAAGGAAAGAAAGAAAGAAAGAACGAAAAGAAAAGAAGAAAGGAAAGAAAGAAAGAAAAGTGCCCATTACATTTTTCCTGGTGGTGGTTTTATGTAAAACTAAAGAAATTAATATATGAATGCATTCTCACTCTAAGGTCTAAGTTGCTTAGAATTGGGTAGAGTAAGTGTGAAAATCTCCTTTTATCATGTCTTTATTTCATTGTCAACCATAAAGGTAACTAGCCTTTTGGTATCCTTTTAGTGCTTTGATAATTGGAAACATTTGAGAACTGTTAACAAAACTAAGGCCAAATTATTTTCAGTGGACATTTATATTTTAATGTAATTATTTTCTTTCTAGTAAAGTTAAAATCTTCCTCTACTGAGTTATAAAAATTGCATCAATGCTGATTATTCTCCCTTAAAAATTCTTTTATTTTTTTCTTAAATTTAATTTTTCAGTAAGTCCTGCTCATAACACTTCTCTAGTCTATTTTTTTGGTGTTCACTGTCACCACTGTCATCTAAGATATCCTTTTCTTCCCAGTCAGGTATTGAGCATCTCCATTGTATTTTACTTTGTTTTCCATTTCTGCTAACGATATTTCACCATCGACTGTTGATTTTGGATTGGCAGGTGCTGATGGAGAAACTATCAAGACCATGCTTATTAAATCTGTAATTCGTGCTATCTAGGTTCAGGTGGACCCACATTACTGTTTCACTGACTGTTTTCCCCGTACTTCATATTCTTGTATTTTCATGTGTTGATCCTGTCCCATTTTCAGTGTGGTATATAGTAGAATTAACTAGGGACTTTTCTAACATGTTTTCTGTTTTCCTTATTTCCCCACCTGTCTATATCTCAATATATATAAAGGATGGGAAATACAGACCTATCTGCCTAATATAAACTGCTGCTGATTTGAACTTTTTAAAATATATTCATTGTATCTCTCATTTGCAATTCATGGCTCCCTTAACTACTAAATGAAGCACAAAGTCTTCATCCTGGCCTTCTAGGCCCTTTTTTAAGATGTCACCAATTTTATCTTTTAACCCTTATTTTCCTTGATGCTATTCATTCTGGGCAGGCTGCTGGTTTCAGAGCATGCTCTTTGTTTTCTCATCTGTTTCTTCAGTCATGTTTCACTTTCTTTCTCTGTTCATTTTTAAAGAAAACTTTTTCCTGTTATTCTCCTTCTACCCTTTATCTGAGTGTGTTCTTTCCTCTGCATGTTTTAATTTAATAATTCTATGTAATTTACCATATTATGCCTTGTACTATAGTTTATATGTATATTTCTTTTATATTGAATCCTTTTATATTGTAAATTTTTTGAGAGTAGGAACCATGTCTTTAGAATGCTTTTGGCATTCCCATCAGGGATTCGTAGTTGCTTATCTGAAAATAGTTTGCCAAATCTGGGGAGATTATCTTCAGTTAAGTGCACAGTTTAAGAGGAATATCTGTAGAGCTGCAAGGAGAAAGGGAGAGCCCTCACTCTGTAGTGGATTTGTCGGTTCCAACTGTAGACGTTGGTAAATGATGTGTGTGTGTGGTCAGATCATATCCATGGTTGGATTTTTCTTGTCTTTTTATATGCTGTACAACACAGAACCTGAAACATAGAAAGTTTTCACTGAAGTGAATTGATTGTGATCCTCGTGATCTGGGCTCAGAAGCTTTCTGGGATCCCGTGTGCTAAAGGGATACAGGCTCTGTGACAGGACCAGAGGCACATGTGAGATGAGGATCTTGTTCTTTTTTTTTCCCCCTTCCACTGGCTTCCTTTTAATTTAATTGGTTTAAACTAAGCTTTTAATGTAGAGTCAACCAGAAGGGAAGAGTATAGGGGAAATGATTTTCTAACACTTGTCATGTCAACTCAAATTTTTAATTCCTTTTTTGGAGTAAAACGGGCTCTTCACTGGTTACAAAGTTATTTCTGAGTTGCAGGAATTATCTCCTTCCCTCCATGCTTTTGTAATTCCTGTACTCCCTCATTCGGTCTTGGCTGCCACAACCAGACATTTTTAGTGAAAACCTTAGCAGCACACACTAACCTCTTTAGTCTGTCAAACTGGATCTTATAAAAATAACCTATTAGAATTTTTTATTTTAAAAGCCAATTTGAAAATCTCAAATAGGATATTTTGGTTAGAATAATTTTTTAAAGTTTTTTGTCTATAAATGTTCTATGAAATCTAGGTCTATTTTAGGATTTTCCAAGCATGTCTTGTCTCTAGCTACATTAGGGATGTTTCATCTACCTAAAAGAGTTTTTTAAGAAGTACATATTTGCGGAGCGTCTGGGTGGCTCAGTCATTTAGCGTCTGCCTTCAGCTCAGGTCATGATCCCAGGGTCCTGCTCGGCGGGAAGCCTGCTTCTCCCTCTCCCACTCTCCCTGCTTGTGTTCCCTCTCTCACTGTCTCTCTCTCTGTCAAATAAATAAAGAAATAAAATCTTAAAAAAAAAAAAAAGTAGTACATATTTGCTATAGAAAATACAAATAAGCTAATGTAAGAACATAGAAATCACCCAGAATTCTGTCATTTGAGATAAAGCCACTCTTAACTCTTTGACCCTTTTTTTGTGTTTTATATATATGGGGCGAGGGAGTATCATTTAGAGAATAGGAGCAACTTTTTTTGTCTGTCACGTACTCTGTCTGGTGACATAGGGGAAACATATATAAAGGTTCGTGATAGAGTGAACTAAGTTTAAGTTACATTTGTCTATGGTGTTAGCTGACATTTTCATTGAGTATATTCTGTGTGCTAAGTATTTATATTCATAGTCTCATTTTATCTTTGCAACAGTTCTGTGAGATTCTTACATAGATGAGGTCCTGAAACTTAGAAGGGTTAAGTAAGTTTGCCCCTGTAGTTCATAAATAGAATTTTTGCAAAGGTTTGTTGACATCGAAATCAATGCTTTTAAGCAGTACTCTGTACAGTGTGGTAATGAATAGCTCCTATATCTGACTGTTTATCCATCCATATTGAATAGAGGAGGAGGAACAAAGGGGAGTGTACAGAGATGCTGAGGGAGATTATAATAGAATCATTCAGAAAGAGACATCCTCAGAAGGAAGATCAATGGAAACCAGCTTTTCTAAAGTTAACAGCGCTTTATTGTAGTACTTTGTAATACTAGTGCTAATGCATTTTAAAAGTATGAGGTAGATGTTTGGCGTGAATATAACTATTGCCTCTTAATATTTGTTCTATAGATCAAGTCAAAGACTACAAGCTGCTGGTTCCTGACTGTTGTGTTGTGAGCCAGTTAAGTGTCCTGTCCCAATAGTTTAAATGAAATTTGGGCCTCATTAAATAGAGCATATAGGCAAAATAGTCTTTATTTATTAAAAATTTTATGCCCTCATATAGACATAGCTATAATTTTGTTGAATTTGTTGAATTGGATATTCAGCATTTTGCCAGCCACAAGGTAGCCTCACAAATGAAAATTTATACTCCGCCTAAAGGAGCTTATGAAGCAGACATATATATAACTAATTATAATATTAGATTGTTGTAAGTGCTATAAAAAGCACAGAAAGAGAAGTGATGTTGCATAAAGAATCAGCAAAAGAGGGGCACCTGGGTGGCTCAGTGGGTTAAAGCCTCTGCCTTCGGCTCAGGTCATGATCTCAGGGTCCTGGGATCGAGCCCCACATCGGGCTCTCTGCTCAGCGGGGAGCCTGCTTCCCCCCTCTCTCTCTGCCTCTCTGCCTACTTGTGATCTCTCTCTCTGTCAAATGAATAAATAAAATCTTAAAAAAAAAAAAAAAGAATCAGCAAAAGTAAAGTGAATAAGCATGTTTCTCATGTTTAGAGAATTATACTTACGCTGTATGACTTCTTGTGTATTTGAATGGCCTTTTTGTTCTAGGTTTGTTTTTATTTTAGTTAATTCAGATATAAAAGATTAAAAATAGAGGTGCCTGGGTAGCTCAATTGGTTAAGCATCTGACTTTTGGTTTCCGCTTGGGTCATGAGCTTAGGATCGTGAGATCAAGGCCCATGTCAGGCTTTGTGCTGGGTGTGGAGCTTGCTTTGAGATTCTCTCTCTCCCTGTCCCCTCCACTTGTGCTCTCTCTCTCAAAAAAAAAAAAAAAATTAAAAATAAATATTTTACTATTTTCTATCAGCTGACAAACATCTTTTAGTTTCTGTTCATAGCTGTGCTTTATAGAATTTTTAAAACTTGCCATAATAGGAGTCAAGGATAAATAATATTACTGTATAAAGTAATAGACCCTCAATGTTTTATGGATTGCTTTTCTAATGAAATTAGGAAACATTCAAAATCTGATTTGTTCTTAGAATAAATGAAGATTTGAAGAGTGGCAAAAATATAGAAGTAGTAGCACGTTAGCAACCTCTTTCTAAAATATTTTAAACATTTTTTTTATAACATTTAACAGCTGGAATGAGCATTTGCTTTAAGCTAATCTGCTAATTCTATACAAATCAATTAAAAATCTGGCCTATCTGTTGTGGAAGGGATTTCTGGTTTTCAGATGAGGATTCTTTATCTCCTAATCCCCTGCCCACCACCCATGTTTTCATATTGCTTTCACATGTGTTTATTTTCAGCATTCTATAAATGTCTATAAATAAAAGGAATTGTCATTCCAGTTTAGTAATTTAATGTAGAAGATAGATATAATCTGTGACCCTCATCATAACTTCGACCCTTTGCATATAGAATTCTTTTTATGTAAAATCAAGGCATATTAAAATACTTTAAGTTTTAAATTTAAAATATTTTAAAATGAGAAGTTATGTAACTTATTGATATATTAACCTTTGTAATTGTTACTTGATTAGGCAGTTTTTTCTTCTGGGCCATATTTTTTTATATCCATAGTGATATTTTGTTTACTTACTATATCAAACACTGAGAGGGGATGTTAAAATTTCCAACTAAAATTATGGATTTGTCTTTCTGTCTTTAGTTCTGTCATTTTTTGTTTCATGAACAAAAGTTCATTTATTAGATGCATACATATTTAGAATTTTGAATTATACTACTTTTATCTGAATTTACCCCCCTTTTTTCTTTGCTTTGAAGTCTACTTTATCTGTTACTAATATTGCTCTGTCAGTTTTCTTATCCTTGCTGTTTGTGTGGTACATCTTTTTCTGTCGTTTTGTTTTCAATCTATTTGGTCTTAATATTTAAAATATATGAGGTTAGGTTTTGCTTTTTTAATCAATTGTGATAATTTCTATGAATTGGAGTGCTTAGCCTATTTATATTTACCCATATTTTATACTGTTTAATTGCTTTCCAAGCCCCAGAATCTCTGTTTCATTTCATTTATTCGTTTTTCTCCTTATTCTTCAGATTGATTCTTTTTCATTTATTTGTTTTTCTTCTTATTCTTCAGGTTCACAGACTTCTCTTCTGTCTCCATTCTTTATTAAACCCTTCTAATGAATTTTTCATTTTTGTTATTTTTCAGTTAGAGAAATTCTGGTTTCTTTTTTTACAGTTTATATTTCTCTGTTGATATTTTCCTCTATTTACTCGTTGTGACTACTTTTTCCTTTTTTTTTTTTTTAACTTATTTTCCTTTAGTTATTCAAACATATTTGTAAGAGATATTTAAAGTATTTGTTAGCTAAGGTCAGTGTTTTGGGGGTTGGTTTCTACTGACTTTTTTTCTTGATGATGAGTCACACTTTCCTTTTGTGTCTAATAAGTAATTTTTATTTTTATTTACTTATTTTTTAAATGCCTAGATTTTTTTTCAGCATTTATTTATCTGACAGAGCGAGCACAAGCAGGGGCAGTGGCAGGGGGAGAGGGAGAAGCAGGCTCTCCGTTGAGCAGGGAGCCCGATGCAGGGCTCCATCCCAGGACCCTGGGATTATGACCTGAGCTGAAGGCAGACACTTAACCAACTGAGCCACCCAGGTGCCCCTATTTTTTACTTTTTTAGAAAGCTTTTATTTATCTGTTTGTGAGAAAGAGAGAGAGAGCAAGTGCACAGGGAGGGGCAGAGGGAAAGGGAGAGGGAGAGAGAATCTCAAGCAGACTCTGCGCTGGGTGAGCACAGAGCCCGACACAGGGGCTTGATCTCACGACCCCGAGATCATGACCTGAGCTGAAACCAAGAGTTTGACATAACCAGTTGTGCCACCCAGGTACCCCAGACAACTGTACCTTTAAATCTTGATTTCTATTCATTGTATTACCCTCAGCAAGTTAATTTCTCTGTGCCTCGAATTTCTCATTTGTAACATGGGGAAGTAATACCTCGTTAGGATTGTTATGAAGATTAAATAATACATTTATGAAAACACACTGTGTCTGGTATATAGTAAGCACCCACTCAGTAAATTCATTCTTTTAGCAAATATTTATTTGCTAAAATAAATATTTTATTTATATAATATATATCATATATTTTATATACATACAAATATTTTATGATGTGCCAGGCATTTTACTAGGCACTGTGGATTAAGTAGTGAACAAAACACAAAAATCCTTGCCTTCTTTGGGCTTAATTTCTAGTGCAAGACATAATAAAATAAAAGTAAAAAATAAGGTGTAAGATGGTAATAAGTGCAATGGAGCAAAAGCAAGGAAGAAAGAATGGAATAGGGAATGTATGGGCAGCAGAGGATGGCTGTAAATTGAAAAATTGAAGTAGCTTGATCAGAGTAGGCCTCTCTTAGAAGGTTACATCTGAGCAGGGATCTGAAGGAAGTGAGGGGTTGGCTGATTCCAGGCAGAGAGAATAACACATGCAGAGATGAAATGAGAAACCTTTGGGGTTTTAAAACAGGAGTGACAGGAAATGGTTTATGCTTTTGAAGGATCACCAGACTGTGGGTGGGTGAGAGTGACAAGGAAGCCAGTTTAGGTTATTGTAGGTAATGGACCTAAAAGATTTAGACCAGGGTTTTATCAGTGGAGATAGTTAGAGATGATTGGATTCTGAAACTATTTGAAGGTAGAACTGAAATGATTTGCTGGTGAGTTTGATGAGCTATGTGAGAGAAAAAGAGGAGCCAAAGATTTTTAGCCAGAGCAACTAACTGGAAGGATGAAGATGCCATTTACTAAAATGGGAAAGACTATAGGAGGAATAAATTCAGGTGTGAAGATTTGGAGTTCATTTTTTTTCGAACTCCTGTTAGATACCCAAGTATAAATGCTAACAGTCGGTATTTATTATTAATTATTCAGTAAATGTTAACAATTATAATCGTTAGGTATTTATTGGTTTTGTGGTAGAGTTTGCTATGGTATATTTAGGATTAAAAGGATGGTCAAAAAAAGATACTGTTTTTGCTCTTGTGGAAGTTATAATCTAATAAGGAAGGTAAGAATTGATCAGATAGGGATGCCTGGGTGGCTCAGTTGGTTAAGTGGTATCTGCCTTTGGCTCAGGTTGAGTCCTGTGTTGGGCTCCTTGCTCAGCGTGGAGCCAGCTTCTCCCTCTGCCTGCCGCTCCCCCTGCGCATGCGCACGCTCTCTCTGACAAAATCTTAAAAAAAAAAGAATTGATCAAATAATCGTATTGTTGGTAGTTTTTTTTTCTTAACATAAAAAAAACTTTTAAGTTGGATACTTTAAAAGAAATAAAGATGACTTAACAAAATCACAAATATCTCTTGATATCTAAATATATTAGGTTCTGTTCAGATAGCGATACATGTACATACCTCGAAAGTTTCTCATTTAACAATATCTTGTTCTTAAAATTGGTTAGCTTAAATAACATGAAGGAATGAAGCTCTATGGTATCATGGAACCTAGCATTTAAAGTTATTGTGTATTTCATGAAATTTTTAGGCTGTTGGGAATTTTCTCTTCTTTTTTCCCATTAAAAATGTTACGCTTTTACTTTTTATTAGTTAGCCAAAGATCATTTTGTTTTATAACCGAAGTCTTTAATTATAGAATTATAGTATGATCTGTTGTTCACCTTTCTCTCATAAAATTATTTTTGTGTTTTAAAAAATCTATAGGTTCGTCATAAGGCATCACAGAAGGTTTATGCTATGAAGCTTCTTAGTAAGTTTGAAATGATAAAAAGATCTGATTCTGCTTTTTTCTGGGAAGAGAGAGATATTATGGCCTTTGCCAACAGTCCCTGGGTGGTTCAGGTAAGCATACAGACTTTTGTAAGTTTATTTCCCTTTTTTGTAAGTGCTTATTATTTGTAAGATACGGTTTTGTATCCTAAAAATCCCATATCTCACTCACATAGTTAACAGTGCAGTCATTTTTAATAAGGTCAGATTCAATATGCTTGTTTAATGTTCCTAAATAGTATGTCATATAGACATGACATGTAATACTTAAACTGGTGTATGAAAGCAAGTATTATTTGCAACTTTTAAAAAAATTCCTTTGTGAACAATTAGATTGGTTACCAGAAAGCCATTATTCCCTGCCCACACTCTTGCAGTTTACATAATAGGAACAATAATCAGCCTGTCTCAAAAAAACCAAAACTTCCTACAATAAAAATTTTGAAAATTCTCCTCTGGTCCTTTATATATTACCTATAATATAAGACAGTATTGTGCTTCCTAATTGAGCCTCTTACTTGACTGTAAAGTAAGGAATTTGTGGTTGTATTTTGCCTCCTTTTCAATTATATCCCTCATTAACTTTGCTTCTCTAAAGATGTTTTTATACTAATATCTAATTCTGCAGACATTTTTGAACAAGTATCATGAGTAAGATTAGGTATGTACCAATGCATGTTCAGAATGCTTACTTAATGATTTGGAAGTTTGATACTTTGCTTGTGGAAGGCAATTTGCAGGTAAAAAATATGCCACATGGATGACTATGTAATTTAAAAGCTCATTATTACTACTTTTTTAATGATGTTGAGCCCCAATTCTCTTTCTCTCTACTTAACATTTTTATTGTAGCTAGTGAATAGAAATTCTGATATGTGTAGCTAAAACTAAAATTTTTGTAGCAAATTATATATTATGATAATGTAATTAAGGAATGATGGTAATAAATTATTCCACTTTTAGCTTTAAATTTCTTTCATAGCAACAGACTCATTGCCATTTCTAGTTTATCAGTTCGTATACAGGTGTCTTTGATCTTTAATTCTGCTAAGTGGACCTTTTTAAAGTGTTCATTGAGATAAAGAGTTAATGGATCTTTGGAAACCAGTCAACAGCGAAACATTGTAGATTGAAAAAGTAATATTATAGTTCTGTTAATTTATTAAGGATTTCAAAATGGTGATATTCCATTCAGTCCATTCAGTCATTCCTCCCCCCACTCACTCCCCAGTCATTCCTTTTTTATTACAGTGACTAGAACAATTCTATAAAGAAAATATTCCTCCATTTACTATTTGGTTACCCAGTAGTATAATTCAGAGGAAGGACAGGATAAATACTTTATTCTTTCCTTATATTTACCAGTTTTCAAGGTAAGGGATTAGTTTCCTTTTATCCTCTGAAGGCGAACAATTTTGAGGGAGTTAGCAGTTTGAACTCATGGACTTAAAACCTATTTGATGTGTTTTAGTCCTTTGAATATCTTATTGATGCTCAAATTGTGACACCTTTGGCAAGTGACATCCTGCTCAGGTTGATTCCTGAGTCCTTTGGACATAGCTGTAGCAGCCTTCGATAGCTTGCTATCTGATATAATGGGATGTTCCAGACCAATCTTGTACATTAACTGTGCTTATAGGCCCATCTTTTGTACACATGTGAATATTTCCTTAGAATAGATTCCTAGCATTAGATTTGCTAGGTCGTATGGTGTGCACATTTGACATTTTGATAGTGCCAAATTGCTTTGTAAAAAAAGATTTTTACGAGTTTATATTACTCTAATTATTTAATATTTTTATATCACTACATTTTTAGCCAATACTGGATATTGTACTTATTTAAAATTTTTATTAGTTGCATCCTCAAGAAAAAAAGTTATTGTGCTAAGGTACATTTCCTTGGTTAATTATGAGGTTCAGGATATTTCAGATGTTTATTAGTAATTTGTATTCCTTCATTGCTTATCCCATTTTTCTGTGTGTTGTTTTGCTTTTTTAAAATTGGTTTATTAGCATGCTGATAAACCCTGTAGATTAATATACTTATGTTGGAAATATATTCTGTGTTACATGTGTTGGAAATATATTCTCTTGGACTGTTACTTGTTTGTTGCTTATCGAGTTTTTAAAAGTAGATGTAGTCAAATCTATGTATTCTGTATTTTGATTCTTGTTGGGGAATACCTTCCCCAGCCCAATATTATGAAAATATTCTCTTATACTTTAATTTTTTTATATTTTAATTTTGGGAGAGGCAGGAGTCTCTTTCTGAGTCACCAGGACTTTATTTTTTTATATGAAGTAAGAGTTGTTTTTCCCAAATGGGCAGCCACTTTTCCCAGTGCCATTTGTAGAAAAACCCGTATTTTTCCCATCAAGTAAATGAAATGTCCTTTATATCATAGACTACCATATATACGTGAATTTCTTTTGACTCTGTTCTATTACTTTGATTTGTTATTTCTTGCTGCACTAAAATCACGTTTTAATTTCTGTAGTTTTTCATGTATTTTGTAGGGCAAGTCTTCTCATTCTCCTTTTATAATATTTTTGGTGACAAACAATGTTGACATTTTTTCTATGAAGTTAGAATTAGCCTTTCATTCTGTTAAAAAATACATTTAAAATTTTCTCTTGCTTTGCTTTAATTGGTAGATTTTTTGGATTGTTTTATTTTGAAATACTGAGTCCTCCCATAACAATATATAGTATATATCTGTGTATAGAGCTTGATTTTCAGTAAAGCCATGTTATTTTTTCTCATCAAATATGTTCAGAAGAAACTTATGCATAAGAAAACTGGTTTTTGAATATGTAGATATTACAAGATGCAAAAAAACCAGCATTGGTTCAGTCTTTCAGTACGGTGTTGAGTTAGTAGAAGTTTTTTATCCTTATCTTTTTTATTATGGTAAACTTCGTTGGGTAGTCCTCTAGTATTTAATGATTAAATGTGGTATTTGCTGGAGCTTTCTGTTTAAGACAGTAAAGGCCTATCCATCTGTGTTTAGCTTGCCAAGTATTTTTTTTAATCAGGAATAATGTTGAAGTATTTAAAGTGCGTTCTTCAGCTGCTTTGGTTTTCTTGTTTAATCTGTTATTATAGTACACTAAAAAAAATAAATTTCAAGGTAGTGTAAAATAAAAAGTAAATGCTGTTTGCTATAATTTTATGTTCTCCATAGAGTACTGAATTTGATTTACTAATATTTTAAGTAATTGTCCATCTGTTTGCATAAGTGACATTTGACCTTTGCTTTAATTCAGTTTTTTTTTAACATTGGCATTTTTTTTGGTTGGTCTTCATATTCTGATGAGACTATCCTAATAAACCTAATTGGGAAGCACAATACTTTTTTCTGAGCTTTGGTACAGTTTGTATAAAATAGAACCTATTCATTCCATGAGATTGGATTGAACTTGCTTGCATATCTTTCAAGAAAAAGTTTTCAATATATTTAATGATAAGTTTTTACCACTAATATTTATTATGATAAATTCTAAACATCCCAAAGTAGAAAGAAGGTGTATTGACTCCTCATGTACCATTCAGTCAGCTTCAACAATTAACCAACCATGGCCAATCTTATTTCAGTCACACCAGAAATTGGCAAATTTTTTTTGTAAAGGGGCAGGTAGTACCTCCTTTAGGTTTTGTGGCCCAAGAGGTAGATAGAATGTTGATAACTTATATAATGAGAAAATAAATTTCTACAGATTTTTTTATTGATGAAATTCAAAATGTGATAATAAGTACAATTTTTAAAAATACAAGTCTATTAAGGAGAAGAATGAACTTGTTTTCTGGGGCAATAACATTTTGTTTAATTGAGGTTCACAATCAGTGTTTCCTATCAAAATTGTAGATGTTCTGTTAATGTGTAATAAGATTTTTTTACATATTCATCTTATTAGAAAATATCTTTTCACATCAGTTAGGTACTGCCAAATACTGTTATCCACTGGCATATGATTTACTTTTTATTAATAGAGTTTATTTTTTAAACAGTTTTACATTTATAGAAAAATTGAGCAGATAGTAGAGAGCTCATATCCTCCCCTCAACCCGTTTCCTCTATTAACAACATACTTTGGTAAGATACATTTGTTACAATGAATGAACCAATATTGATATGTTATATTACCTAAAGTCCATAATTTATTCGGATTTTCTTGGTTTTTACCTAATGGTTTTTTTCTGTTCTAAGATCTCATCCAGGATAGTATGTTACATTTAGTTATATCTTCTTAGCTTCCTCTTGGCTGTGGCAGTTTTTCAGACTTTTTTCCTTGTTTTTGATGACCTTTACAGCTTTAAGTGTTACTTGTCAGTTATATTGTACTATGTATATAGTCTTATATTAGAATTTGTCTGATGTTTTTCTCATTATTTAGACTAGGGTTATGAGTTTTTAGAGAAAGACCATAGAGGGAAAGTGCCATTTTCATCATGATACCAATACTTTATTTATAACTGTTGATGTTGACCTTGAGCATATGATTCTGACAGAGCCTATTTATCACTTGGAAGACATATATAGAATTCTGTTAAATTCTTGTCTGGATATTTACCTTTTAGCAAAGTCATTACATTGCAGCTTTGTCACTTCCAACTGAAGATTAGGCAGAAGCTTCTCAACTGCAGAGTTTGTTTGTTTATTTATTTAAAAGATTTTATTTATTTATTTGAGAGCCAGAGAGCAAAGCAGGGGGAGCAGCAGAGGGAGATAGAGAAGCAGCCTCTCTGCTGAGCAAGGAGCCCGATGTGGGGCTCGATCCTTGGACCCTGGGATCATGTCCTGAGCTGAAGACAGACACTTAACTGACTGAGCCACCCAGGTGCCCCTCAATTGCAGAGTTTAAATGGATTTTGAAACATGGATATTTGCTTTGTACTTATATTCAGGTAGAAAAAAATGCTGTTGGAACGGTGGGACTGTCATTTGAGCTCAGAAAATACATCCATTGCCAATTTGTGTGGGAGTGGAGATCTCACTTCTTGTTTTGATTTTAATAGCATGGGAAGCATAAAAAGTAGCTTGATGTTAGTTGTTGTTAAAAGCTTAAGTTTTATGGGGCACCTCGGTGGCTCAGTCAGTTAAGCGTCTGACTCGAGATTTTGGCTGGAGTCAAGAGCTCAGGATGGTGAGATGGAGCCCAGCCTCTGGCTCCATGCTCAGTAGGGAGTCTGCTTGGGGTTCTCTTTCCCTCTCCCTCTGCCCCTTCCCCTGTGCATGCTCTCTCTTGCGTGTGCTCTCGCTCTAAAATAAATAAATAAAATCTTTAAAAAAGAGTTAAAGTTTTGCACATAAGCACTATTTTACCTTGTCACCTTAGGTTGTGTTAGTTAAGAAACGTTACCAAGTCTGTAGCTAAAGCTAATTTAGAAAGCTATTCAGTATTCCATAGTAGTAGTTGAGGGTGATCTTGATCAGACAAATTTCAGTCTCAGCTCTAAGCTCAGATAATTGCAATAAAATTTTACCAGTGCTAAGCCATTGAACTGCTGTATGGTTGCGTGAGGACATTCAGCCTCTAATTCTGACAAAAATTCACAGAACAGATGATGATGGTTAAGTCCAAAAGAGCAAATAACAACCAATAATACTACTCATTTATTTATTATACGAGGGATTCAAATACGTTTTCCAGAGTACTTATCAGTATTACAGAGAATAACTACATATTTTAAATATCACACATTTTCACAAGCTTTGTAAATTTGTCCAATGAAGCCTTTTTCTGCTCCACGTTATATTTTTACCACCATCTTTTGTTAACACACCTTACCGGATTCTACTTCAGGTTGTACTGAGTTAGTGTTTTCTCAACTTCTTTGAAAGTATTTTTGCCTGTAGTTCATCTATGCAGACTGTTTACAGAGGCTTATTTTTTACTCACATCAAACTTGGCACTTACTCCTCCAATAACCGGTAATGACTGCATAATATCAATAACATCTGTGAACTCATTACAAGCAGAGGAAAACCACCCGAAATCATTTGCCTTGTTTCTAAATTGACTACTGATATTGCCACCAGTGTCCTCAACTCTTTGAACAGCTGTCCTTGAAAGACAAAGAGTCTCGCATTGATTTTCTCTAGACGCATTTCTTCGGCTGATGCAATCAAACACAACTTAATTAATTCACCATTGGTGAATGGCTTTTCTTGCGTGCCTAATAAATAAGCCATCTGGAAACATTCTTTGGTTTCAGTCTTACATACGTTTAGCAAATTTGAACATTTTTCCATTGTTAATTTTAAGCTTTTAATTTTGAAAACATTGCAAGAATTCTTGAAATACTTTTTGTTCTCCTACCCAGTCTTTTCTCCCTTTTTTTCTTCTGAGAGATGGCTGCTGTCCTAAAACTTGTATATGTGTTTTCTGTATTCAATCCCTCCATTCCTCCTTCCCAATTAGATCTTCTGTCAACCTTTTATTTTTCCTCACGTGATTTTTGACCAGTTCAGGTTTTTATTTCTCTCTTGAGTCAGTTTATATTTTCTGCGACTGTATCTGTCTTTTCTTTCACTTTTCTATTGAATGGAGTGTATGTAAATTTTTTAGTTAACATTTTTTTTTTGTTTAAAAATAACACTTTTTTTTGCTTTTCTTTTTATTTTCTACTTTAAAAAAAAATTCCCTAGCTCCTGTTTTCTTTGGGTTTATATTGTTCTCTTCTAGTTTCTTTAGCTGCCTAAATTTATTGTCGGTCTTTATTTTCCAGTGCAGATATCTATTTGAATATTGGATAGTGGAAAGAGGAGGAGGGATACCTACAAATGCATTTGAAGTTATCCGCTTTAATTTTATCATGCTTTTTTTAAATGATTTTATTTGTGACATACACAGAAATATATAAAACAAGCAGCAGAAAGATTTATCACAAAGCAAACACCCATTTATTCACTACCCAGGTCAAAAAATAAACATTGCCAGACTCCAGAAGTTCTCTTGTGCCCTCCCCAATCACTACCTCCCTGTGTTCCTCCCAAAATAACCACTCCTCTGACTTTATTAGTAATCATTTTCTTGCTTTTCTTTCTAGTGTACCACCTAAACAAGCACTCAGGAGCTATAGTTTTCCTATTTATTGAACTTCATATAAGCGGTTATCACCGAATAACTCTAATTCTGTATCTAGCTTTTTTTTGTTCAGCGTTATGTTGACGTGAGTTATCTACATTGCTACAGTTTATTAGTTTTATTGCTGTGTTTTATTCCATTGCATGTATATACCACAATTTGTTGGTATATTTCAAAATTTTGTTACAAGTAGTGTAAATGTTTTTTGTTCTGTTGGGTTTATTCCTAGGATTAGCATTTTTGAGTACTTATTTATAATCAATCTCAGTAGGTGATAACAGCTTGTTTTTCAGTGTGGGTACAGAAGTTTAGTTTATAAATTTTCTTTGTCCTTGCCAGCACTTGGTATTATCAGTTTTAAAATTTTTGGTCATTTTTGTACATGCAAAGTAGTGTCTCACAGTGGTTTAAATTCATCTTTCTCTAATGAAATTTCATACCTTTTCATCTTTGAATATCTTCTTTTGTGAAATGCCTTCTTAATTCTTCGTTTTCCCATTAGGTTGTCTGTTGATTTAAAAGAACTGATTTGTAGGAATTCCTTTTATTTATTCTGAGTATGAGTTCTTGCTTTTGTTCTATGTTTTCCCTGTTTGTTTGTGGAAACGTTTTCTGTTTGCAGTGCTTGCTTCTGGGGGGTGGGTTGGGACATGTTGGGTGGAATGTACAAATAACTTTTCTTCTGAATTTGTGGTTCCCATGCCTCTGGGGAGTCAGTAGCAACCCTCACTTGGTGTGTGATTTCTCTGGTCCCAGTGCCACTGTCCTAGTCTGGGTGCCACTTGCTGCTTATGAGCAAGATGATAGGGAATAGGAGAGAGGAGAAGGCCCTATTCTAAGTGTGGCTACCCGTAGCTCACTCTTTTCCAGTGGTCTGGTGCTTACTCCCTCTTCTTACATCTATTGAATGTGGTATCTTTTAGGTTTTTCTCAACTGCTCCTACCTCCTCAGCTTTATTCTTTGTAAATTATGTACAGTAGCTTGTTTAGTTTTCAGAAAGCTGTTTTTTTAAATTATGAATTTTTCTGTCATTCTTTCATCTTTTATGTCCCTCATTCAGTTTCTCTTTTAAATTATATCTGTTTAAATAGATTCTTGTATTCTCTAAGAGATAAAATGATTTATTTATGTATATTTTTTAGCATAAAGAAGTTAACTATATAAAAAGTTTTGTCTGATACCTGTTTTTCCATTAGGGATGCCCAATTCTAAAATCAAAGGTTTCATAAAATTCAACTCTTTTGGTTGTAAAATAATTTGTCTTTTTCAGTAGTAATAATTGTTTTGGGTTTTGTTCCATTTAAGCTTTTTGTTTTTGTTTTTCTTAAAATTTTTTTTCCCTTTCTCGTTTTGTTTTACAGCTCTTTTGTGCTTTTCAAGATGATAAGTATCTGTACATGGTAATGGAGTACATGCCTGGTGGAGATCTTGTAAACCTTATGAGTAACTATGATGTACCTGAAAAATGGGCCAAATTTTATACTGCTGAAGTTGTTCTTGCTCTGGATGCTATACACTCCATGGGCTTAATTCACAGAGATGTAAAGCCTGACAACATGCTCTTGGATAAACATGGACATCTAAAGTTGGCAGATTTTGGTACATGTATGAAGATGGATGAAGTAAGTAATAAGCAAGTAAAAAAAAAATGGTAGTTTTTTAAAAATAAAAATGAAAGAAGCTTCAAATCTTTAAAGTTTTAAACAAAGATAAATTTAGTTTTGCTGTGTAATGACTTAAATAAAATAAAACTTTTTTTTAAACTGATCATTCATCTAGCTACAGAGTACTTTATTACTTATTTATATAGTACAAGATTTTGTAAATACAAGAGAAATAAGAATACAGAAAACCTCGGTATCTCCCCATAGAATGGTGACAAGCAATTGCTATGAGTTAAAACTAGTTCATGTGCAAAATGATCCGGGTGAAGAATAGGACAGAAATATAAATTAAGGTACATGGGTATTATTTCTGTATTTTTCCTTTAAAAAAAGAAACTAAGGTAAGAAGTTTATGTTACTGTCTCCTACCAACCCTGTCTGCCTCAACCATGTTGAATAAATTTCGGAATATCATCTGTTGTGTACTTTACCTGTAGAACAATTCACATTATGATTAATAGATTCAGTACTTTTAGCCTCATAGCTAATTATGATGTTGATTTATTTTTGTTTTAAAATTTATATCTCTTCTCTTTTTCTCTGTAAGTATACTATATATATAATTCCGGGCAGTAGTTCCTAAAGGGGAGGAATCATGGGTTTGTAGTTTTTTTTTTTGTATTTCTTTGTTGGATCTAAGGGATGACCTACATATATCAGACTCTTTAAATGTTAGTGTATGTTGACAGCAAACTAGATATTATCTTTTGTATGGTTTTTATAACCTTCCAGTATGCTGATATAGCTAATCGTATTTAACAAAAATATCTTATCAAGATGTTTATTTTTAATTAAGCTGATTTTCTTTTCTTTTCTCTTTACCTCTTATGCCTTCTATGTGACATTCACTTTTATAGATCATACTCCGTTCATCAGCATTCTGTATTCTTGCAAGCTTAGCTCAGATTTTACCTCATTTACAAAGTTCTTCCTGATAATCCTAATCTGACTGATCACTCTTCTAATGTTCTTATTTAGAATTTATGCTTTATTTCATAGGCCATTTTCATATATCTAGGTTTGTATGCCCTGTCTACTCGACTAAAACTTAACATTCCTTTCTTCTTTGGTCTTCTTCATTGATTATGTATGTCACTGTGTCCATGTTTTGCATACATCAATTTTTAGTACATGGAGCATTTGTCCCCAAAGCTCCCTCTTGTGTTTATCATAATACAGTATGAAATGGTTAATAGTAAAAATTATCCTTAATGAAAATAAAGTATAATATAATTTTCTAATAGAATGCTAAACTTTTTTATGTCTGTTGTACATAATGAGTGATGTTTTTGTACTGCACTTCCATGGTTGTATTCTAATTTTAATTAAACCAAAAACTTCTGGGAGGATGTAGAGAAATAAGTCACACCACATGTTTTTAGGGTAGGTAATGATGGGGGAACAGGACAGAATATGGTTTTTATAGAAGAATTTTACAAGCATGTAAGTAAGTACTAAATTTAGCGACTTAAATATCTTACATTGTCTCTTTATAAGACAAAATAAAATGTGGCTTATGTGATTTTATTTACTATTTTTTTAATTCAGGTAAATATAGCTGAGCTAATTTTACTCCTTGGTTCATCGCTTATTGTCATTAGGAGTCAACAGAAAGGCTTCATCTGGTTTTTTTTTTTTATGATGTTTTCCCCCTTTCCATTGCAGTCTTGTTCTCTCTGTCTCTAATAAACAGCCACTGTCATGTGTTTACTATAAGCTGTTGGAGACTATTAAAATAGTGTACATGTGTATAAATAGTATAATGGTATGGATGTCTTTTTTTTTTTTTTTTTTTTTTTTGCTTTTTTCAATCTCGTTTTATATCTCTTCTGATATATGTAAATGAGCTCATTCGGTCTTAGTATTCCATAGTATCTATCTATTTGATTTTACTTATCCCCCCGTTGGATAGGGGATAAGCAGGCCACATCAGCTCCCTGTTACCAATAGTATTATGCTGAACCTAAACATTGATGTTGAACATCTTCAGACACGTCCCATGTGTATTCTGACAAGGGTTTCCTCTAAATATACACTTAGAAGTGGGACTACTGACTCAGAGGATACGTAAATAAAGTATTACCTGACCTCCAGAATGGCTGTAAATGTTATAACCTCTTGCTAGTAGTGCATTAGAGTTCATGTCTCTCTGTTATTACTCAGCCTTCCTATTAGTCTAAATCTCACCAATTCCATTAGTGTAAGGTAGTAGGTTTTAAAAATTGTATTTATTTTATAATTAATTATGTCAAACTTTTCTTCATACAATTGTCACTTATTTATCTCACGAATTACTTGTGTATCTTTTAACCTTTTTAAAATCAACTTCTTGTTGATGTTCAGGATTTCCTCATATAATCTCAATAGTGATTCCACAGATAGTGCTCATATCATCTTCCAGTCAGTTACCCATTTGTGTCTGTTTGAACAGGAATTCTTAATTTTGATGTAGTGAAATATATATTTTTTAAATACTGAAGTTTAAAAATGTTGTTTGTTTTACCCCAGAACTCCATTCCTCAAGTAATACTAATGATGAGAACAACTATATGTGTTGAAGAACAAAGGAGTTTTTTATTAAAATCTATAGTACCTAGAATGTATAATTTTGTTATGTTAGCTGTTAATGTAAATAAGTGCTACTGCAAGTTTTAGGTTCATCACTTTATTGGCCTCTGTTTGATTATTGTTATAGTCTCAAAGCTGTTAGAAATGTTCCTAGTTTCGTTCTCATTCATCTGCATGTCTATGGAAGGGATTGGCAAACTGGAGTTCAAGGCCAGATTTAGCCTGTGGCTTGGTTTTGTACAGCTCCTGTACTAAAAATGGTTTGTCCATTTTTAAAAGATGGTTAAAAAAAAAGATATGAGGTAGAGATCCTATGTGCCCACAAATCCTAAAATATTTACTAAATATTAATAAAATATTTACTGGCCTTTTATAGAAAACTTTGCCAACCCTTTATCTACAAATAGACAGAGATCCTCAAATTATTTTTTAGCTCTTCTGGCCATGGATAAATGCAAAAATAGAACACTACTAAATATTATAACCAGAAAGACTAAAATAATTGGTTACTATTGCAATTAAGAGTACTGGCATATGTCAGTAAGTTCTCTCAATAAGTTGTGGCTTACACAGTTTCCTGGATACTATTACTCTTTCTCTCTCTGAAAAAAATAGAGAGAGTGAGAGAATGTCACAGTGTAGTATATTTACATCTAGATGTGTCTCAGTTGATAGCCAAGAAGTACTGCTATTTATTTATTTTTAAAAGACTATTTTATTTATTTGACAGAGACACAGCAAGAGAGGGAAAACAAAGCAGGAGGAGTGGAGTGGGAGAGGGAGAAGCAGGCTTCCCCGCCGTGCAGAGAGCCCCATGCAGGGCTTGATCCCAGCACCCCAGGATCATGACCTGAGCTGAAGGCAGATGCCTAATGGACTGAGCCACCCAGGCACCCCAAAGTACTGCTATTTAAAATTGCTTCGGGGCGCCTGGGTGGCTCAGTGGGTTAAAGCCTCTGCCTTTGGCTCAGGTCATGATCTCAGGGTCCTGGGATCGAGCCCCACATCGGGCTCTCTGCTCAGCGGGGAGCCTGCTTCCCCCCTCTCTCTCTGCCTCTCTGCCTACTTGTGATCTCTCTCTCTGTCAAATGAATAAATAAAATCTTAAAAAAAATAAAATAAAATTGCTTGCTTAGTTAGGTAAATGGAGTTCCCTCTTTGCTTGTCGTTATGCATTTCATAGCCACCTTTACCACCTTTTAAGGCACATTTTATGTTAGTGTTTTAGGTTACCTGAAAATAATACAAAATTATATCCCTTACTATCTAGTATATACTATTTGATTATATTGCGGCTGTACTTCTTTAAAAGCTAATTGGTAAATTGTTAATGTTCTTAACCCTTCTATAAGTGACATCAGTTTTTAAAATGGAGGGGTTTCTACTCATGCTTCTGAAAAAACCCTATTTTCTGCAAAATTATATATTGAAAAGAATAGGTTTATGGGAGCAGTAGGGACAGACCATTCAAAAGCTATGCAGCTTTGTAACCAAAACCCTAATAAAAGTAATAATTGGTACCCCTAGGAGATAACTAGAATAACAGGCAGCCTTTTATGCCTTGGGCACTGCACAACGCAAATGGACATGGGCTTCTAAACCAGTTGGGCTGTTTTTTAAATGGAACAAAGAAGAAGCAGGACTCTGCACTAGCCGAGAATTTTATAAGGTGAGGGATATACCTGTTTGAAAAAGGAGTCCCTGCTGCAAGTACTCATTCTTAATCATTAAAATGGACTGAGTAGGCTCCTGCCTGTGTAGCAGTCAAGCTGAGGCTCTTAATGCTTTTCTGATAATTAAGAATTCCATTTACAATTTTTTTCCACTTTCACAGGAAGCATTTAGAATAGTTTCTTTGGCCAACCTCAGGATTTATGACTGACCAGTTTTGTGTTTTCAGTAAATCTTTCCACTTACGATATTTTATCCATTATAAATACTAGATATATTTTAGCAAATAAACATTTAATCTTACCCATTTAAATTACTTATGAGGAAGCTTTTGAAAATGCATACCTGGGGACTCCCGGGTGGCTCAGTTGGTTAAGTGGCTGCCTTCGGCTCAGGTCATGATCCCAGGGTCCTGGGATCGAGTCCCACATCGGGCTCCTTGCTTGGCAGGGAGCCTGCTTCTCCCTCTGCCTCTGCCTGCCTCTCTGCCTACTTGTGATCTCTCTCTCACTCTCTCTCTGACAAATAAATAAATAAAATCTTTAAAAAAAAAAAAAAGAAAATGTATACTTGTTTATCTTGCTCTCCTGCTTAAAACCCTTCTGTAGATTTCTGTCATCCACCGAGTCACGTTCAAACTCCTTAGCTTGTCTATATGAAACTTCTTATGATGATGTGATCCCTTCCACGTTTCACCCCCATTCTCTATCATTTGACCTTTTGTGCCTTATAGTTCACTGGTCTTAAATTACATGTAGTTGTTTTTAATGCCATAAAATCAATGATTTCATGATTCCTGGCCTTCATATGATGTTGAATACAGTTTACTTGGCAGATTCCTTCTCATACCTTGAAACTCAGTCCAAAGTTTGCTCATCTTGGCTCCTTGGCTCCTGTGTCCTTGGCCCTGCCCCCCTTTTAGAGCATTTCTCTTATTTTTTGGCACTATAAGTCATTGAAGACTTGTATTTTCTCTGTCCTACCTCTGGAACCAGCCACTTTTCCAGGAAGCTCAGATTTCTTTTATTCAAGAATGGTATTTAGAAATCAGTATTTGGGCACTAGATCTGCTTATTGCTCCTCAAGTGCCGTTATTTCTAGGCCTTGTCAGCAGACACATGTAGACTGAATATACTGTATGTGCTAATCTATATGCACAGACATGTTCATACTTAATTCTGTACTTATCTGTTCATATATCTAGGCTACTAAAATCGTGAGTTCATACTGATACTTCTGATTCTTGTCCTACACCACAGGGCTCGTTGTAGTCTTCCTCCTTTTTTTTGTAATTTCTGTTTTAGTCACTGAGAAACCTGGCTCTTTTGGGGCACCTGAGTGGCTCAGTTGGTTAAGGGTCTGCCTTCGGCTCACAGGTCGTGATCCCAGGGTCCTGGGATGGAGGCCTGTATCGGGTTCCCTGCTCAGCAGGGAGTCTGCTTCTCCCTCTCCCCCTGCCACTGCCCCTGCTTGTGCGCTCTCTCTCTCTCTCATTGTGTCAAATAAAAAAATAAAATCTTAAAGAAAAAAAATAGAAATAAAGAAACCTGGCTCTCATTGTCTACAGTATATTTACTTGTTCAACTCTAGGAGACACATAAAATTGTTTCAGAATTACTAATTGCTACCTCTGTGACAGATTTACTAATTAGAATATGTTATTTTTGTGCAATTCCTTTTGTGTTTAGCCTTATAGTATCTGTTACAGATACTATTTTCCAAAGTTACTTAGGTTAGTTCTTTTCATCCCTACTCCATTTGGTGTGGTTATGTTATTAATTTATAAAACAGGTTCATTTTTTACTGTTTGTATTCCATTTGGAGTATTCCCCCCTCCACACACACACATCTTGGTTGATTTTAATTGCTTATTCATAGTCTTTATGGTGTATGAAGCATTCCTCTGGCTTTAAGGATTAAAACTGTACAACTCGTATGCTTGGAGAAGGATCCTATCCTCCTTACTCCTACTGCCCCATTCCCATATTCCTTTCCACCCTTTTCCCACCCACACCCGCCGTGGGTAAACCAGGTCTTTTTAGTTTCTGGTTTATCCTTTCTGTATTTCTTTAGAATAGGAAAAGAGACTTGTCATAAATGTGGATTCTGTATTCATGTAATTTGAGAACTTCTCCATGAGACAGCTTTAAAATGTCTTTTCCAAATGTTTATTTAAAAAAATCCTAACCTCCAATATGCTAGTCAAAAATTGTGGTTGGAATATTTATTTTCCCAAAAGCAGAGGGCTGTTCACATCGTTTACCTACTAAAAATTATTTAGTCCTGCCAAAGTCTTTATTTTGCAAGTGGTTATTCAAAAAGATCTCCATCTTACCTTTCCCACCTTCATCATTGTGAGACTTTACTTTTAGCTGATTTGGACTTTACTGCTTTTCTTTTTTCTTTTCTTTTCTTTAAGATTTTATTTATTTATTTAGAGAGAAACAACATGAGCAGGGGGAGGGGCAGAGAAAGAGAATCCCAAGCAGACTCCATGCTGAATGTGGAACCTACGCAGGGCTTGATCTCATGAACCCGAGACCATGACCTGAGCCAAAATCAAGAGTCAGAGGCTTAACCGACTGAGCCACCCAGGTGCCCCTTCACTGCATTTCCTGAATATGTTTTATAAAAAGTCATTCTAGTTCCTTTATTTTTCTCTTGTTTCTTTCTAAGCTGTAATCATACCTCTCTCTCTCGTAAAGCCTAACTTGTCCCATCCTTTACAGCCTAACTTTATGCCAGTTATTTTTTTATCTTACCCTTTCCTCTCCTTCCTCTAAACCTGTGAATGCTAAATAATTTTTCCTCTAATGGCATTTTTTGGTGTGTGTGTCCAGTTAGGTTTTAGTTCTTGAATCTCACAGGATTCGTTTTTTTTTTTTTTTTTAAGATTTTATTTATTTATTTGACAGAGAGAGAGATCACAAGTAGGCAGAGAGGCAGGCTGAGAGAGAGGGGAAAGCTGAGCAGAGAGCCCAATGCTAGGCTCGATCCCAGGACCCTGAGATCATGACCTGAGCCAAAGGCAGAGGCTTAACCCACTGAGCCACCCAGGCGCCCCTCACAGGATTCATTTTTTAAAGTCTAATTTCTGTGGTTACATGTGAAAGGAGTTTTGTTTACCCTAACAAGTCTCTTAATGTTTCCTCTAACAGAAGTATAGGACAGTCCGTGATAAAAATTAATTTTGTACCCTGCCTCTTAAAGTTAGGCACTGTTGTTTTTCATCTTTTATTCTAAGTACAATCCATACAAATTACTGCCCTCATAATTTGCTCAATTATTTTCAGGACTTTTATTAATTTATAGTCAAACTAAAATGACTTCTGTATTTGCTGTATACTTGGGAAGTAAAATCATTGAGTTATTGTTGCTAATTGGAAGAATAAAAAGATTGTTTTCAAAATTAATTTCCCATCATTAACATATATTTTTTTGCACTTAAATACATTTACATACATCTTATTTACAAAATACATAGAACTTCCTTTTCCCAGGGTGTTCATACTACTTAGTATTTTGGAAATTTATATTAGCTTCCTTATGAGGAATGTGGATGACATACTCTTTACTGGGCAGGTAAAGGAAATGGAGAGCATTTAAATTAATCTATAAACTTTGCAAGTTTGCACAGAGCTGGAGGTGAACGAATATTGTTTAGCATTATACTATTATAGTGATTTAATTTTATACCACATGCACGCACACACATATGCTACAAAACGCACGTGCATACATATATTTACAATGGTTCTTGTCAAAAAGACATCAGATAGGGATTGTCTTATTACCCACTAAAACTAAATACAGATAAAGGTGTTTTTTATCATTTTGCCAAATATCTTGATGCCAGAACTCCATATTTCTAAATACACAGCTTGGTGGTGTAGCTTTCAAACTGTTAAGATCTTTTAATTTTAGCATTTGATCTATTTCCTCCATTTTTTCTTGGTATGATAAGAACTGTTTCTTTATCCAGCCTCCAAACTAGGCTTTTTGTAATCTTAATTATTGCAGTTTCTTTTGAAAACACCAAAGTTTCCTATCTCTTTAATTCTTTTCCCCAGGTCACTGCCTTAAGATCACATTTTGTACTTCCCTTGTAACTACTTAGTAGTGTAAGAGAGAGAAACAAAAGACGTTGATTTGCTTGGGATTCCCATAGAGTTTACCACTTTTTCCTTCTTCTATTGATGAAGCCTCCTGTATTTGAGAGTTGAAGAGTTATCCTTGATTTCCCATAATCTGGACACTTTTAGGCATTTCATAATACATTTATCTCCTGTCCTCCCAAAAGCTGTATCAGCAATGAAGTGCTGTTGGTAGCAATTTGTAGCCATTATATATATATATATATATATATATATATATAATAAATGAATTAGTTGCATTTATGTGTGTATGTTTTTACATGCAACTGTTTTTCTTTATCTCTCTTCTTTACCAGACAGGCATGGTGCATTGTGATACAGCAGTTGGAACACCTGATTATATTTCACCTGAGGTTCTCAAATCACAAGGGGGTGACGGTTACTATGGGCGAGAATGTGATTGGTGGTCTGTGGGTGTTTTCCTTTTTGAGATGCTGGTGGGTAAGTAGATATTTTAATTTGCCTTTTTTTCAAAACCCATCTCATAGCACTAGTTTTAAGTCAGGAATTTGAGAATATAAGGAAATTGTGTCCTGTAGAAGAAGTGGGATTTTTAATAACTTTGAATTAGTTGTATCAGATATGGAAGATTATTAATTGGAAAATTAAAAGCAAATTGTACTGGCACAATGATTTAGTGAAATGTAAAAGGATTCGAAAGTATATTGCTAGGAAATAATCCTTTAGTGGCCTTTTTGTATGAAGAAAATGTTAGAACAAGAAGCAAGTTTACAGCTCTAGTGGGCCTCTAGTCTAAGATTTTCTTGATCAATAGTATTTGTTGTGAATATTTTAAGTATAAAGCTGTTAATATTTGTTCCAATAATAGAGAATTAAAAGTATTCTTTAGTTTGTTTACATAGTTATGTAACTGATTTTTGTCAACTGTGTTTGTTTGTTACTTGTATTTATATATGGTTTTAATTCTGGTAAAATAAATCATAAATATTGACTATTTGGTTATTGATAAAAATATTTTATAATACTATTTCATTCTCAGAAAACTCAGAGGCAAATTTAATAATTTCTTTCACTTTGATCAAATCAAAATTTGAAAGGCCCAGGTGTTGCAAAACTTTTCTTTATATCATAGATTTCATTCTTAAGATTTCCCATTCCTAAGTATTGGGGTCACAAAAATATCTTCTGGCTAAGGAAGCCAATAACTGAATCATCTGGTTTGGGAATGAGGACAGATACAGCTAAATCTATTTTCCGAGGCAAGTGTGATAAGGTTAATAACATTATATGAAACAACTTTAAAGTTGAAAATATATTTTTAGAAATTGGAGAATTTATTTTCTAGAGGATGACCCTAAAAAAAATTGGTAGTAGAAAATCTGTGTGATTATTATGATTATTGCTTGAAAAAAATCAGAACATTTTGGCAAATCTCAAATTTAAATAATAATTAGTCATGGAATGTTTTCGTGGTATAAATTGTCTTCTCTTGATGACTATTTTGTGTATATAGTATTGATCTTGCTGTGCTTTAAACTCATGTCATAGTATGACCTATGTTGTTTCGGGCCCTTTTTTTGTAGTGCATCTCTTTACATGCAGGGTATGTTCCCAGATAGCTGTTCATTCTCCCCACCTCAGGTCCAATCTGATGATACATTAGGTGTATCTTGTAACCTTTTTTTTTTTTTTTCTTTTTTAAGATTTTATTTATTTTCTTGACTGAGAGAGAGATCACAAGTAGGCAGAGAGGCAGGCAGAGAGAGGGGGGGGGAAGCAGGCTCCCCGCTGAGCAGAGAGCCCGATGCAGGGCTCGATCCCAGGACCCTGAGATCATGACCTGAGCCGAAGGCAGAGGCTTTAACCCACTGAGCCACCCAGGCACCCCTCTTGTAACCTTTTTAAAGTAGAATTATTCTATCATTTGCCTAGACTCTCCTAGGGATTTAGAAAATAATTTGGAGAAAGTGACATAGCTCCTTTGAAGGGACCATTTAAATACCTGCTACTGTCTTCAACTCTTGAGTTGAATTTAATGACTTTGAATGACACTGATTTACAATATTCTGAGCTTACTCTGGTGCTCGCCTAGATTGGTTAGCACCGGACTTCATTTAAGGAACTCTACTGTAATTAAAAATGGCACTAGAAAAATCTTTAATTCAAAGCACCCCTTTGCCCTCTTTGAAAACAAACAAAAATTACCTGAATACCCCTTTTGAAATTTTGGATTGTCCGATTTGGGGAAGTCTGGTTTCTACTAAGGTTACTTATAGTTGAGTCATATTGGCAGGGCCTTTAATTCTTGTGGCTTTAGATGAGTACTGGCCAAAATGGTGCCTTCAATTTTTTCTGTCTTTACACTCCAGTGCCTCTTTAGCATAGCCATTAGTCTGTAAAAACACTGCATTGGGAGACCATTTCTGCCATTTTCAACTCTAGCTATGTGCCATCTTAGGCAAATCACGTGTGAAATAATAGGGCTGGTCTGACTCTGGTCTGACTCTTAGAGCTGCACTGTCCAATTTATCATGATGAAAATGGTTTATGTTTGCACAGTCCAGTATGGTAAGCACTGGCCACCCTGAGCTCTTGAAATGTGGCTAGTGTGAGTAGGGAACTGAAATTTTTATTTTATTTAATTTTAATTAATTAAACTTTAAATTTTAATTTAACTTTAAATTTAACTTAAATGTGGCCAGTGGCTACTGTATTGTATTACATAGCTCTAGAGAGTAATCTTAAGAAAGGCTGATCTGGCTCAAGCATTAGAGGATTCTGATCTATCTGACTCTTCTTAGTAATCTTCCCCATTGTAAAAACAATAAAAAATTCTACAGTTAGCATTGATTTTATTTTGCTTTTAAGAGTTGATGGTACATTGGTGTGGTTAAAATTTAAATATGTCCTTGATATGTGCTGGTGTGTTTCGACTGAGGCTCCTGACCCATAGGTCACTTGTTCTTCCATGCATGTGACAAATTTAAACTTAACGTATTTAAATAATAGATGAAAAGTGTTTAATTTTCATTCTCTGTTATACTCAGTGTCTTTCTTGGAATTTTAGGGGATACTCCATTTTATGCAGATTCACTTGTAGGAACATATAGCAAAATTATGGATCATAAAAACTCGCTATGTTTCCCTGAAGATGCAGAAATTTCTAAACATGCGAAGAATCTCATTTGTGCCTTCTTAACGGATAGGTAATGTACATTGAATTTCTTTGTAGAGAGCCCTTAGCTTTTTTTTTTTTTAATTTTTTTATTTATTTGAGAGAGAGAGAGAGCAGAGTGTGTGAGAGAGAGAACACGAGTGGGGGGGGGGCGGGGGGACAAAGGGAGAGGGAGAAGCAGCTACATGGGGCTTGATCCCAGGACCATGGGATCATGACCTGAGTGGAAGGCAGATTAACTGACTGAGCCACCCAGGCGCCCTGAGAGCCCTTAACTTTTAAATTTGTAGAAATGAAAGCATAACATTTATTTACATATGAAGTCTTTCATTCTCTTTATGAAATTGCTTTTAATTCTGGGTTAGCCTTTTCCTGCTGCTAGGCCTGGTGCTGGGTCGCTCTCCTCATTATGTGTGTGCAACCCCATTGTAATCAAACTCTAACCTTACTACCTTCATGTCTAAAAAGAAAAAACAGAACTTAGTAGGATAATGCATTTGAGAGGAATAAAACTTGTATTATTCACATTTTATCCTTTGAAGTGATTAAGCCATCTGACTCTTACTGTACAACTTTTGAGAGAAGGGTGTTTTGTGCAGATACATACTTGGCAGGTTATAATCTCAAAAACTATTTGTATTTGACTTGGGAGTGCCTCCTTCCCAGCCCCTTTTTATTTGCATTTGAATACGCCCTGGAAATTCTGTATTTCTTAAAACAAAATAGGTGAACAATGCTGTGAAACCTGCTTCAGAAAGGGAAGATAGAAAACTCTTTGGAGTTTCTTCCTTGGCCTTTCTTACTCCGTTCTTTTAGATTTGTGATAAGAGTCAGCCTGTCAAAGGACCAACCTATATAGGGTGTGTATGCACCACAGTCCAAACTACTCACCAGCATTATGATCTTCGGGAAATAATTTTACCTTTTGGGGAAATTTTACTTATCCGTGAACAGTGGGATCAGATCGGATTGATAACTGAGGGCATTTCTAGCTTGAAAGTGCTATGATTTCTCAGCAAACCATATTGTTTGTTAGCCAGTTGCTGTTACAAGCAGTACCACAGCGACTAACCTCATGCATTTATATCTTGCATACATTGTGTAGGATAAAGTTTTAAAGGTGGTATTCTAGAATACACACTTTTAAAATTGAGTTGGTTTTACAAAATTGACCCCCAGAGTAGTCACAGCAGGGTATATTTCCATTGATGACAGTTACTTTCCTCATTCTCATCAAACTGCCTATCATGAATTTTTTTTCATCTGAAGCAAGAAAAGTTATTGCTATTTTTTCTTATTAGAGAGGTTAATCATTTTAATATGTTTATCAATTATAAGATTTGTTAATTATCTGATTAACAAACAATGCGTGCTGATAAACTTAGAAGAAATCATGTATGTTTGATTTGGGACTAGATGGGTTGATGAGGTTGACCATAATTTGTGCTGAAAGATAAAATATAAAATAGGACATAGCACATGTTAATGAAGAGATTTGCCTTAGCAATTTATTTGGGGGGGGGTGCAGTCTAAGGAATGATTATAGCTAGAGAAAAGATATTTGGGAAAGAATTTAATGCCATCATTTTGGCTAGCAGTATTTGCCTCTAAAGTTTACAGGTTTTTCTGTTTATATTAAACATGGCTCCAGGGGCATATAAAAAACAGATTTTTTTATTTCCACAAAATCTTCATTGAAAACTCAAAGGTTCAAAGAATGAAATCACTAATATTTTCTTGTATTGAGAATGATTTTTTAAATATAAATGTAGCGATATAATTTATCAGACTAAAGATGGATAGTTTCTAACAATATGTGAGTTCTTTTAAAGGAGAGGTTTTCATTTTTTTAAATTTTGATTTAATTTTTATTTTTTTAAAGATTTTTAAGAATTTATTTATTAGAGCACATGAGCAGAGAGGAGGAAGGGCAGAGGCAGAGGGAGAGAATCTCGAGCAGACTCTGCTACATTTTTATTAGAGATGCTTTGAATAACCCTTCTTTGTCTGAAGTTAAACCTCTGTCCATTTTACATCCTGGAGTTGGTCATGCAGTTTTGGCACACATAGATGAATATTTTAATTTGAAAGTCTCATGTGTACTTTTCTTTGATATAAACTACAGATGGAAATACATTTTCCTTTCCATGGCATTTACTATACTTTACAGTCCTTTTAATCTAGAGAGATCATATATTGTAAAATGGGCATTGCTTGTTTTTGAAAAACATTTAAGCTGAAACTTTTAATAAAGATATCTCAAAGTTATTTGTGATCCTTATTTTGATCCTAGGCAAGAATTAATTTATTTTTTTAATCTTTTTATAATACAATCTTTAACTGCATTGTTTAGGGAAGTACGACTTGGGAGAAATGGGGTAGAAGAAATCAAACAGCATCCTTTCTTTAAGAATGACCAATGGAATTGGGATAACATAAGAGAGAGTAAGTCAGTAAATTTAAATATTTCCAGTCCATCACATTTTAAATCTCAGAAATTGATTCCTCTTTTGAATTAGTAATCATGTTTGATACACTTAATGCTAACTATTTCAAATTCAGGGGTTTTATTTCAAAGTTGTTCTGTGGCAATATTTATAACTAAATGTTCCTCAATATTTTAAACTAATATGTATTCATTAGCAATATTTCTTAATACTTTTATAATAAACAGATTTCTTAATTTGTCAAGTTTTTTATATATCTCAATAATTTTCAGAATGGGGGAAATATCCCTTAATTTGAATGTGTTTGAATTAAGAAATCAGTAATTAATTAATTATGTAGACCATACTTCAATGAATACTAGAATAAGCATAGCAATTCATTTTAACCTTATGTATATTTGACATTAATTCATTTAAGAGTAAGAAATATTTTACCTAAAGAATGTAAAAGGCCAAAGACTAAAGAATGTGTCTGCAAGTAATTGCTGCTTACAATTTTAATACCTAGAATAATATCATATTGCTCTTCTTGTTTGATTTATCTGTACTTAAACCTGCTCCAATGTAGTAATAAAATACTTAATAAAATTTTAATTTTTTGAAATGATAGAATGTAAAACATGTTACCAAAATTTTCTATCGTAAATCATGTTATTAATTATATATTATTAATGTATAATGTATTGGTATTAACATATATTAAATCTGGGTGGTTAGTATATATTTTTATATGAAGAAAAGAATCCATTTCTTTTCTTTTAACAGCGGCGGCTCCTGTAGTACCTGAACTCAGCAGTGACATAGACAGCAGCAATTTTGATGACATTGAAGATGATAAAGGAGATGTAGAAACCTTCCCAATTCCTAAAGCTTTTGTGGGAAACCAGCTGCCTTTTATAGGATTTACCTACTACAGAGAAAATTTGTATGTGATTTTTTAGATTTTTATTGCTTTCAGGATTTAGCTGTAAAGAGTTATCTTACTGTGAGACTCTGGATTACAGAAGATAAAGTGTTAATTTGTTTTAAACTTTTGAGTTCTTAAAAAAGGACTATTGAAAGTTATTTTTCATTTAGTTCCATTATTCCTGAATGTTATTCATTTACAAATGTATGCAAGGCTGTTCTGTATTCTTTGAGGGATAGAGAGTTAAGACTAAATGCCTTTAAAGGAGCTTACCAACTAATAAGGTTGGTAATAAGGGATATAAGAGAATAATATAGTCATAATAAAAGATAGAAATGTGATATTTGCCTTAAGAAAGGTAGCAAAATATCTGAGATGGTTCAGGAGAAAAATAAAAGTCACATCTCTGGGGTTCAGGTAAGACCTCAGGGAGGGGGCCTTGGCATTTGTAAAGCTAAGAAAAGGTTTTGAGTGGCCAAGATGTGGGGAGGTTAGGTGAGAGTTGTGGGAAGATGAACAATGGGAGCAAAAGGCATGTTAGCACACATTGGGAGCAGAGTAGTGTGGTCCAGTAGGTCCCAAACAAGGTGCATATTACTATATTACAATCATTTGGCGGTCCTAATGAAACTTAAGTTTTCTTGCTTGTAATCCCTCCATTTAGCACAGAGTGGCACAAGGCCAACAAATACTGGTTGGCTGCAGTGAGTATTGGGTATAAAGATTAAAAACTATATTGGAGTTGAAGTTCAGAGGAAGAATAAAGCAGCAGATGATTGTTGTGTGCTGTATGAGGGACTTTTGACTTGACAGGCAGTGAGGAGTGAGACATTAGAGACATTTGAGAAACACATTGAGAAACTTTTGGTACTTCTATGTATGTGATGGTAGGGGTGACCAACCATTTTGGTTTGCCCAGGACTGAGGGGCTTCCTAGTATATGGCAAGGGACTTTGATGCTGAAACTAAGAAAATCCCCAGCAAACCAGGATTAGTTGGCCACCCTGCTAACGATAGTATTCTAAAAACTATTGTAATGCTCACTAAAATGAGGATATGCGTACCTCGATAAACCCAAGCATATTTATAGGCAGTGAGGGAGGACCCAGTTAAATAGAGAAATTGGCAATTAAATAGAAGTGATGATTTATGTTTTAAGACCTAGGAATCACTTGATGTTATCTTCGAGAAGGAGGAGAGATGTTTCTTTCTAGATTTCTTGATAAAATAGGTACAGGAACTCAAAATGAGATGACTAGGGGCAATGTATAGCCCATGTAATGACTCCAGTCTCAACAGTATTAAAGACTAGAACATCCAGTAAGAGTGAGGGGGAGGGCAAAAAAAGGTGCAACATTTTAAATTATTGAGAATGATAAATATCTAGAGGGGAAGACATTGCTTCATTTAAAATATGTTGAAGTGGTCAGAAAGAAAAATCTTTGTGGCTAGAATTTAATTCTGATAATAATTTGGGAGTATTTAGAAAATGGATTAAAATGACATGCAAAAGATTTATTTCCTGCCTTTCCTTCTAGGTTATTAAGTGACTCTTCATCTTGTAGAGAAAATGATTCAGTACAATCAAGGAAAAATGAAGTATGTATAGATTTTTACTACTTTATTTTAGTCATATGTTCAACTAATTTAGTGATATCCATGCGTTCAAAAAGTTCATTTGATGCTACTGTTTGAATTAGTAGATGGCATTCTCTGTTGTAATACAGTTCAAAGAACATTGAAATGATTAATTTATTTGGCGGGTATTATTGTCTAAGATACAGTGCCTAGTAAAAAGATGAATTATATATGGCTTTAGGCTTAGTTTTAGTAGCAAAAGTGATGGGACAGGTTTATAAGCAACTATAATATCAGAAAATTTTATAATCTTAGTATTATAAAAGAGTATAGGTAATAAGGTAAAAGGGTACAAAAATAGTGGAGGAAGTATTATTTTGAGTGTTTAAGAATGAATTCAGATAAAGGGTGATTTTACCAAACTGTTAAATATTTTGTGGCTTCTAATTTCTAACTGAACAAAAGTAAATCATATCCACACATACACATTAATGAGAATGCTAAACTTTTTTCTCCTTAAAATTAATAGAAAGTAAAAAAAGTTGGTTAGATAATTCTGGTATGATTTTTCTTAGGAATTTTATAAAGCATACAAGCATTGTAAATTTCTGAGTTTTCTGTTTGTTTGTTTCTTTGTTTTTTAAATAGGAAAGCCAAGAGGTATGTTGATGTCACGTATGTTGAAAAACTGAAAAAAGTGCCTCACTCTAGCAGTATTTTGATATAGCCATTTTCCACCTAGCATTTGGAGTACTACATCTGCTTGAGAGAGAAGTTCCCAACCTTTTTCCTACCAAGTATTCCTTTCCTTATTGCCCTTATGGATCTATTGTTTAAATATGTATTATGTAATTTTCTTAGTTTTATTTATCAAGGATATATAACTGATTAACATGTGAAAACTAGCGTGATCAAATTATACTAATGCAATAGCAACCAAAAGCAGTTAACTTGACTTGTTCATTGGCCCGTATATTCTTACTAGGAAAAATGATAGTTTTGCATAAGATTTATAAAATATTTAAGAAACACGGGGAACCTAATCACTAGAAAGAATAATGGAAAGAACATTGGCGATGGGTTCTAATAGACTTGGATTGATTTTTGGCATAGCCACTTATTAGCTAAGCCATCTTGGCCCAGTTATTCACCTTTTTTGAATTTCAGTTTATTGAGTAGATACACTACCGTATTCTTAAGGTTGTTGTTGGGATTAATGAGACAACATTTATAAAGTACCTGCTGCTATACCTAAGGCACAAAGGAACTCAAAAAGTTAAATCCTTTATGAAGAAGGTAATCTCCAAAAATGGGCTATTTAATACTTCCTGTGATTTTAGTTTATTTAAAGACCAACATATCTGGCCTAGAAGAAGACCTAAAGAACAGCAAGGAAATCACTTATAATCAATTAGCTATTATTCATCGAAGAGTTATTGATTATAGCTCTTTATAGTACTGTTCGTGGCATGGTGTAGAAAGATATGAAGAAAAGCTTAAATTCTTATTTTTAAGAGCAGTTATATATTTTTTGATCAAGCTCAAATATTCCAAGTATGTGTTTCAGATATAGACCTTTTTATCTTGTAAGTACACACTGTGACAGTATTTTTATATAAATAATCTGCAGAAGAACAGTGGAGGATGTCAGAGGATATCCTTTATTCATAATGAACGGGAGACTTGGTGTCATAGAAGAATTCTGCCAAGTTTAGAGCTTCTCATTCATAGGTTTACGTGGTGTGGACATGTACATGTTTGCATACATGTGTAGTGTGATAGAGAGCAAGAGTTGGAGGATTTTTTCCCCCTGTCAGTAAAAGTCACATTAAGAAGGTACAGAAACTTTATGTACTATTATAGATGAGGTTATACTCAGCTCAAAAAACAGCTTGTCGTTGTTTTTTTGAAGCCTTTTATATTTTAAGTGTGACCAAAATTTCTAATTATAGTATCTTATTTTCTGACAGATTCAGAAAAAATTATACACATTAGAAGAACACCTTAGCACTGAGATACAAGCCAAAGAGGAGCTAGAGCAAAAGTGCAAGTATGTTTTGTGGATAGTTAAGTGTTGCATTTTAAAATTGAAGTTTAAACGTGTTACCAAAAAAGAAGAGCTACAAAGTAATTATTTGATTATTTTTGAATTTATAGTAAGTAGACGTTTTTATTATGAATTAGAGATTTACTTGCTATTTCTTTTGAAATTCTTTAGATCTGTTAATACTCGCCTTGAGAAAGTAGCAAAGGAACTAGAGGAAGAGGTAAAGTTCCTCTATGCTTTTATTAACATTTTCATTCACTAGTTTTGATGCCTGACTTACCTGCAGAGTTCTCTTAGAACCGTATTAATACATATCTTGATATATAGTAAGACCTACCTTCTAGCATTGGTGAACAGGACTAAAATTACAGGATAACCATGATGATAGACTTCATTTTGTTATGTTTTTCAAACTTGAGTTAATTTTAGCATGTGTAGATAATGCAAGAAAAAAAATCTGCATTTGTATTAATTACTTAGCTTAACAACAGAAAGTAGTTTCTGTTCAGAAAAAAGTTTCCTCTTTTAAATTTCTATTCATAACGTTTTAGATCCATAGTTTATATCAAGTGAAGATGGTTCAATGGAAATGGAATGTTTCAGAAAGTTTGACTTACAGTAGTAAACAATGAACACTGGTCTTGATAATTTAATAGAGGCGTGCTATTTTGAAAATAATGGAAAACATTATTTGAGTTTTAACAAAACAGTGGTTACAGCATTTTTAAAGGTGTCTTATCTGCTTGAAATACTGAAATACTGTTTTCTTTGATTTTTATGCATACTTTCCTTTGGTGTAATAACTTTAAGCACTATTTCAGATTACTTTAAGGAAAAATGTGGAATCAACATTAAGACAATTAGAAAGAGAAAAGGCACTTCTTCAGCACAAAAATGCAGAATATCAGCGGAAAGCTGATCACGAAGCAGACAAGAAACGAAATTTGGAAAATGATGGTTTGTAGTGTAGAATATTAAATACTTACCAAGAAAAAAATTAAGTGTGTGTGTATGTGTATGTTGTGTTGAAGCTTGCCACTGAAATGCTTTTTATCGTAGTTAACAGTTTAAAGGATCAACTTGAAGATTTGAAAAAAAGAAATCAGAACTCTCAAATATCCACTGAGAAAGTGAATCAGCTCCAGAGACAAGTAGGTTGATCTCAGTTGTAGTAAGAATATTTGAATTTCCTTAATAATGACTTATTAATAAGACTTTAGTTGGCAGTGTTACAAAAAGGCCTTCTTTGCCTCTGATTTTAAAGGGAAATCATGAGGAAAATATCTTTAGGTTTTTTTCTTATTTTAAATAGTTTATAATGGGGTACTAAATACAAGTATTTTCATTATATGTGCCTGTGTTTGTTGTGTTTGTTTGACTTTGAATGGAATATCAGTTGGATGAAACCAATGCTTTGCTGAGAACAGAATCTGATACTGCGGCCCGGTTAAGAAAAACCCAGGCAGAAAGTTCAAAACAGATTCAGCAGCTGGAATCTAACAATAGAGATCTTCAAGATAAAAATTGCCTGCTGGAGACTGCCAAGTTAAAACTTGAAAAGGACTTTATCAATCTTCAGTCAGTTCTAGAATCTGAAAGGAGGGACCGAACCCATGGATCCGAGATAATTAATGACTTACAAGGTATTAAAGTAGAGATTACACTTGAATTCATCTTGATGATTTGTATTTTGGAAATAACGTTTGATGATGGATAATGTGTTGGAGTAGCATATTTCTGAATATACTACTCTGTTATATGAAATTAGGGTGTTGGAAATGCATTGATACAAACTTATGATAGAAGGTTTACTTTAAAATAGTGTGAAATATTTTAAGTTGTCAAACTACTCCCTTAAGTTTCAGTTGAATTCATCATAAGGCACTCTACCAACAATTAAAAAACTGCTCATAAATAATAGCTCCAAACTATGAGGTGACTTCTAAAATTTTTTACTCTTAAATTAATATGTACATACTCTGTGGGCTTATTGTTTTTAAAATGTTGCAATTTTAGGCAGAATATCTGGCCTAGAAGAAGATTTAAAGAATGGCAAAATCTTATTAGCAAAAGCAGAGATGGAGAAGAGACAACTACAGGAGAAACTTACTGATTTGGAAAAGGTAAAATATGTTCAGCTTTATATTTTTTAAGAAAATGACTATAAAATATCAGATTGGAAAACTTACTCTAAAATAAGGGAAATCAGCGGGGCGCCTGGGTGTCTCAGTGGGTTAAAGCCTCTGCCTTCGGCTCAGGTCATGATCTCAGGGTCCTGGGATCGAGCCTTGCATGGGGGGGGGGGTCTCTGCTCAGCAGGGAGCCTGCTTCCCCCTCTCTCTCTGCCTTCCTCTCTGCCTACTTGTGATCTCTCTCTCTGTCAAATAAATAAATAAAATCCTTTAAAAATAAAAAATAATAAAATAAGGGAAATCAGGGACACCTGGGTAGTTCGGTCGGTTAAGTGTCTGCCTTCAGTTCAGGTCATGATCCTGGGGTCCTGGGATCGAGCCCCACATTGGGCTCCCTGCTCAGCAGGGGAGTCTGCTTTTCCCTCTCCCTCTCCCTTTCTCTCTGCCCCTGCTTGTGTGCTCTCTCTCTCAAATAAATAAATAGAATCTTTAAAAAAATAAAATAAGAGAAATCAGAATGCTTTCAGTGGATCTTTCTCCCTAGGGATCCAAGGAAAGCTCAAATTTTGACTTACAGTGTATCTTAAAAATGATAGAAGTTATCATGGCTTTTGGCATTTAGGAGTTTTTCTTTAAAAATACTACAAGCCAGGGATAATTTCTAGACTCTGTGCAGTTAATGTGGTGTTTTTGTTCACTTATTTATTCATTCGTTTCAGTATTTAAATGTGTCACCTGTGGTAGAAATATCAGGATGCAGTCCTTGCTTACCTTTAACAATGTCACAATTGGGTACCTGGCTGGCTCAGATGGTAGAGCAAGTGACTCTTGATCCCGAGATCATGAGTTCAAGTCCCACGTTGGGCATGGGGCCTACTTAAAATAATTTTTTTTAAAAAAGTCTCACAATCTAATGAGTAGCTTCTAAAGTAATAATAAGGTACACAGATAATTCTAATGCAGCATGGTACATAGAATGCTAGAAGAACGGACAGGGTGTATTGAATGCACAGAAAAAAAGGCCCAGTCTGACAGAGCAGGATTGATTGGCAGGGTAAAGGCACATTCTGAGTTGGGGAAGACAGCATGAGCAAAAGATACAGAGGATGGAAAATAGAAAAGGCATAGTTGGTTTATTTAATGCAAACTGCTCAAGGTGCCTCGTTAGCGCAGTAGGTAGCGCGTCAGTCTCATAATGCAAACTGCTCAATATTTCTAGAGTACAGAGAAGGGGTCAACAAATTTTAATCTTTTAAGGAAGACACAAATAGTTCAGGCTTTGAAAGCCATATGGTCTATGTTGCAACTCAGCTCTGCCGTAGCACATAAAGGAATGGGTGTGGCTATATTCCAGTGAAATTTTACAAAAATAGACATCAGACCAAAATTGGCCTGAAGACAGCGGTATGGTCCTAATGTTAAATGTGAGGAATTCAGTGACCAGAATGAGGCTACAGAGCCAGGCATGAGCTAGATCATGTAAGATTTTGAATACTCTCTTAAACTTAGTTTCTCTAGATAATGGACTAGCCACTGAAGGACTTTAAATTGGATGCTCTTACTAGAGGTACATTTAAGATAGATCCATTATGTACCATGTGGAGAATAAATTTGAGGGGGACAAGATAAGAGGTAGTCGGGTGACTAGTCAGAGGCTTTTTCAGTAATTCAGATAATGGAGAATTAATAGTACAGTGGTTAAAAGGATGGAAAATAAGGTGAGAAATATTTGGAGGAAGAATATTTGGCAGCACTTAGTGATTGATTAGATGAGGCATGTGTGTGGTACTTAATTAAGGATGAATTCTAGGTTCCTACTTTGTGACAAGATATATAATGGTACAGCTAATTAAAAAAAGAATAAAGGTAAACAGCTCTTTTAGAAGAGATAATGACAAATCCATTTTATTTTATTTTTATTTATTTATTTATTTATTTATTTTATTTTTAAAGATTTTATTTATTTATTTGTCAGAGAGAGAGATCACAAGTAGGCAGAGAGGCAGGCAGAGAGAGAGAGGGGGAAGCAGACTTCCCACTGAGCAGAGAGCCCGATGTGGGACTCGATCCCAGGACCCTAGAATCATGACCTGAGCCAAAGGCATCTGCTTAACCAACTGAACCACCCAGGCGTCCCATGACAAATCCATTTTAGTCCTAAGTTTGAGGTGTGTGTGAGTCAGCCAAATTAGGATGTTTACAAAGCAGTAAACTGTGGTTGTTGAAGCTAGAAATACTTGAGAGTCATTGGTACAGAATTAGCTAAAGCCTGTGAATAAAAGAACCTATCTGGGAAGAGGTCGTTTAGAGCAGTGGTTTTTCAGGGCAGAGTAGATTACTCTGTTGGTGGATTGAAAAAATCATTTTCAGGATTGGAGATTTATTTGAAAAGCAAAAGAAATATCTACATTTATGATACAAACTATAAAGAACAAAGAATTAGAAAATCTTTTTGAGGATATATAGAGAATTGACATCTATTATTAAGGATTCCCAACTTAAAACAAGTCTCTTTATGTGAAATATAAGAGGGTAAATGGTAGAGAATCCTGAAAATTTATCTTTAGATATACAGCAAATGGAAATATTAGGTATGTTTTAAAAGTGAGAAATAATGATATAGGGAGGGGAGAAGGTTTGTGGCTGAAGAACACTACCTCCAGAGAACACCAGCATTCAAGGAGCAGCTGGGGAAAAACTTCCTAAGTGACATAAAAGATGAAAACAGGAAGTGGGGAGCCAAGTGAGTTCAGTGTCAGGTATGTCAAGGAAATAGTTTCAAGGGCAACAGTGAGTCTAAATTAGATAAAAACTGAAAAGTGTTTGTTGAATCTGATGCTGAGAAGATCATTGGTTACTCTATTGAGATAAAAGGCTCTCTGCAGATCTCTAAATAGTAGAGTGGAGAGATGGGACATGGTGCCATGGGAGGTGGATTCCATGGATCATTTTATAAGACGTTCGAGTGAAGAGGGGAGGAAAGGTATTGAACATTCTTAGTCTGTAAAAAACAACTTTATAAGTTTTTGAAATTGTGAGCCAGTCTTTTTTGTTGATAGTTGCTATTTTAAATCTTTAATAGGAAAAGAACAACATGGAAATAGATATGACGTACCAACTAAAAGTTATACAGCAGAGCTTGGAACAAGAAGAAGCAGAACATAAGGCTACAAAAGCACGGCTGGCAGATAAAAATAAGATTTATGAATCCATTGAAGAAGCAAAATCAGAAGCCATGAAAGGTATGCTTTTTTCTAAGAGAGTTTTGCCGCAGCATTGTACTAAGAATTGATTTTGTAGTCAACTCTTTGATTTTGAAAAATATTTTTTTATATTTTATTGTCAAATATTGGGAACTGGAGAGAAAAAAACATTAGGGAAGCCTTACATATGTATCACTTTTCCTTATGGCAACAATCATTTCTAAGATAGTAAGGCCCAAACACAAAATTACTCAACCAAATTTAAGGATCAGAGAGAGGTTAATATTTCAATGGTATCAATAGTAACAGGCACACAGAGCATGAGGTTCTAGATATATTTATTCAGATTTGGGGAGATTTCCTCTTTTTGTAATATTTAGTTTGACATTTCACCAGTTTTTATAATAAAAGTGTTGCCAGTTTATGCAAGATAAATGTTTTAAAAAATAGTAGCTGACCTAACTAGAATATAAGCTCATTGAATATTTTGAACTCTGGCATGATGAAGATACAGCTAGATTTGGTCAACATTATCCACTACTAAGGAATATAGGGTAAGATAGCAGAGTTAACTTTTCCACAAACCAGTATGTATCTTGGAATTGTCTTAGGATAATTTCTTGTTTTCCTAACTGACTGCTTATAATTATGATGGATTTGAAGTTCCATAGGAAATTAATAAAATACTCTTGTGACAGATTCATAGAACTCTTAAGCAGGAATTTTATTTCATACTGAAGCATAACATTTATGAATAACTTAGCAAAAAAATAGTTTTCAATTATTGAATGTAATTAAAATTGGATATTTTTTGGTTAAAATCAATTTAGTGTAAGGCACTAATTAAGGATGTTAAGAGATTGAGTGCTTTAGCTAGAAAAATCTAATTACAGGAGAGGAAGTTAGTGGGCCATGTTTCCCTATCAGTGGCTTAGAAGATAGAGTTCAATTTCTTTTGAGGTATAATTTAGGTGCAATAAAATGCAGGCACTTTTCACATTGTAATACACACATGTAACCACCATTCAAAACAAGTTGTAGAATCTGTGTTTGCATCACCTCAGTAAGTTAACTTGGCCCTTCTGTATTCTCCGTGCCCTCATTAGGGTGATTTGTGGGTTGTTGGTTTTTTTCCTTTTTTTTTTTCCCATTGTTGACAAGGTTTACTTCTGAGTTGCAGAAATAATGAGTACATCTGTCCATGTCCAGGTCTAAAAGCCTTTGGTCTTTCTATGGCATGTCATGGCTTCCTTTGATTAAGAGTATGGCTTACTAATGAATTACTAGTTATGTGACCTTGTCCATAGTTACCTATCTTTTTTTTTTTTTTCTTTTTCTTTTGGTGCATTGTTTCCTCTAGAGAGACAGAGTATTAGGTTGTTATGAAAACCAAGTAAATGGTAGGGGAAAAGTACTTAGAAATATTAGCTGTTACTAGTAGAGTGTGAAGAATAGTTTCATTTTTTCCACACTTTTGAAGACAGTTCATTAAAAACTGAAAATCCATAGGTTTATATAACTTATATAAATGTAATAAATGATAATCAGATATCAGGCATTAGGTATGAAAGAGCAGAGGAGCCCAAATGAATTTGAATAGATTTTCTAATCAGTACATCAAAAGGTAAATCTTTAATGGTAATTTAATATGGCACTTAATATGAAATCACTTGCTTAGGCATAGACTTTGCCTGCTTTTCACTTCAAGATTTAAAAAGGCTTTTAAGGGGTGCCTGGGTGGCTCATTCGGTTAAGTGTCTGCCTTCAGCTCGGGTCATGATCCCAGGGTCCTGGGATGGAGCGCTGCATCTGGCTGCCTGCTCAGCAGGGAGTCTACTTCTCCCTCTGTCCCTCCCCCTGCTCATGTTCTCTCTCTTTTTCTCAAATAAATATATAAAATCTTAAAAAAAAAATAAAGACGCTTTTAAAAGCAATTTCTGATTAATAAAACGGTAAAAGTTTATTACAAATCATTTAGAAAATACGGGAAAGTATAAAGAAGTAAAGATTAACCACAGTCTTACTAATCAGGAGGATATTTTGTACATTTTCTGAATTTTTTATACTGTTCTGCATTTTTTCTTCTAAAATAATACTGTGAACATTCTCCTCCAGTCATTAAACATTCTCCTTGAATAGTGAGCACTTACCAAATGCTTGTCGTATGCCAGGCAGCATTTAAGTGCCACGCAAACGTTAACTAGGAATCTTCATAACATCCCTGCGAGGGAGGATAGGTACTATTGTCATTCTAGAGATGAGGAAATTGAGCCTCAGAGAGGTTAATTAACTTGCCTAGGCAAATAATTAGGACACGTCAGAGTTAGAGTTTAACCTCAGGAAGTTGGGTCCCAGAGTCTTGTCCTTTACCATTTCTCCAAAACATAATCGTCATCCTCTGCATAGTAATATGCTAATATGGAAAGAGCCATAGACATCATAAAAAGTCTACCTGGAATGTTTTCGGGTAAGAAGAGTAACACTGAAAGGCACAGAGTAACAGAAAAATAAATAAATCTTTATTAAAAAGATGTAAGGCTCTTTTAGAACCATCAATGAAGGCAGAATTCTTTTACTTCCATTGGAATGGATGTAATATTGCAGTGTGGTAGATTTTTCCACACTGCAAATGAAATAAATGCCTGATTTCCAAGCATGAAACTGTTGACATTTGAAACTCATTAAGAAGAGTGATGAAAATATTAAATTGGAAATTTAAAAGATGTTTTTAAGCTATCATCATTTACTATAATTTCTATAGCACTGTGTCATGTATTTGATAGATTTCTTTTGTTTGTGAAATCATGATTGTGTCCATTTTTGTGGCAACAGAAATGGAGAAAAAACTCTCGGAAGAAAGGACATTAAAGCAGAAAGTGGAGAACCTATTGCTGGAAGCTGAGAAGAGATGCTCTATATTTGACTGTGACCTCAAACAGTCACAGCAGAAAATAAATGAACTCCTTAAACAGAAAGATGTGCTAAATGAGGATGTGAGTATTAAGTTTACTAATAAGTAGTAAAAATAAACTATGTAATAAATTCATAGTCAACCTAGGTTTATCTGTAATGATGTATAGTGATGGTTTCAGAATTTAAAATTTTTTCTTATAAAATAATACTCTGCAACCTTTAATTTTACTGAATTTGGCCGATATACTAAATGATGAATCATAATTTAAAAAATTTTAAGTTATTTTTATCTTAAAGACTATATTTTATTTAAAAAATATGACTTGAGAAATAACAAAAAATATTTTACCATGAAATGAATTAACTGCCTAAGGGCAGAAGTCTGTTTTGCATGATCATATTTGCTGCAGGCTTCATTGATAAGAAAAATCAAATCATTACTTATATTTTACCAAGTAGACAATTTATTTTTTAGGTTAGAAATTTGACATTAAAAATAGAGCAGGAAACTCAGAAGCGCTGCCTTACACAAAATGACTTGAAGATGCAAACACAGCAAGTTAACACACTAAAAATGTCAGAAAAGCAGTTAAAACAAGAGAATAATCATCTCATGGAAATGAAAATGAGCTTGGAAAAGCAGAATGCTGAACTTCGAAAGTAAGTAGATTGTTTGAGACAAAGTTTTATTAATATGTACAACTATCCACATGTAAATTATCTTAATTTTGATTTACCTGGAGATTTTCTTTCGATCATGTCATAGTCTTGACCATATTTGCTCTTTTTCTGTATAAGTAATGTGTTGAATGCCACTGTTGTCCTCCAAGAAGATTATATTTGCTTCCCCAATGATTTTTTACTACTTCTACCTTATTATGATATAATGATAGAATGTTGCTGTTGGAGTAGAAGACACTGTCTAGGATTTTCACTTCATGCTCTTAAGATTCCTTCTCAGGACCGTTCTTCATGCTTACTGTCCATGTGCTTTTTGTTTGTTCTTTCAGTTTCTGGGACTTGGACATGTTTGATTATTAAGCAAACAAATTTTCAAATTTTTTATGATACACTTTAGTATTTTACTTAATTTGCTTAGAAAATAGAAAACAGTTTTTAAATCCTTTAAGGTGTACATTAAATATACCATTAAAGTTTGTCCCATTCGGTCATTAGTAGTATAAGTACTTCTGAGTCATGATCAAAGCTCATATTGGATCCCAGTTATTTGGAGAGAACATAGGTTTTGGATACAGATTTGAGAGGTAATGCATTCCAGTCTCATTACTTACTTGCTGACCAACATCAGGCAAAATATTTAACCTCTCTGAGCCTTTTTTTTTTTTTTAAGATTTGCTTATTTATTTTAGAGAGAGAGTGAGAGAGTGTGAGCAGGGTGGGGGCAGAGGGAGAGAATCTTCAAGCAGATTCCCCACTAAGCGCAGAGCCCAATGCGGGTCTCAGTCCCAAGACCCTGAGATCATAACCTGAGCTGAAATCAAGACTTGGGACACTTAACTGACTGAGCCATGCAAGTGCCCCCTCTTTGAGCCTTTTATTGTAAAACCTACAAAAAGAGTCAGTAAGAGCTTCCTTGTTAGGCATTCTGTAAGGATGACAATGATAGGTTTACAGTATCTGGCACACAATAAACGGTAGGGACCATTAATAGTACAACTGTTACTGTTAATACTACTATACTGCAGGGATGTCTTGGTGACTCAGTCAGTTAAGCATCTGCCTTTGGCTCAGGTCATGATTCCAGGGCCCTCGGAATCAAGTCTCGCATCAGGCTCCCTGCTCAGCGGGGAGCCTGCTTCTCCCTCTGCCTGCCACTCCACCTGCTTGTGCGTGCACTCTTTCTCTCCCTCTCTGACAAATAAATAAATAAAATCTTTAAAAAAAACAAAAAACAAAAACCCCTGCTGTACTACTTCGACTATTCCTCTCTTCTCATCATCATTGCTAATTGCTTGCTTTTTACATGCCCATGACAGGTCAATAAGATTGACACTTATTGGTCAGTCATTCAAATATTGGTCAAGCATTCAAATATTGACACAATCTAGGAAAGGATGATTAAAAAGAATTTGTTCTTTTTGCCGATCTGGTGCCTGGGTAAACCTAGACTCTCAAACTTGATGAGATTTCAACTTTTGAAAATTACAACTAGAAACTTGAACAGTATTTAGGTATCTTCATCTTTGTTTGTTTCCCCTATGTATTAGCTTTATTCTTCTCTCATTTAGACCTAGCTTTTTAACAGAAAACTTGGTCTTTCAAGAAGGACAAATTCTAGAGATATGTCTATAGCTTCATTTATTTGGAGAGACTCTGATTTGACTTTTCTGGACCCCAGTTTCAGAAAGTACCCTAAGTTCTGGGATGGAATTCATTGGCCCAGTTTTGGTCAAGAGTATAAGCTGTGGACCCTTAAAACAACTTGACTAAATAGATATTCTCCGTAGCATCTGTAGTACCCATAGCATCTATTCTACGCATAGTGGTTATATGAGTGTAAGAGCTGATTAAACATCTGGATTGTTTTTCCTCTCTTGTTCTAATTACATTTTGTTTATACCGAATTTATAGTACTTAGTATATATACCCCTTGTTTCTTCGTAAGTATACATGGGTCTGTTGTTTCTTAATCCCTCAGTTCCTAACCCCTTATCCCCAAAGGAACTCGTATTTGTTGTCTTAACCACCTAGTCCATTATAAGTTCACTGAATGGCAACTGTCTCTTTTTATGTTTTGTTCTCTTCAACCCCTGATTAATATCTTGCACATAGTACATTCTCCAGTGTTGCATGAATATGAAAGGCACTCATAGTCACTATGGGAGATTCAAAGATAAAACAGGTACATTTCCTACCTTTAGGAATCTTAGTAGCATTTTATCAGAAGTTACTCTTTAGGGAGAGGTAAGATGGGTACATAAGTAATTGGAATACCGGGATAAAATGATATATACATGCAATGGGAATTTACATATGAAGTGCTCTGTAGGCTTGCATTTCTTCCTTCCAAGATGCCAATAAAACCTTTAGTAAAGGAATTTTTTTAAATGCATAAATCCATATCAAGAATTAAAGATGGATTGGAAGACTAGAAGTTTCTTTAGTAAATGAGGTAGTGGCAAGTGGAAACTTCACTAATGATGTATAGGGCAAAGGAAGCAACAACCAGGAGTATATATGAAGTAGGATATTAGTGAAGAAGAAAATGTTTCATTATTCAAATCAGGTACCTTGCAGGGCTAGAGTAAGATGTGATGCTATAAATGGAATAATCTGCGGATCACACTTCCTACCAACCCTTGCAGAAATGTCTGTAGCCAGGCACTACCACTACTTGGATTCCCGTAGAGCAGTCCCTCTATAGAAATTGGGCATATCCTCTGCAGATAATTAGAACTGCTAGTATGGAGTAAGTTCTCATTTTGACTTTTAGGGGTCCCCCTGCTTATGCGGCTTTTTATGCCTCTCATCTTAACCTGAAATTTGCCAGTTAGAAAACCCCTTCCACATGTATAGAGATTAAAATTTCTATCACCTCCTTTGTAAGGGAATAACCAGTATCACTGGACATTTGAGGATAGCTTGCAGTACTAAAGATAAAGACTATGATAAAGAAAAAGGAAACATATCCCAGATGAAAAATATATCAAGGAAAGAAGAGAAATTAACAAAAGCACAAACCAAAAAAAGCATATCACAAACTGGGGGCAGGGGATGTTGTGGTTTATGGTTGATGCAGTATGAAGTGAAGTGTGGTTATGTGGCTGAAGCCAGTGATACGACTATATTATAGGGGTTGGGGAGAGGTTAGGGATAGTAGGAGCTCACTTCGTACTCTGGCAGCAGAGAATTGGTAAGTAATATTTTAATTTTGAGTCCAGAAATAAGCTGAGATGTGGAGGTAACTGTCAAAAGAAGAAAACATAGACATGAAACAAAGTAAATTCCTCTAGGGGAGTAGGATTAGGCTGTCAAGAGGTATGGATAAGGAGACTGCTACTTTTTTTTTTTTTTTAAAGATTTTATTTATTTATTTGACAGAGAGAGAGATCACAAGTAGGCAGAGAGGCAGGCAGAGAGAGAGGGAAGCAGGCTCCCCACTGAGCAGAGAGCCCGATGCGGGGCTCGATCCCAGGACCCTGAGATCATGACCTGAGCCGAAGGCAGAGGCTTTAACCCACTGAGCCACCCAGGCGCCCCGAGACTGCTACTTTTCATTGTAATTTTTTTCTGTGCTATTCTGTACTATTAAATTGTAACCATGTGCATATTATGTGTTTTTTTTTTTTAAATACTTTTCTTAAATGCCTGATAAATGTTAGGTTTTTAAAGTTGCATATAAACGAATGATAGCAGTTTGTCAAGATCATGATTTAAAAGTATACTGAGGTTTGATGCAAGTGGGCTTAGCTGGTAATGATGAGATCATTTTATTTATTGGTCGATGAGATTATTTTAAAAATTGACCTTTTATATATTATTATCAGCATCTTTCACATTTTTGACTCCGAAAAATAAGAATCATCATTTTTAATAGTATGCACCTTGATAATAAAATACAGATATAACACAGACAAGTGATATTGAGTGATAACTTCCTTTTTATTAGTGTTTTAAGAACCAATAAGTAAAGAAAGTGACCAAATTACGTTAAATGAGAATAAGAATAAAAGCCTTAAGTAATACACAGATTGAAAATAGTATGATTAAATCATTAAATCTGAGTCTTTCTTGCTGGATATATTTTTAAATATCCAAGCGGCATTCAAATGTTTTCTCCCAGTAAAATACTCAGAACTATATTTAAAAAGAAAGAAAAAACAGAGTATATGCTCCCTTTATTTTATTATTTATTTAATTTATTTTTTTAAAGATTTTATTTATTTATTTGACAGAGAGAGAGAGAGAGATCACAAGTAGGCAGAGCGGCAGCCAGAGAGAGAGGGGGAAGCAGGCTCCCTGCTGAGGGGAGAGCCGATGTAGGGCTTGATCCCAGGACCCCGAGATCATGACCTGAGCTGAAGGCAGAGGCTTAATCCACTGAGCTATCCAGGCGCCCCTCCCCATTATTTTTTTTAAAGATTTGTTTGTTTATTTAAAGATTTGGTTTATTTGAGAGAGAGAGAAGGCTAGAGAACACGAGCAGGGGAAGTGGCAGAAGGAGAGGGAAGCAGGCTCCCCGCCGAGCAGAGAGCCTGACAGTTCAGGGCTCTATCCCAGGATTATGACCTGAATCAAAGGCAGACACTTGACTGACTGAGCCACCCAGGTGCCCCTTATTTATTTTAGACAGAGAGAAGCGAGCACATGTTGGGGGCGGGGAGGGGCAAAGGGAAAGGGAGAGAGAGAATCTAAAGAATCTCCCTGCTGAGCATGGAGCCTGACACTGGGCTCAATCCCACAACCCTGAGATCATGACCTGAGCAGAAATCAAGAGTTGGATGCCTAACTGGCTGAGCCACCTAGGCACCCCCATGTTCCCCTTTATGAATGCAAATATAGTTCATCTTTCCAGAGAGAACATACTGTAACAGTTTGTTAGTTATCCTTCTATACCTTTTTTGTCTCTCCTATATACATCTGTTTAAGTGTATACAGGGTTGAGTTTTTTGTAGATTTGGGGGGGGGTTTCTTTGTTTTTTAATTATATCATATATGTTGTGTTGTTCTCCAACTTGCTTTTTCCCCTCTTAGCTTTGAGTTGGAATAATTGTAATTTTTATGTTTTTTTTTAATAACCCTAGAGTTTAACTTATTTCAACCCAACCTCTCAAATAGGTTGTTAGGCTTGCTTTTTATTTTACTTATTTTTTATTTAACTTTATTGCTTTATTGAAGATTAATATATATACAGAAAAAAGTACACAAGTGATATGTAGAGCTCAATGAATTTTTACAAAATGTACAGATCTATGTAGTTAACATCCACATTTAAACAAAAATGAGCACTCCTTCCCTCCGTGTCATTTTTTCACTCATCCTAAGATAACCAATTTTCAGGTGTTCTTTTAATTCTCCTACTTGGTTGGCAGAAATGGCTGACAGACATTTCAATTAGATTCTTTCTAAATGCTGCCACTCTCTTTCGTTTGAAATTGATTAGTTCTTCTTTTGCAGATTCAGAAAGCTGTTCAGATTTCTAGCAGCATTCCTGCTGGTGTGCCTCAGCCAACTTGACATCTTTGCTTTTTAACTGGGCCTTATCCAAGGCTTTGTTTGAGTTCTCATAGTCGGTGAGGGCTTTGGTGCGTCTGTATAAGAGATCCTTAGCAGCCTCTATGTTGAGTGCTTAGTACCGGAGCAGCTCTGTCAGCTTTAAGTCTTCATCGGAGGAGACTCGACTTTCTACTTTCCTAAGTTTTTCAAATAGCTCAGCAACCTTCAATAGGTACTTTTTGATGACCGTGGGCTCTTCTAAAGCCAGGCTGTGAAGGCAGGCTGCAGTGTGGATATAGTCATCTGCAACATTTTTATGAGATCGGGTCATTTTGTCAGCTTTTGCACATGAATCCTTGATCCTATTATAATAGTTAATAAGGAAATTCTTCTTTGCTCAAAGAAGTCATCTACCTCCTTAACTCCAGAAAAAAGGACCTCATCAGCACTTTTCACCACACTTTTGAAAAAGCCACCAAACATATCTTTGGTATTTTTCGGCCTGACACTTAGATCCTGATCATATTCCAGGAACACATGGAAGTTGCAATCCTTACTGAGAACAGGGTGAGAAGAGAGCTGCTGTAGAAAGACTTCATGGGAGGATACAGTCTTCTTAAAGACCAGGAGATGCTCAGCTTCCAGCTCTTGCTTCATCTTAGCAAATTCTTCTTTGGTCATAGACCCTTGAATGTTTGAGACTATGTGAATTAGTATTACTGCTTTAATCACTATTTGGTTTAGGACCCCTTTATACAAATTTTTATTTATGTGAGTTATATCTAATGATATTTTTTGTGTTAGAAATTAAAACAGAAAATTTTAAAACACGAGCATACAAACACACATTTCATTCATTAGCTGTTGGGGTGATGAATCATTCTATGTTCTATAACTTCAAAAGTCCATATGCACTCCTGAGAAAACGAGAATTAAAACAAAACAACGATGCAGTGATGATTAGTATTATGTAAATAATTTGACCTCTTGGGTTTTTTTTAAGGGTCCAGGGATGCCCAGTGGTTCCCTAGGCCACATTTCAAGAGTTGCTGGTTTATTATGTGTGTAGCTTATTTGAACCTTTTTTCAATGTCCCCACAGAGAACGTCAAGATGCAGATGGGCAAATGAAAGAACTTCAGGATCAGCTTGAAGCGGAGCAGTATTTCTCAGTAAGTTCCAGATACATTAATTTGAAAATTATCATCTTTGTAGAATTTAAAAAAATTTTTTGCTGCAGCACTAGGAGAAGGATTCATGTCTTTAGAATAGATTCTTAAAGCAAACACCAGGCAGGAACTTGGATAGGTTGTTTTGTACCACACAATTCATATAAAAAGAACAACTGGGCAAATGGCTGTTGATAGCTTAACAGAAATCTATTATCATTGCTAGAAAAATAGTTCTAAGCACATACTTTATGAAGTTGATTAAAAAATGATTGCTTTTTGAGGTAGAATTTTCATAGTGAAAGAAATAAAATTGTCATTTTAATGTTTGTACTTTTTTAGATCAGTTTTAAAATATGAAGTAGTAATGTCACCTGTGTTTCATTTAAGCCAACAAAATTTTCTTGACTTAAGTTAGTAATATTTTTCTTTGCCTCTATTGATTCTACCAGTCTTTGTCATTTAATGAGAAACCTCAGTCTGATATCCAGTTGAAAATCTACCTTCTAAATTATTAGTGGAACTTTTATTAGTTAATTGATTGATTTACCAGAAAAGCTCGTTCGCTGTTAATTTGCTCAAGGGCCCAACATTGCTCAGTGTTCAGGAACATATTTGTACATGTCCAACTTGACTTTGTCTGGATAGACTCTGAATTTAGAAATGAAATTGGTGATGAAGATGATGGTGGTAGTGGTGGCAATGACATTTTCTGTTCTGTTTTGCTATTTAGACCCTCTATAAAACACAGGTGAGGGAACTTAAAGAAGAATGTGAAGAAAAGACCAAACTTTGTAAAGAATTACAACAGAAGAAACAGGACTTACAGGAGGAAAGGTAAAGATCTGATCATTGTCTCTTTTGTTCAGTCATGAACTCTTCTAGAACAATGCCTACAATACTCCAAGTAAGAATTTGTTGATGAAGTGCATTAGACAAAAACTTTGACTTCCTAGTGAAAATTGGACATTAAAATAATATATCATTAAAATGTAGGGACTCCTTGGCTGCTCAACTGGAGATCACCTTGACCAAAGCAGATTCTGAGCAGCTGGCTCGTTCAATTGCTGAAGAGCAATATTCTGATTTGGAAAAAGAGAAAATCATGAAGGAGCTGGAGATCAAAGAGATGATGGCTAGACACAAACAGGAACTCACTGAAAAAGATGCTACAATTGCATCTGTAAGTAAAATTTCTAGTTCTTTTTGGTTTTAATTAAATTACTTTATCATCAGTCTTCCTTAAAAGCACTAGGGAAGTACTACAGATGGAAATGAAAAATCTTACATGCCGGCTATAGGATTTCGGATCCAGTGAACATTAGCATCATAGTGTTTGGCAGACAGAGGCTCAAAAAAGAACTACTTCCAATGGCTCTACCTGTTAGTAAATTTGGAGTGAAAGAACCAAAGTGAAAGGGAAATACCAGACGCAGAAACAGTATAAGCCTTTTTTTCCTTGTTAAACAAAGTTCGTTGAAAAGAATCTTGAAACTACCATGAAGGTACTCCTATGCAGGTTGAAAAAAATTGTAATGAAAATTTCAAGGAGAAGTAAAATATCAAGTAGTTGAATTTGTCATTAAATTGTTATAATAGTTACAAAGTGGGGTATTAGAACAAGGCTATTTAATCATGTTCAGTGGAAATGAGTAGGGAGGCCAGAACCAGATTCATGCACATACAGGAATGTGGTATATGGTTGTAGTGGTAATAGAGACATTGGTGGGAAAGGATTCAGATGTAATAAATGGTTTGGGATGACTCTCTTTTTATAGGGAAAGGAATAAAGTTAGTTCCTTACCTTTTAAAACATAACAAAAATAAATTCTAGCTATCATAAAGACCTAAATGTGAAAAAGAAAAATTTTAAACAATTAGAATGAAATCCAAACTTACTATAGCAGAAGACAACAAACAAACTAGAGGGAGAAGATATTTGTAATGTATTCGTTAAACAAGGAACTAGTATCAGGAACACATGTGGCACTTTTTCAAGCTCACTAAGAAAAAGTTATAACAGTCCAGAAGAAAAATTGGCCAAAAGAGAAAACTGTAAAAACATAAGCAGATGTTTAACCTAACTACTCTTTAGGAGACGCTAGATAAAATAACTTTGGAATACCATTTCATACTCATTACAATGGCAAAATTCAGTATCTGACTAATTTCAAGTGTTTGAAAGACATGTGGGAAATGACATTTACAACTATGGAGAGTATAAATGTAGATGGCATAGTATAGTAAGTGGTATGGCAATTGTAAATGTTTATTATTTATTTTAAGTATTTTAAATATTCAAAATATGAAAGCTTAAACATTCACATAATCTAAAGAAAGCCTATGTTATGATAAATATGCTAGAGAAATTTAGGCACAATTTTCATAGCAGCATAAATGTTTGTAATAGCAAAAACTCAAATGTCTTTTTTTTTTTTTTAAGGTTTTATTTATTTATTTGACAGAGAGAGCAGGGGAAGCGGCAGAGGGAGAGAGAGAAGGAGAAGCAGGCTCCCCACTGTGGGCAGGGAGCCTAGTGCGGGGCTCGATTCCAGGACCCTGGGATCATAACCTGAGCCAAAGGCAGACGTATAACCATCTGAGCCACCCAGGTGCCCCAAAGCAAAGTTTATTGAACGATAGCAAAGTGATAGTACAAAGCTCCCAAAGAGGGAGGGGACCTGAGAGGGTTGCCCTTAAGGATATGTGGAAGTTTATTTTTTATTTTATTTTATTTTTTAAGATTTTATTTATTGGGGCGCCTGGGTGGCTCAGTCGTTAAGCGTCTGCCTTTGGCTCACGTCATGATCCCAGGGTCCTGGGATCCAGCCCTGCATGGGGCTCTCTGCTCCACAGGAAGCCTGTTCTCCCTCTCTCTCACTCCCCTTGCTTGTGTTCCCTCTCTCACTGTGTCTCTCTCTGTCAAAAAAATAAATAAAATCTTTTAAAAAAAAGGATTTTATTTATTTATGTGAGAGAGAAGGAGAGAGCAAGAGAGCACAAACAGGGGGAGCAGCAGAGGAAGAGGGAGAAGCAAGGAGCCAGACATGGGGCTTAATCCCAGGACCCTGAGATCATGACCTGAGCTGAAGGTAGATGCCTAGCTGGCTGTGCCACCTAGGCGCCCCCAAAATTCCAATGTCTTATCAATAGATGAATGCATTGATAAATGAGGTAGAAGATGGAACTACTGTATCAGTTAAAATAAATTAAGATCTTTATATGTCAGCAGTTTAATTCTTAATATAATGTCCAGTAAAAGCAATTACAGAAAGATACAGTGTGATTATGGACAATTTAAAATCACATAAAACCACACTATTTACTGTTTCATGTGTTTGTAACAAAACAATATAGTCATGGGTGGGATGAACACATAATTCACAATACAGTTTCTTTTGGGTGGGAAGGAAAAATAGGAGTAGGATTTGTGAGAATAATAAACAAGCATGTCAGCTTCTTTAGTAAAATTTTTCTTTGTTTTAAAATATTCTGAAAGAAATACTACCATTTTAAAATTTGTTTATTCTGCATGATGAAATGCAGAGCTTTGTTATAATGTTTGCTTTTAGTTTATTAAGTGTTTTTCTCATTAAAAATGCTGCTAAGGCTTTTTGAGAGAAGGGGCAGGTTTTGGCTTCCTGGGGTGCACACGAAGTCTATGATGGTTAGCAAAATTCTCATCAGTGAAGTTCCATAAGGTTCCACAAAGCCACAAAGTGTAGAGATAGATGTACTTAGGAAATAAGAGTTTTAGCAGCATTCTAGTCTATTTTTATTTTGAATGATTGCTTTATAACTTAGATTTTGTACATTGGGATATGACTCTTTTTCCACTTTCATTTTTTAGCTTGAAGAAACGAACAGGACACTAACTAGTGATGTTGCCAATCTTGCAAATGAGAAAGAAGAATTAAATAACAAATTGAAAGATGCCCAAGAACGTATGTATTAACAAAGAATAAAGTTTATTTTAAAATGCCTAATGTTTTATCATTGCTGTAGTTATTAATATGATCTTGACATTTCCCCGTGTTTCAGAGCTGTCGCGGCTGAAAGATGAAGAGATCAGCGCAGCCGCTATTAAAGCACAGTTTGAGAAGCAGCTGCTCACAGAGAGAACACTCAAAACTCAAGTAGGTGTGACAAATTGTAAAGAGGATTTTGAAATTTAGTTCGTGTCCCTCTGCAGATTGACTGTAGCGGTCATTGAGTGTATCGGCATTTTTGCCTGGTTGCGAGCTGCTAGATTTGGCTAACCTTGTCCTGTTCAGTGTTTACTTCAAGTTTCCTTAATTTTTCCATATGAAATCACATTCCCTCCTAATTTTTTATTGTCATCTGGCAAATATTTTTGTTTTTAAGAAACGACTGAGAGTGAACATTTGCTGACAGCCTGGGAAAGAGTTAGTCTGAAAAGGCACCTTTGGGTTTTAAGCCATCCTTCTGCCAACTCTGTGGTTGTGTATACAGCATGAATCTTTGTGGGTCCCAAATGCTCAGTTCTCTGGTTGGACGTACTGTATTTTACTAATATGATGCCAATGCAAAATTTTCTTCCTTCAGAATAAAAGTGTATCTGTCTAGCAGAAGTGTCTCTTAAAACTAAAAACTCAAAGTTGTAGAAAGCGACATCAGATCCAACCTGTAAACATTTTTAATTATATTTCTCAGAAAACTTGAGAGTGAAAAACTAATATAGGTTGGAAGAAAATAAAGAATAATGAAGGGAGTATGTTATTTAATATAGACAGTGTTTCTCTGTTGCCCTGTGTGTATAGGGAAGGAGATTATTAGTGGTCATATAACTTGCTATTGGTGAATTACCAAGAACCATCAATACGATTTATTACACATTTATTTTTATGTTTTTAAGGCTGTGAATAAGTTGGCTGAGATCATGAATCGAAAAGAACCGGTCAAGCGTGGTAGTGACACTGATGTGCGGAGAAAAGAGAAAGAGAATAGAAAGCTACATATGGAGCTTAAATCTGAACGTGAAAAACTGACCCAGCAGATGATCAAGTATCAGAAAGAACTGAACGAAATGCAGGCTGTAAGAATACTTTTTGAACTCTAGGTTGAAGACTTATTTTTTAAGAAGTAGAAGTATTTTTATGTCTGTATATATTGTATTGGTTATAGAACATTTCTATTACTTCATAATTGTTATTGAATTAAACAAAATTATTAGGTATATGGTATCCATTTAATTTAATGTAAGTTAATCTCTTGTAGCAAATAGCTGAAGAGAGCCAGATTCGAATTGAACTGCAGATGACACTGGACAGTAAAGATAGTGACATTGAGCAGCTGCGGTCACAACTCCAGGCATTGCATATTGGTCTGGATAGTTCCAGTATAGGCAGTGGACCAGGGGATGCTGAGACAGATGATGGATTTCCAGGTACAGGTTTATTTTCACCTCTTATGTTATTTTTTATTGGAAAACTTTATCTTAAATATAAAGCAGTTGATTACGTTAAGCCCTGAGAGTGACTGCTCCTGAGAAAACTGTTTGTCATTTCTTTAAGAAAAAAACATACTCTTTGGAGTAGGGCTTCAAACAACTGTTTAAACTTTCATTATTTATTGATTTCTGATAAAAATTCTTGTGAAAAGAATGCAAAAGAAAATTCCACATATTTAGTTACTTAAATTAGCTCTTTATATATTATAGGCAGCTCTTTCTTCAAATTTTCATTTTATTTTCTCGTAACTTCTTTCTGCATTCTTACTTCCTTTCCTTTTATGTTGGGTGTTTAGTTCATATCACTCAATCACGCACTATGGAATCCATGTCATTCACCTACCAACGTTCCTCTACTTCTCTCAATATTGCCACTAAGCCTTCCAGTTCTCATATGCTTCTTGACTCTGATTCTGACTCAGAAGAAGAATCTTTGCCTTACTTACCTATCTCATCGGAACCTAATGGTACAGGTGATATCCTGCAAATCTTTCACCTTTGAGGTTTTCCCCGCTACCCTTAATTTCAGTCTTTTTACAAAATTTTTGTAACGTTAACTAATATTCACTAACTCTAGCAAATTGTTCTGGTCTTAGTTAAAAAGAAAATGCTGCATGAACAAAGAATTTTTAAAGGTATTGTCATATGGCGTTGCTGTTACATTTGATAGACTTATTTTGTCAACTTTATATCATTTAAGAGCATATGGTTTTATTGCCTGTGTCATCCATTTTCAGCCAACGAGAAATTCTTTCTGAAGTTTCATGTTAAGAGTGACAGCACAAAAAACACCACGTAGACTGTTTGAGAGGATGTACGTAGGTTTTCATTGTTTTAGCTACATTGTGTTAGACCTTAAAAGAGAGTTCAAGACAATTTGGCCCAGTCTTTGCCCTAAAAGGACTTAGAGTTTTAAATGAAGAAACTAGATGGAAAACATATAAAATCTCTGTTTAACACGAAGTTTGTATAAGTACAAACCACGTTTAATGTAAATGCCACAGGAAATTAGTGTAAAATGTAGTCTCTTACTAATTGAATGCAAAGTGAAATAGCTATAGTTGTTTACATTGTTGTCACATTGCCCAGGCATATGTACTCATTGTTATAGATCATCTGATTTGGTCCCTTAAGTTGGTATAGGACCATGTCCAGACAGTTATGTTATATAGACTGTTTTTAATGACAGCATTTCTGTTCATAGAGTCTGGAAGATTGTTGATGTGAGAGAGTATAGGTTCTAGAGTCAGGTGCATCCCTGTGTGACCTTTCTGTGGGGTTGTAAGGATTAAAGAAAATTGATGTTAAGCATCTAGCACAGTTCAATAAGTGACTATCAGAATAACCTCCAGAAATACTTGTTGCCCCTAATTATCTCATTAAATGGTACTGATCAAAAGCCATTGGAACAAATTCTGAGGATTCAAGCAATTTCCTTTGTTGAACTAGAATTTTACTGATTTTGCTATTTTGGAATGTAGAAATGTTTTTAGTTATATTGCTATTCATTAACCAGATTTGATTGGTAATTTACATAATTTCATTTTATTTTAGCCATTTAAAAAATCCACTTTCTTTGAACACGTAATTACTCACTTAAAATGTTTTCTCTTCGAAGAAGATACATACGCACTGTATCAATAAATAGGCCTCTTCCAAAGGAAAAATAAAGGATTCTAATACAGGTGCACTAGTGAGAATAGAGAATTGCTTCTCTTTCTTGTACCTTTTCTGCTGAACTTTGCAGATGCATGGATTTAATCATCAGGGAACATTTGACTTTATAAGCTATAGAACATATATTTTCAATGTGCTGTAACCTGGATTTTGTTTGGCATTCCATAACTTGCTTATACTGATCCTGCATTATTATTACAGCCTCAATAATGTATAGTGATAAATTCTTAAGGGCATATTTGATTTGTTCTGTGATTTTTGTATTAAAATTTTATCGAATTCCACATTTTCTTAGGAGAATTGGTAAATTTATCCTCATATGTTCTGCTTATTTATAGAATCAAGATTAGAAGGATGGCTTTCATTGCCTGTACGAAACAACACTAAGAAATTTGGATGGGTTAAAAAGGTAATTCGTACTTTTGAATATAGTTCTTTTATTTTGCTTTTGGTTTGGCTATAGCCATTTTACATTTGTAGTTGTAAGATATATATAACTAGAACTTTTAGACACATAAAACTTTGTACTTCCTAATTTGGAATGATGTGATTTTATGTATCTTTGTGAAGGAAAAAAAAAAACAAAAACCTTTCATCATCATAATAATAAAACAGGTTTTGGTGGTAGGAAAACAAAAGTCTGTTGGCCTTGGTGTTTTGCTGTTTCAGTGGGAAAACAACTCTGGGTATGATAGAAAGACCTAATAATTCCTTTTCCTCTGTTACTATGATTTATTGATATTATGATGTTCATTTTGGTAAATGTCTTAGTCTATTCAGGCTGCTGTAACAAAACAGACTGGGTAGTGTATGAACAATAGAAATATATTTCTCACAGTTCTGGATGCAAAATGGTAGGATTCTGGTGAAGGCCTTCTTTCACGTTGCAGACTTCTTGCTGTGTTCTCACATGGGGGATGGGGCTAGGGATCTCTCTGGAGCCCCTTTTATAAGGGCACTAATCCCATTCAGGAGGTCTCTCCTCTCATGGCCTATTCATTCACCTTCCAAAGGCCCCTCCCGCTAACACCATCTCATTAGGTATTAGGGTTTTACATAAAAATGTGGGGGGACACAAGCATTCAGACCATAGCAATAAGGTTACCCGTGTTCTTGGATTTTGAAACTAAGTCAGTCCAAAAAATATTTGAATTAATTTCTTCTCCAATTTGCTTATTTAAAATGTATGCAAACTAAATTTATTGTTATTTTAAGGAAGACTTTTCTAAGGATATATTGAGAACTTCTTAGTTATTTAAGTATTTTATATGATTTTTATTGCTGTAGAATTTATTTTCAAAGAAAATAAATAAGATATATATTAACTTTAGTCATTAATTCCTTCCCTCCCTCTCTTTAACAGTATGTGATTGTAAGCAGTAAGAAGATTCTTTTCTATGACAGTGAACAAGATAAAGAACAATCTAATCCTTACATGGTTTTAGATATAGAGTAAGTGTTTTTATTAGAATATTTAGAACCTTTCTCTTTTAAAATAGGAGAGTAATGTGACCTTTTTTGTCAAATTAGTGCTATTTATTACTCACTGTAGTATGTAGGTACGCTCATATAGTATAGCTCGTACTGTACTGTTATTATATTTTCTTGTATTTGCTTCATAGAGATGAAAATCTGGGATATAGAGTTAGCTAAAGCATCTTTCTATTATGGGTCTTTAATATGTTCTCTGAAACTAACTAGAAAATATCTGATTTCCTGGAAATACTCAAAATCTCAAGGAGTGATTGAATTAAAAGAACCAAGGTATCCTCTGACCTTCTAACATGGGTCGGAGTAGTTACTTTTAACTTCTGACATAAGTATAGGATAACTAATGTAATTTGTTAATATTTTGGTAATAATTTGGTAGTATTTTAATAATTTGGTAATATTTTGTTCCTTTATTAAAAATCTTTTATAGCAAATTATTTCATGTCCGACCAGTTACACAGACAGATGTATATAGAGCAGATGCTAAAGAAATTCCAAGGATATTTCAGGTAAATAGCTTTATTTTGTTTTTGGTTAGTTAAATTTGTTTTTTTACATTTTTAGAGTAAGGTTCTTAATATGATAAGACATATCAAATTTCTTTATTCTTGGGCCTTCTTTAGATTACCTTTCAATTTTAGTCCCATTTAAAGGTCATTTTTCTGTGTCTTTCATGCTTATTCTGTTTGGATACATCTTCATTCCTCTCTCCATTTTACTTGTTAAAGTCTAGTGTGTTTATATCATGTTTCTGGCCTTTGCTGTCCTTGTATTCAAGGTGTGTTATAACATTTTTATTTTATTTATTTTTTTTAAGATTTTTTTATTTTTAAGTAATCTCTACACCCAACATGGGGCTCAAACTCACAACCCCTAGATTAAGAGTTACACACTTTACTAACTGAGCCAGCCAGGCACCCCTCTTGGAATGTTTTTTTCTCTTCTGTTTTGATTTCATGCTCAGCTCTCTAGAAAGTTAAAAAAAGTTCTTATGAAGCTAAATTCTGCACCCAATAACCATTTTGCTTCCAATTTAAAGTGAAGCCAAATTCTTAACCTCTTCTACTTCCATTTTAAAATTAGTCAAACCAGTAATTAGTTATTGAGTTCTTTCTGTATAAAACCAATTGTGCTTGGTGTACTGTGGGAGAGTTGGCCACTTATTTTCTGTATGCTTATGATGTTTATTTGGCGTGTATTATACATCCTTTCCTCTTTTCTTCCTCAGTTCTCCGAATACAAATCTTTCAATGAAAGCTGTGTTTGTAGTTATCACCCACCTGTTTTTGAGAATCGTAGAGCATCAATCTGTATCATTGCCACACCTCTTCGGGGGATTGTTCTGAACACTCCCTCCCAAGAAAACGTTCTAACACCCATCAAGTGAAAATTTACCTTTTGGCCTATTCTGATAAAATTGCTAAAACATAGTAAGATATCTTGGAGAAAATAAGTAGGCATGTTTGAACAAGATAGGTTTTTTCTGAAATGTAAGCCAAGTGACTGTTCCAATGATTTTTCTCATAGAAGCTCTTGATTAGACAGGACCTACTAATCTTTGAACATCAAATGCATTTTCTTCTCATTGAATGATTTAGGCTAATATTGTCTTACTGACACTGTAAGAATTGTTACTACATAAAAAATAATTTTCTGTTGGCAATCACTCATTATTCTTTTGCTATTTATAGATTCTGTATGCCAATGAAGGAGAAAGTAAGAAGGAACAAGAATTTCCAGTGGAACCAGTGGGAGAAAAATCAAACTATATTTGCCATAAAGGACATGAATTTATTCCTACTCTCTATCATTTCCCAACCAACTGTGAGGCTTGTATGAAGCCATTGTGGCATATGTTTAAACCTCCTCCTGCTTTAGAGTGCCGGCGCTGCCATATTAAATGTCATAAAGATCACATGGACAAAAAGGAGGAGATCATAGCGCCTTGCAAAGGTAAATAGTCAATTACTTGCTTCATCATTTATGTTCAGGTGAATTTAGACATACTAATTTTTTTCAAATATTTCTTTATAGTTTATTATGATATCTCAACGGCAAAGAATCTATTGTTGTTAGCAAATTCTACAGAAGAGCAGCAGAAGTGGGTTAGTCGGTTGGTGAAAAAGATCCCTAAAAAGCCTCCAGCTCCAGACCCTTTTGCACGGTCATCTCCTAGAACTTCAATGAAGATACAACAAAACCAGTCTATTAGACGGCCAAGTCGACAGCTTGCCCCAAACAAACCAAGGTAATAAATCAAAATGTGATTAAAAACTTGTGTCTTTTTTAATATTTTGCTCTTTGTGTTCAGCTACAAACTTTCCTAATTGTAGTGTTCCTTTGCTTGGTATGTCAATGAACCATGGAATACCAAATGTTTGAAACTGTTTTAGTGTGTATGTCTCATTCATTGATTTAGTTGAATGTAGTGCAGATTTGTTTACTAAAACACACACATATATTATTATTATATATTTAATAATATTATTATTATCATTTTTGTCATGTTTATGTATATAATCATAATCTTTTAAGATTTTATAAGCATACTGACTAATTTAATGATTGAGTAGACAGTGTACACACAGACTGTGTCAGGTGCACACATTATGTTTAGTGTTGCAAACCTCTTAAACCTCCTTTATGTTAGATGACTTGGGAAGCAGAACCGAAATCTTCTTAAATCTTAATTCACATCTATAAGTTTAGAATAATAACTTGCTTCTGATCTAAAGAGCAATAGAGATCAATCTTAAAGATGCAAATATTAACTAATCGGTAAAGTGGGCATTTCTTGTATCTGAGGCAGAGTTGGGACTAGGAAGCAAATTCTGAGATAATGATGAATGCACAAAATGTTTTGGTGGAACTATTTTCATATGGCTACATTATAGTCCTTTCATTCTTGATTCAGAATAACCATTTCTTGGCTTACTAGCTATTACGGCATTTGTAAATATTGCTATTCATTGAAATGACCATGAAGATTTGGTTAGTTAGCTAAAGGATAAAGTATATACGATCAGGTATCTAATTTCAGGTATCCTTTTTGTTCCCTAACACAGGACCTTCAGTATATGAATAATGATGTGCATTGGCTGTATTATCAGAAATCTTTTCATTCTAACCACAAACATCTTACATGAAACTTTTCTTGAAACTATTATCTCAAGGAAATAATTTAGAATGACAAAGGTAGAATTGCTGTTTCAGCAGTGAAAATGTTGAATTTTTCTGTGAGGTATGAGAAAACTAAATACTATAAAATTAGTGATTATATGATAGTAATTAAGCTGAAGAAACTCAATTCAAAGACACTGAAGGTCATTCCATGTGCCATGCGCAAAATATATAAAAATTAAGTTTTTTTTATTGTAGAGCTATTAATGCATAGGTGCTATGCTATTGAAATAGCTTATACTATCTAGTGCTTTACAGCTTCCAGAGTGCTTCCATAATCCGTTCTCTCATTCAGCTCTCTGCATATTCTTTCATTTGTTCTTTAAAATATTCCTGTGGAGTAGAATAGATAGGTATTATTATCTTTCTTTTTGATTGAGACTCTAAAAGGGCAAATAATTTCAGATTCAGGACTGTAGTAACTCCACTCCTTTAATACATTTTACTCTTTGTTACTATTTGATAAATTAATGATTTCACTACCTGTGATAACACATAGAATTCATTTATGAAGCAGATTTCAGACCAAGTGAGGCATGTTTTCAATTACATAACAATTTTCATGTTCACTGACTTATAAATACTTTGTTATCCTCTTCTTCCCCACTTTGGCATTTTGGTCTATTTGGAGGCACATTTACTTTTTATTTTTGTTGCTTTTTGTTTTGTTTTAGTTCTGGCCCTGCCCTTCGAATCATTCTTCATTGATTTTTTAATACATTTTGCATAGCAACAGTAAGTAATAGGGATTTCTTTCTCTCACAACTTTGCATGTAGATAAAACTAATATCAAAACTGACTATAAAATGTATAGGGTATTTTTGTGAACATTTTTTGTCTAATATACTCTTTGAAATTTTAAGCATAAAGATGGGCACATTTAAGATCCGATTTTGTATTTTATGTGTCTGCAGCATTATTTCCAATGTCTTTAATATCTCTGACTCCATTGCTTCATTAACTCATAAAATTGTATCTGTGTCTGTCTTACATGAATCACCCTAAAGTTTGCATTTCATTTTGGGTATCACATTTTAAGAGTAGTGTACACAAATTGATGGGTATACAGAAGAGAATAACAGAGGGAGTAATGGATCATTTGACAGTGTTACACGTGTAGTAAGTGAAGGAACTAAGCATATTTAGCCTTCTGAAGAAATTATTTGGAAGGATGGGAGATGATAAACAGCGGTAAAGATTTAGGGGATTTTTCTGTAGATGATGTTAGAACAAGAACCAAGCAGAGAGGCACATTTGTAACTCAGCAGGGGAAAAGTATCAGGCAGTCAAAGATTTCCAAAATTGGAGGACTTGGTTTGCTCTAGAATAGTGAATGGCCTGTCACCAACAGTGTTAGTACCTGATTCAGTGACTGCTTGGTGACACCAGGAAAGCTCACCCTCCTCAATTTGTCATGTGTATGTAGTCTTACAGTGAACAGCATGGCTCTAGAGGGAAGTCAAGCATCGGACTTGATGGCCTTTGGTGTTCACTAATTTATAACATTCCAATAATAGACAAATGGGTAGAGCTGAAACACCTAGGAAACAGCATTTCTGGTCGATATCAGCAGTAATTTAATATCTAGCTCTTTGTATAATCTAGCTTTAGTTGAACTAACTCTCATGATGTCTTTCTTAGGACAAATGTTTGGCTTTGTTAGACATTATCAAAATCATCAAATGTATTTATGTGAATTTATATATCCACTAAAACATAATACCTATAAGTAATCATCTGATTTTTTTTTTAACTTTTCCTCAGTGTTTGTCTTTGTTAATGACTACACCATTACATTTTTTTCTTTTCGCTTTTGTGACATTCCTGGTTCTGATTCTCCTTTTAACTTTTTGCAGCACTTCCCTTTTTCTGTAGGGAAGTGATAGTTAAAAAAGTGTTAGCTACTATGTATGCCAGGCACTCTTCTGTGAGCTTTAAGTGTACTAAATTATCCTCATAACCACCCTGTGATTTATCTCCTAATGTCTCCATTTAACAGACATGGAGACTAAGGCATAGAAGCATTGTGTATCTGAGATCACGCACCAAATAAGCATCAAAGCCATGAGTTCAGATCTAGATAGTCTAGTTCCAGATCCTGCAACCTCAGCCGTAATACTGCACTGCCCCACAGTGATATGAGTAAAAATGAATTGACAGCTTATAAAACAAAATGTGTAGAAATGCTCTTCCAGAGGAATATTTTCTTGGTAATTTTGAATAAAAAAAAAAACAATGCTCGAAAAGCAGAAAATTTGTGAATATAATGTTGATTTGTGATAAAGATAGTTTGGAGAGATCCTCGGTCTGTTCCAAAGTAGGACACAGAATGCTGGTCTTTGCGGAGGCCATTTCTCTTTAATTATCTTTCTTTTAAAGGTCTTCTTTAAAATGCAGTATTTAAGCCACACAGAAAAGTATAAAGCAAAAATGCAACAAATACTCATTTGCCCAGTTTTAAGAAATAAAGCATTGCCAACACAATTAAAATTTAAGGGTGAGAGGAGCTCTTATGTTATCATTATTTTATTTTTATGGGGGGGAGGGGCAGAGGGAAAGAGAATCTTAAGCAGGTCTCACACCCAGTGAGGAGCCCGACACAAGGCTCAATCTCATGACCCTGAGATCATGACCTGAGCTGAAATCAAGAGTAGGATGCTTAACCAACTGAGCCACCCAGGCGCCCCATGTTATCATTATTTTAATTTTGTTCTTTTCCATTTATAAATATTAGAAAGTTAACAGACTAATTATTTGGATAAAAACGAAAAAGCTGTATACAACTGGAAGTGCCAAAAATAAATCCATTAAGTATCATAGAAGAAAATAGGTGAATATGGATCTGATCTTGGATTGAAGAGCTTCCTAAGAGTAAAAGCAAAGAAAAAAAGTCAATGATTGAATAACCAAAAATTAAAGCCTTGTAAATTTTAAAAACACCCTATATATATTTGCAATGTGTATGAGAAAAATGGGTTATATCTCTGTATATAGAGTTCTTACATAAATCATTTATATGATTGCCTCTTCCCAATATAAAAATCAGTGAGGAACATGCCGGCATTAGTATAAATATGGAAAAGTGATCAACTTGATTATTAAGCAAAGAAGTTAAAAGTAAAATGTGAAACCTGCCAAACTGGTAAGGATTAAGAAATGTGGTATTGGCAGCATGTAAAGAAACAGGCAGTGTCGTGTACTTCTAGCAGAACTCAAAGTTCTAATTCTCCTTTCCAAAGCAGTCTTTGGCAGTAAGTTTCACAGGCCTGCAGTGTGTACCCACGGATCAATTAAATGGAGGAGATAGAAAATCAAACATATAGTTATGGTACTTTTTAAAATGTTATTTATAATAGAAGCATGAGTGAGTGTTACAGGGGAACAAAGGAAAACATGGAGAATTCTGCCTGAGGGCATCAAGAAAGCTCACCAGAAAGGGAGGTTCAGTAATTTTCTAGGCAAAGAAATATGGGAAAAGACATGGTGGGCAAAATGTTATGTGCAGAGGTCCCGAGTTGTCAGAATTACTTCCGTGTTATGTGTTTGTAACATTGTATTGGGTTAGAGTGGGGAGAGGGTAATGACAGGGAATGGCAGAAGATGTCACTGGAGAGAGAGCATTGAACCAGATTGAAAAGGACCCAGTGCGCTACGCTGTGGGAGTTTTTATTTTGTTCTTCAGATAGAAGTCTTTCAGCAAGAGATTGGTGTGTGCTGACTTAACGAGCTCCTTCACTAATGTACTGACAGTGAAAATGGAGGGAAGAAACCAAGTTAGAGAAAGCTTTCTCGTGTTGAAATGACAAGAGTTAGATGGCTGACTGGCAGGGGCAGGGGGAGCTTGAAGGGAAGACTCGCCAGGCATTGTGCTAACAGCCTAGTGACCAAACTTGCAAAATTTGAAGACTGTGACACTGGTGCGCACTTCACAAACACTTCAGAGGTTTGGGAAGGGTAGGAAATGCAGAGTTTTCCAAAATTGGGGCTTAAACACCCAGGACGACCCACTATTCTCAATCTCCCAATCTCCTTAGCTACAAGTTACTGTCTATGTAAGCCTAGAAAAATGTGAAATGTGAAATGTTTTTAAGTGGGTAATTTATATCTGTCTTTGTGCATTTTCTCAAATATTCTACATTCAGCACATTTCAAAATAATTTGATTTGGTTTATTTCCTTTCATTTAGGGTAACCATCTATCAACATACTCTGTCAGTGATTACCAAAGTCAACCAGATGCATTAGAATTCACTTCAGATTTTTTATTTAAAAATGTAGATACTTGGGGTGTCTGGGTGGCTTAGTCAGTTAAGCATCTGTCTTTGGCTTAGGCCATGATCCCAGGGTCCTGGGATCGAGCCCCACATCAGCTGCCGGGAGCCTGCTTCTCCCTTTCCCTCTGCCTCTTCCCCTGCTTGTGTTCTCTCTCTCATATAAAGAAATAAAAATCTTTAAAAAAATGCAGATACTTGCCTCCCACTCCCCTTTTAGTCCAGTTATATCAGAGTCTCTTGGGATAACGCCTGCGGATATACATTATAAGCAGCATTGAGTAAACCATATAAATTCAAGTTTAAGAAGCAACTTTATTTTTTTTAAGATTTTATTTATTTGAGAGAGAGCGAGAAGGAGGAGGAGGAGGGGCAGAGGGAGAAGGAGAAGCAGACTTCACGCTGAGCAGAGTGCCCCATGCAGGACTCGACCCCAGAACTCTGGGATCGTGACCTGAGCCAAAGGCAGACGCTTAACTGACTGAGCCACCCACGCACCCCAAGAACCAACTTAAAGTTGAGGTCACAAATGAGATTTTGGGGACCAAATGAGTTCCTTGGCATAAGTTGATTCATAAACCTCACAGTTAAGACAATTAAAAAGTTAACCTATTTTTAAAAATAAAGATGATAGCAATATTAGATGATTGGATTGGATTGGATTGGAAAGAAAAAAACACATACGCCCCTGCTCTAAGTCCACTTTATTCAGCCAAGATAAGTTGCTAATAATGCTTATATACCTGTGGTTTTTCATGGAGAGCATCACTCCATGATGGTTAGTGACCCATTGAGCATATTGTGTCCAGCTAGAATTGAGAAAACTGCATTCTTAGTATTAGTCCCTCTTTAAACTGGGACTTGTAGTACTATTCTAGAGAAATGTGAGCTGGCAATCTGGGTCCTTTTGTGAAGGGAGTGTTGACAAATGTTGAGTTTTCATACAAGTCAAACTGGGCATCAGGATGGTTACGTCTTCATGTGGGCCCAGTGGGGAGAAGCTCATATCCCCAAATATTACGTGTCTTCAGGTCTCTGGTATTCTAGAAATCAGACCTGGCTAATGTTATATGCACTTACATAAAAAGAGAAAGATCTCCCTTTGTGCTACCATCTTAATTTTGACTGTGTTGTTATTGATGAGGGGAGAGTTAAAATCTTCACAGCACAAGGTGTGATTTCTAAATAATTATCATATTAAGCTGCCATTTCTAAAGAGTGCTAGAATGTGAATTTGCAAACCTCCTATTGCAGATTGCTTGATTTGGCATTTAAAGACTGGGATTGGTCATTTGATGATGTTGATGGTGGTGATGATGATGACGATGTTTTTGATTTCTGAAGAAATAAATGGGGTAAATCAAAAAATGAAAAATGAGTTATTGTAGTATTTCCAAGTAGTGCATGTGATTTGCACTTGGTTTTTCATTGTTTTTGACTAGTTTTGAAATTTTGTTGTTTTTAATAGTATGTATTTGAAAAGTAGTTTTCAGAAAAGTTTCTAACTGAAATTTCCATGTTAAGTTATGAAAGTGAAATGCTATGTTCAGAATCTTTATTGGCTATATATTTTCAATACAGTTGGAATTACAATTTTTTATCTTAGGAACAAAATATGTACAAATAACAATTCTGGTACTTTTTGTTCATTCCAAAGAAGCCATATTCAGAGAAGTAAAATTTACAATGTTTTCAAGTTCCTACAACTGTATTAGTTTGTGAACATAGCATGGGATTCCTTCCTCTCTCTATCCCTCTCTCCTTCCCTCCTCCTTCCTTCTCTCTAACGTCCAAGAATTGAAACCGTAAACACTTTGTAAGTCTAATAAGTGCTGTGAAATACTGTTTGCGATTTGGCTTTTCTTTGTGATACTGTGAAATGTTTGCTTTCTGAAAAGTTGATGTTACTCTTGCTGAAGAATGCTATTGATGTGCTGTGAAAGTTCTTGTGCTTGTAGAACACATGAATAGTTTGGTTAACCGTGACTAAAGGAGATCTGAGTGAAAATTGAACCTCATGGTCAAACCTTTTACACAAAACAGATTTAAAAGAAGTAATGTCTGTCTTAACCTAAGTAAGCATATTGCAAAAATAGAGTTAAATCATATATTATTGGGAGGTATTTATAACCAAGATTTACAGAGTATTTTTACATATTTTTACTACAACGTGTTTGTTTCCATTTTATAGATTCTGAAAATGTGGCTAAGAGTCAGTCAAGTAGAATCTAGTCCATAAGCCCACTGTTCTTTCAGCTCCATGAGGCAGCTAGTGGTTAATCTCCAAGTCAGACTTACATGCACTTGAGTTACTCAGTGATGTATTATCTAACCCTAATAGCCAGTTAACCATTTTGTAGAAAATGTGTGTCATGTTTGTAGAAAATATAGGAAAATATAAGAATATAATTGCATGTACCTAAAAATTAGAAAAGTAATATAGTAACTATGTTTTATGCATGATTTAGGTGTTAAAAGTGTAGGAGTTGGAAGACTACATAGTTTAATTATATAAATGGAATGCTTTTTCAAAGAATTGAACAATCTCCTAAGTTATTTTACTGTATCAACTAACTTTGTTTTTCCTTTTTTTTCTAGCTAGCTGCCTTCTATGAATGCAGTCATTATTCAAGGAGATCATATTCTTCCAGTTAAAACAAGACTGAAATATGATGGCCCAAAATTTCTTAAAAAGCTGTTATTTTCCTGAGAGACTGATACTCAAACACACACTTACATGCATATATATATATATATTTCCCTTTATTCCTGCAATATAAGTTATAAATCTTGGAGATTTTTTGGGCTCCTTTGGAGCAGCAAGTTGAACCAACAATGATTGGTTAATAGAGTAAGAATATCATATGCAACTCTTCCAAACTTGTTCCGTAAAGCTCTCTTGGCGGTCACTCACACTACATTGCACAAAAGGATTGAGAAGAGTTAAAGTTTAAAGAAAGCATCTTTTCAGCATCAACAGAGAGATTTCACCAGCACATTTACCAGAAGAGTCTGGGAATGGATTCCACTACAGTGATAGAGACTGCATCTTTTAAGAAGTGACCATTAGACTGTGTGTGTGCATATATATGTGTGTGTCTCTATATATGTGCACACACACACACATATATATATAGTACTGTAATACTGCAAGAGGGTTCTTCAAATGCCCCATTTTATTTTTTTATACACATAAATCAGATATCATAACTTACTGCAGTTGCAACTATGCACTTGTATAAAGCCATAATGTTGGAGTTTATATCACTCATTTGTGTATACCCCATGGAAGCTGCATGTTCATGTTTAAGCAGTTACTGTAACAGGCAGTTTGACGTTAATTGTATCAATTTCCTAATGCTTTATGATAGGCAACTTTTCCCATTTTGAATGCCTTAATTTAATTTTTTTTAAAGTCTCACCCTTTTCTGTATTTTGAAAAAGTGTTTACCAGCTCTTAGGATGCAAATTCACATTGCAAAAGAAAAATAGTGCACTATTTTTACATGTAATAATTATCAATGTCAGCCTATTTTGATTGTATAACACAATTTTTTGTTTAAGTATTGGTGATAGAAACAATAATGGATACTGTTGGAACTAATATATATTTTATGTATATCTATTATTCATCCCACTCTTCTTATAGACCTCAGTATTAGTGTGTGGCTATGAAATGTTTGCTTTGCTTTGAATTTGCTGGCTACCCTAGATGTGTTTTTATTTCCAGTAGAGACATTCGTGACTATTTTTACATTTTCACACTCAAGATTCTAAGATTATCTCAAATATAAAGAAAACTAAGACATACTGTAGATATATTTTAAATATTTAAATGTGATCCCTCAAACACGTAACTGTGTGTGGCAATATTTCAGGATTGGACTAGGAAAACTGGTGACTGGGAAGAAGTAGCCTCAGAGGCTTCTGATTTTTATCTTTTAAATGATGTTAAAGTTATAAGTTATGCAGGACCATTTCTGCTAGATTTCTCATCCCAGAAAAATGTGTTTTATACTGCTACAGTATGCATTAATGTTAAACATCAAGTTCAAAAAAATTATATAGTCTTTTATCAGTCTCTGTATACACACACATACACTGGGTTTGGTGTGATACTGAAATATGTCATCTAATATTTCAATGAAGGAAGTAGACACTTTTCATTGATTCCCTCTGGGGTCAGTATAGAAATGTTTAAAGAGTTAGACCCCCGAAATATAGATACTGTTGTGGAAACAGAAGAGCGGCCTTTGGCCTACTGATGTACTAAAACTGAATCTTGTTATTCTGTCATTGTCCCGCCTGCACTCTTCCATGCTGTCCGTGCTAAGACCAGAAACGCATACCATTTCCCTCCCAGGGATGTTCTGCGGTTCTGGTTTGGGGGCACAGCTTTTTTTTTTTTTAAAGTAAGATTTTAAAATGAAAAATATATAAAATTTATATAGAATAAGTATTTCCATTCATTAGACTTGTTAAAAGGAGACTGAATTAATATTTTATATAAAGATTTTGTTACACTATGGGAGGTTCTATCATATTATTCTGAATTGGAGAGTATATATATATATATATTTTTAATAAACTTTATTAAGGTGAAATAATTTGAAGTTTACACATGAGTAATTGAAATATTTGAGTAAAAATGGCAAAAGTTAAATTTTGAATGCTGTATATATTAGAAAATATGGAGAATCATGGTGTGATGCAACTCTACAAGGAAAATTAATGTGAAGTTTTTTGGGGGAAAAAAAGATATTCTCGGGGGTGAAAAAAATCTCTCCCATGGAGATTCTTCACATTATATGGTTTAACATAAGGGTTTATAAGGTTGTTTCTCCAGCTAATGGAAATGCGCTTAATAAAAATTCTGACCTTGGGTAAGAATTTGCTTTTTACCCTGTTGCTGGTTTCATGTACATACATGAATGCATACCCATCCAGATGTTCTCTTCCCAACACTCATTAAATATAATATTGACTTGGCTTAACAACCTGATTTTGTGCCACCTTCTCTTTTTCTTGAAGTTCCAAAGGTTCCCAGATAAATAAAAGACCAAAAGTTGCTTATTTCTTCACACCTGATTTCTCCTAGAGCCATAAATACCTCCTATTGAGAACTAAGAAATAGTGAATACTGGGATTTTCTTAGTTGGATTTTTTTACTTTTGTTTAGTGGGGATAGCAAGACAGAAGTAGAAGGAAAACTGGTGCCGGTATTACTGTTAAAAATTAATGTATAGTGAATTTTTGAAAAGTATTAAAGAAAATATGCTATCTAGAAGCAAGATTTTAAAAAAAAATCTATCTGAAATTTTTAAATGCCTTTAGCTAACTAAAGGATACCAAGAAATCTAAAATAAGGTTAGTGTTTTTAAAACTAACCTAGGGTAGAGTCACAAATCTGGCTCTGAAGGATGTCTTTTGTATGAGTTTTTCTGTAGATCCTCAAAAAGTACTCTAGGTTGCCAAACCACAATTTAAGAAGTTTTGCTGCTGTTGTTAATCTATTCTTACAGGATTCTCGTGGTAAAAGAGAGAAACTTAGACACTCTATTACCTTATCGAAACATGCTTTAAATAACATGTTTAATACTCTGAGAGCAAGTCACTTCTGAGTTTCTCAGTCTGTGTCGACACTGCTACTGACTCACGTCTCCTCCTCCCCCGGAAGAAGGCTGCAGTTTCCCTCTGGCGTGAAGATAACCATAGTTGATTCATAAAGCACTTTGAAAATAGGCACTGTGTGACAGTGCTGGATCTTATGCTTGGGGGCCTGTCCTCGATTCCCTTCCCCCTAATAATGAGTTCTGTTTGGAATTGTAATAAGTTATGAACTGCATGGTTTAGATAATCATAACTATTTGATCAGCTGTCCCCGTTGAACAAAAATCGTACCCCCTGATTTTTTAAAAATTTTTGTTGCATCTTTGTAGTAATGTAATTGTATTTTATGCCTGCTTTTTATATTAAAAAATTAAATAAAAGAAATTAAGACATAAGCATTTTCATACTCTTCCTGTGAATAGTCCTGGAATGCTGCAACCTCCCAAAATTTATCCCCTAAAATTTTGCCTTTCTCACTCGATGAGTATAGCAAAACAAATCATAACCAAGGTTACAGACTTGTGAATGCTCCACCCTGTCATTTAGTCCATGGAGAAATACAAAATAGAATTTCAACAAGGAGTCTGTTGCTGATTGGATTTCGGTATTTTAAGGGACATGCAAATCTAAGCATCTCATTTGAATGTCCAGGATAAGGAAAAGATACAGGGTGCCTGTTTTGTCAGAAACAGTGTGCTGAGGTGGTTTTCGAGAAGGCATTTCTTTGGTAATCAGTGGGTTCTTATTTAGAATACTTACTGCCTGTCACATCTGGGACAGGTTATTCCCTCTGAGCTTCAGTGTTTTCATCTTTTGTAAAATTGAGACTGTTTTATTACAGGATTGTTGTAGGATTAAATATGATAATGTGTGTAGGGTATCTGGAATAGTTCAAATATTCCCTTTTCTTCTGAAAAGGAAAAATGGGAACTCTTCACCTAAGATACTGTGTTCTTAAGGGAGAAGCTTTAAGCAATGATAAAGTTCTAATTAAAAAGTATATTTGTTGGACTCGAAAATCACATAATTTGTATTTATACTAATGGCTAGATTATAATTGCATATGAAAAAAGATTCACTTGGATTTTTTTTTAATGACAACTATGAGGGGCACTTGGCTGGCTGAGTTAGTAGAGCTTGTGACTCAATCTCAGGATCATGAGTTCGAGCCCCATGTTGGGCACACAGCTTACTTTAAAGTAAGGGTGCCTGGGTGGCTCAGTGGGTTGAACCTCTGACTCTTAATTTTGGCTCAGGTCATGACCTCAGAGTTGTGAAGTCAAGCCCCAAGTCAGGCTCCACGCTTAGCAGGGAATCTGCTGGAGATTTCTCTCCCTCTCCTTCTCCCTCTACCCCGCCACCTGCTTACGTGCTTGCTCTCTCTCAAATAAATCTTAAAAAAAAAAAAATGAAATGACAACTATGATTGTAAAAGCTACAGAAAGAGTGATTTATTATTTATCTTTATATACGTTTCTCTTCCTGCTGGTTCCAAGCAATAGTTCTAAAACATTAACCACAGTTTATATTTTTAAAACAGCATTTTACATAAAACTAATCACATTAAAAAGCTGACAGTTTTAAGCCTCAGCAGAGTTCAGAATATAAGTTTATTTTACATAGGAAACAAACATTTTCTAATAAACACCACTGACTTACATATAACAGAATAAGGCCATTCATTATAAAAGGAAAGAGTTTTTAAATTTTAGGGTTTATAGACTTTTACAGGAAAATGCAGTGTCCAGTAATCTTAACATCATGTTTAGAATACGATATAATGAGAATGAAGTCCCTAAGAACCTGGCAGAACCCAGCAATACCCTTTACTGTAGATATTAATGGACAAGATGTGGTGGTTTTCAAAGGTGTGACCCTTTTAAAAATGGCAGCATTATGCTTGAATCGGAAAGTTCATCAGGGCTGCCTCATCCTAAGTAGAGACTGCAGTGAATAGTACCCTTCCTTAAGGAATTACTTAAAGGCACTCTATGAAATTAAAGGACTAACTTTGGTATATGAACTCAAGCCAATTTTTGTTTGCCTTGATCTCCTGACCATAGCCTACGGAGGTACTATATTGTATTCTGATACAGTAAGGCCTGTTAAATCTATATGACAAACAGTCTCAGAAAGTGAACCTTAGTAATTTACCACACTTCTGACTTTGAGAACAATCCCACTCCATTCATAATCATTTGTGCCGTGGAGAGGATTTATTCCTTATAAGATTCTGAATGCTGAAAACCAGATGTAGTTAGCTCTTTGGAGAGAATTGAATCATGATGCTCAACCTGCAGGTGTCTGAGCCCTGCCTCCCTCCACCTCCTGATGCCGAGCAGGAGGGAATCAACATTCCTAAACAAGTGTCTAAATGGCTCCTGTCTAAAACACTTTTGGCTTCAGAGCTTCTGAAACAATTGACTAAACTTAGAGAAGACCTGGATTTAGCAGTGAGCGGATTTTCCCCTTTGGTTCAGGAAGCCACTTCGTGTAGGAGCGACGCATCCATCATTCAACCTTTACAGCCGCCGTCCTGTAGCGAAATACTATGGCCGTTACCCACAGATTCAAAGCAAGCATGATCCCAAACCGCACAAGAACTGAAATTCATCAAGAAGAAAAAATATGTATTAACAAGTACTGTTTTCATGTCCTAGAACAAAATGCTCTAAGTGGAAACTTAGTTAGCTGCCCTCAACCCGCCCAGCGAAACTTGAAACTCTGCATCATGAGAGGTTTTGAACAACTTTGGTTCTAAATATTTCTGGGAGGAAAAACCTTTACCATAAGTGACTTGATGAACACTCTCCTGATACATAAGGTTTATCAGATTTAATGTATCTTTGTGGTTGTAAAACATTTGCAAGATGTCCGCTAAACTGTCTTTAAAAGATTATCCCCAGGTGTATACTGATCCCTTTCAGGAACAGCCGCCACTTTAAATGCAAACCAAACTACAACTAGAATATTCTCAATCTTTCAGACTTTTAATATGTGGGTTTGTTTTGTTGGTTAATTACAGTTTGACACGTCTTCCCATACAGAGAATCCTTCAGGTCCTGTGGAGAAGACAGACCTGTCTTTCCCTTTTCCCAGCTGACCCAAGTTTATGCTTCAACCAGAATACTTTTACTGTTTGTCTCAGAGCTGGCGAAAGGCGTCTGAGCCGCAGATACAGCCTCTGCAAAGGGACAAACCTATGCCCCCACTGCTCTGTAGCAATATTTCTCAAATAACAATTATAATGCTTATTTAAAGGGTCTACGTGCCAGGGACATATTTCTAGTCTTCATACAGTAGGTGACACCATTTGTTTTGATCATTTTCCAGAAATACATATGCTCAACTTGGGAGTGGAAAACAGACTAAGGAATTACTAAATTATTTTAATGTCAATCCAAGTATTTTTCCCCCTTTAAAAAAACAACAAGGATGTGGGAGTCAAATGATGGTCAGCTCAGTAGACCCCATCTTCACACGCATCTCAGAGCTCCCGTTCGCCCTCCGTGGCTAAGCCATGTGTCCCCTGCTCACCACCTTCACGCAGGCCGCTCCCTGTCACTGTCTCTTCCCCTTCTCCCGATCTCACTCTTCCGAATTCGGCGTTCCAGGCCCCTCCAACTCGGTCAGATTCCCCCTTTAGGGGCTCATCCCGTCCTACTCTTCTAAAACACATTTCCCAGCATCCTTCAGTTGTTAGTTGTGTGATGACATCACCGTCCCTCCCCATCCACTGCTGGAGCCGAGGCTCCGCAAAGACAGGACTCTACTCCCTTGTGCTGCATGTTCTATCCCAGGCCCTACAAGACGCAGATGCTCAGTCCCCTCAGTGGGGGCTGACGCCCAGGAGTAAACTTGCTGGCCTGTGGCCGGATGGTGGAGCCAGCTGATCCGTGAAACGTAAGGCAATTTACAAATGAAGCAGGCACAAAGGGCGCACAATTCAAAAAACTGGGTACTTACTCGTAAGGTCACTGGTGGTCATTAAAGTTGTTACTATTCTTGCTGTAAAAGAAAACATTCAGCAATATCAACTTGCTTCTCAAGGCATTTTGGTATTTAGCTAACATCTTTCCATTTTTAAATACAGGACTATATGTTAACTGATCTTGGATAAAAAAGATTTGGGTGGTGCAGAATACTAAATCAGTACTGCATTTTATTAAACCGCTCAAATCCGGCCATGTGTCCTTGCCCAGTGGTTTTGAAGCTGCTCATAAGAGCAGAAACAGTGTCTAGAAGGTAACTCAGTGCCACCCAGGGAAGCCAGGGAGAAGCGGAGACCATCGTGTGTGCCGACCCACAGCTCCCCCACCCCAAAAAGTAAGTTTTGAAAATCTCATTTACACAGGGCGTCTCTGGTAAGATTTCATTTAAAGAAAGGCTCCCATAGCGAAAAACGATGTTTTTAAATGACTGAACTCTACCCCCGTCTCTTCTAGATAATGTTCTAGGTAAAGGAGACTGAGGCCCAGCAAAGGGCATGATTTTCCTCAGGGTCTAACTAGAACTGTTCAGTTCAATTCATTTTTCCGGTACAGAACTTGGCTTCGCGAACACAGGAAACTGGGGTATGGGGGTGAGTGGACACACGTGGGAGACGTGAGCTGGCAGGCAGGGAACGCCACTTGGACCCCCAGGCCTGCCTTTCCTAATCCGAACCAACCCACATAAAGCTCTCCCTCCGCCTCCCACGTCGTGCATTTAGGAGATTAGATTTAAAACCAGCTTGTTTCCTCCCATACAGTTACAACGCCCAGGTTATGTGTCGTCTAGTCAATGCGTACTCAAGTACTTGCTACGCATAGACGGCCATGCAAAACAGATGGAAATGTACTACCTGCTCTCTGAAGATCTCCTACAAGAAAATTGAATAAGCAGCATTTCAAGATAACTCCTCAAGGTAAAATTAGGGAGCTAATAAGTAATACACCTAATTAGCAATTCCAGAACCATACATATACTTCCACATTTCGTAACGCTTCAACATTTTAAAGCGGAAAATAAAACCCGGGAAGCCTTCATTTTAAAGAACTCGGGACACAAAGACCCTTTCCATCAACCCTTAATGGAGAAATCAGTCCTTGAGGACGCAGAAGAAGTATGAAGTAGAATTCAAAGATCTAAAAGTAGTAAGCCTAGTTAATGTGATAGCTCTGAATTTAAAAAATTTTTCTACCTAAAATAGCGTATATGTGTTTTAGGTAGTTCCTGCAAGAATCTGCAGGAACAGTGGAACTTCTGAACCTTAGACCCAGCAACAGGGCTCCAGGGAAACTCACCGCGGCAAATTACACTCATTCTCAAAACTCAGCATGTGACTTTCATCTCCGTAATCTGTTACGTCGTAAAGATTCGTATTTTTAAAACGAGTTACTGGATTCAAGCTAATCAACCGCTTGATGCTTTTCAAAGAGTAAGAGAGGATTGCTGATATTAGACCAGGTTTTTGGAGAAAGGTGTGCTTTTACTTTTTTTAGCAACTGGAATATGAATCTTGCAGAGAACGGAAAGGCGGTCTGCATGACACCAGGGTCATTAACTATCCACTTGGAGGTTCTATGTGAGCAGCTACGTGCAAAGGATGAAAGCTTGTGGGACGGTGACAGGTGGACACGAAGGTGACACCCTTCCGAGTGGCTGCCCGATGCCGCCCCTCCCCCGGCGTCTTGCCCTTACTGGCGCAGGTGTAGGAGGCGAGGCTCCAGGTGAGGGCGCTCACGGCCCCCGAGTCCCTGGTCTTCCACAGGTGCTGCAGCTGAGCAAACTTGCTGGCCGCGCTGATGAAAGTACTTAGATTCTGTTTGCAGGTAAAACATGAGAAAGGCAAGAGTCCTCGGTTAAAAAAGCAAGAGCACCAGATACCGAAAGTGCTTGTGAAGACACATCGTCAGGGCGAGCGATAACCAGTTTGCACAAGGACAAAACCCGGGGAAAGGAGAAAAGGAGGCCCCGCGAGACGCTTGTTTACAACGCGCCCGGTTCCACTGCTCGGTGGGCAGCGGACGGGCCGCGGCCGGCGTGGAGGCGGGGGCAGGATCACTGCGTGGCCACAGCGGCTTCTCCAGCCACCCGCCAATGAAGTTAGACAGACGACAGACAGGCAGACACATACGGGGTCTTAGAGCCCGGGGGGGAACCAGGCTGCTCTGAACGGACTCATGAACTCAGAACAGCAGGCCGAGCACCTCGCTCTGATGTCCACGCGGTCCTGGGGACCCCCTGCTGCCCCGCGAGGTCAGAGAGCGCCCTCCACGGCGAGCGGGGCCCATCCCTGTGGTTTGCCCTCCTCCGCCTCAGCCCAGAGACCCGCTGCAGCTGCCAGGCGGAGGCCGGGATGGGCCCGCAGGCCACGCAGCCCCGTCTGCACCAGGGAGGCAGGAACCGGGGCAGGAGCGGGGACAGGAGCGGTCCGACTGGATCCGTGGTGACCGTGGGGCTGACGGCATTTGCTGATGGGCTGTGGGGCGCAGACAGAGAGAAGAGGAGGGACAGGCAGAAATGGGTGGAAGGGGCAGGGAGAGGGGTCGCCCTGAAGCCAAGTGAACAAACTGATTCAAAGTGAATCGGGGGCAGCAAAGGCTCCAGAGAGGCCAGGAGGAGGAAGGAGAACTGCCAGGGGCTTTGCGCACAAATGACAGGGACTGGAGTCCGTGACCCGGCACACGTGTGGCTTCCGATCGGCCCCCCGCACCCGACAGGGTGCTGGCACGCCACGAGCTCTTGCTGAGTGACCAAATCCTCAACAGCAAAGCAGTTCGGCAAAGGTGATGGGAAGGGTGGAGGAGCGAGGGGCCGCTAGGAGGGCTGTGGGGGCGCGAAGGGCATGGAGCGCTCCAGGCGGAGAAAAGCAAGGGCCTGTGCCCGCGTCCGAAGAGCGGTCTCGCAGGCGGCCGGGCGCAGCCGGCTCCGAGGCCTGCCCCCAGCTGGGAAGACGGCATGGGAGAGCCGGCCGGGGCCCGGGGCAGCGCGGGCTGTGGGGCGTTGGGGGGGTCGGGTCAGGACGAGAGCGTGGAGGGCCCCGTTCGCTCATGTCAGGGGCAAGGCCAGCGCTGCACAGACGAGCGTGTCGGCTCGATACGCCGCCGATCTGTCTTCCAGGAGAAAACAGCATCGCTACAATCACCAAGTAGATCTCTTGCGGAGCTTCACCGAGGCCCGGACAGATTTAGCAAATAAAAATACAGGACACCCAGGTAAATTTGAATTTCCAACCAACAGCAAATAATTTTTAGCATGAGTACGTCCTGTGCAATATTCGGGACATATTTATACTAAAAAATTATTCGTTGTTACTATGGCAACCCTACCTAGTTGCTCCCCATGTGTCACGAGGTTGAAATGTAACATGGAGTCAAGTGTGCTTTCCGGGCAAGGGTCACAGACAAGATGGGGGAGGGGGGTGAAGTTCACAAACATGGGTGTGGCAGGCAGAGACGTGACCACCGTTCTTCTCCTTTTCCCCTTGGGTGCAGAAGTGCACTCCAGTCACTCTGGAGAGAAGATCTGGGGGCAGATGGTTCCGGACCCACCCTCAGAATCCTATTCTCACACAGTGGGAATTTTTGGCCCTTAACCAAGGAAGGAAAAAAGTACAGAGCCAACCCTTTTCTAAGGAGGACAAAAATGTTGCCTGGGGTTGGGGGGCAAGGTTAGAAAAATAATGAGTTTGTGGCCGATACGCACTCATCAACCTCATCAGACGCTCTTTAACTTCTGTCCAGCCCTTCATCTATCACTGTTAAATACCTCCCCAGCCTGGTTCTCTATGGACCCCCCAAAAAAGGAAGTAAAAAATGTTGCCAAACATCTGAGAATAAAGTCTTTCAACATTTGGACGGGACTGTGCTTTCGTTCTGTTATCCTTTGGTACAGCTGAAAAATTAGCAGGTTAAACATTCGACCTACACGGTTCTTTGCAGGGCTGGTGGCCTGGAGGGACAGATGACGTCACCCACTCTGTCCTCAAGGCATAGTGCACTTACCATGGCCAGATCTATGGTCCACTTCTGCAAGGGAAGGACGAACCACGAGGCCACAAACCTACCCAGCGCTAAGGGAGACAGCAGTGGCTCGGCTGGCGCCCTGGCCCTGCCCCCCTCACCCCGTGCCCATGCCTTCACGCCCAGACCACGGAGGGTCCGCGCATAAGCCGACCTGGGAACTGCAGTGCTAGAACCTGTCTGATTTGGAAAAGACAAAAATGGCTCAAAAGAACAGAAGCAAATCATGGAAGAGAATGGCCAAGGGCCCTGCACTTGTAGACTGCTGCTAGGGGTCCAAACGATTCTAAGCACCCACTTAATCCCTGAGCATCAGACCTCGCCAATGCAATGTCAAAGTTAAGCATTTAGAGAAGCTCGACACGATAGGGTAGCCACGTTCTGCAGGTGTCACGTGAAGCTGTCCTCACTGACCTCCCCCTTCCCGGCTAACTCCAGTGTCAGTCCAGTTGGCGTCAGTGATGCTGGGAGACAGGAGAAATGACAGCACATTTCGGTCAAGCTCAGTGAGGCCGCAAGCACGAGCCAGACTGGAGCAAACACAAGAGATAATGGCCAGGAGCCTCAGCTGTGACCTTGGGCAAGTCACTGTCCTTCTTTCGACCTCAGTGTACTTATCTGCAAAACGGACTTAACACTCCTTATCCCCTCTACCTCCTCAATGCCTGGTGGCACACCACAGGGACCCAGCCAGGTTGCTATGATTATAATTAATAACATCATTTAAATGAAGGGATCGACCGTGCCCTGGGTGAGAACTAATTCCTGGCAACCTGGTCAACACCAGGAGGGACTCTGGAATCCAGGCAGATGAAATCTTGTTTTTAAAAGCCGCTCTAATTCAATTTCTTACACGAATTTTGCCCAGCTTTATACTATTCATTCCAAATATCCATTTGACGTAACATTTTACAAAACCTGACTAGTAGTGGCAGCAACAGCAACTCTTGGGTTCCTCAAGATGACCTTTTGGTCGGGTCGCCTGACTTCACAAATAAACGTACAGGGCACTCAGTTAAATGTGAATTTAGATCAACAATAATAGTCTTTGCATAGAAGCATGTCCCGTGCAATATTCGGGACACACTTTGGCTAAGAAAGGGTTCACTGTTAATATGGCCATCCTCCCTCCTGCTCATCACGGCTGGCAAGAGGAGGTCACACACCGGAGCCTGTCCCACACACCGGAGCCTGTCCGGGGACTGTGACTCTTGCGACAAAAGGGAGGCACGACTCATCTCACAGATGGGACGCACAATTTCTACAGAGTGTTGAAATGAAAGCTGGGCCCTGGGTCCCAGACGAGACCCCATGAGTGATCCCACCAGGGCCCTTCTCAGGTCTTGGGCATCATTTGCACTTGGAACGTTCCAGAACCCCGCTCGCACAAGGACAGGCAGGAGCCAGCCCGCCGACCAGGTGCGTTAGTATCCTGTGAATGACAGCCATTCCCCTTGGAGGGAGGGAGTCCACAAGCCAACCGGCTGGCGGGTGCGCCTGGGCACCCTGGCCTCCGAAGGGAGCCCAAGGGGTGGGAACGCCCTGAAATAGCTGTGGGTTGGGGAAGTATATTCACTCATATGGAGTCTTGCATTTGGGATCTTTTTTAGTTTAACCAACAGAAAACGGATCTGGGAAAGGACTCGGCTTAATGACACACACCGGGAGCACGTAACACCGCCCCTCCCGCCACCCGCACTCCCGGAGGCAGAAGGAAGGATACACAGCGAGGTAGGGCGCTGCCCCTCTCACGTTCCCACTGAAATGGAAGACACACAGCAGGAGGAGGACATCTGAAAGACAAAGGCCCGGAGTGAGGCAGGAGGGGGTCCGAGCGCACGGAGGGGACAGGGGACGGAGGGGTCCCAGGGCTCTGTTACCTTGCGCGATGAGAATGGGGTACTCCAGGTAGGTGAGCAGCGGGTACTCGTAGTAACACTGGTACCGGAGAAACACCAGGAATCTGGGGAGAGAGAGGGCCCGCCTGAGCTCGGACTGACCCAGCGCCCGGCGGGGAGGCGCGGCCAGCCCCCTGCCCCAGGGGGGAGCCCGGTTCACTAGCAAAACCCTGGAACTGGAGGTTGGAGCCTGCAAAGGTCAAGGGGGGGGGATTTTGAACACAAAGGACGGGATGGCCACGGCTTTGCTCAGAGCACGTGCCCAGGGCCGACGGGGCGCCGGGCATGACGGGGGCGGTGTCTGCCGAGTCCCTTTCACAGAGGGCGCGCCGTGCACCAGGATGAGCAGAGACGGGCCTCCTGGCCCCCCTCACCCCGGCTGGCCTGTCTCCAAAGCTCCGCGGCACCGGGCAGCCCCCCCAGAAGGCTGCACGAGACAGACATCCCAGGGGTGGGAGGCGGAGCTCGTGAGGGGCTGGGCACGTTTGGGCGCAGCCCTGAGCGCAGAGCGGAGTTCCGAAGGGGACCAACTCCGTGGATGACCCCTGCGGCCTTCCGGAGTGCTGCCCAGTCAAGGGCGAGCAGTGGGGGAAGGAACAGCCATCAGTTCCTTAAGAAAATTCTAGCTCTAAGAGGCCGGGGACTTGCGGGAGGAGGGGGGGCAGGTAAAGACCCCAGGACGCGACCCTTCTCAGGAGAAAAGGCATGAGCTTCCCGTCCTTCCAGCGCACACCCCAGCCGGGCAGTTCCCTAAGAACCGAAATCCCCCCGCTATCCCCTCAGCTTCTCCTGCCCCATCGCCCAGGCTGTCTCTCCAGGTGAACCAGAGCCTCCCTCCCTCATCCAAATGTAACCCCTCATTACCTCAGCTAGGAAGGGGGCGGGGGAGCCTGTGCCTCCCACCCCCATCCTGCTTCCAACCTAGCCAACCTAGCCAACCGTTCTTGGCTGAGCTGGGGGCAGGGGGCAGGGTCCCAGGATGGGAGGTGGGCCGCCAGCGTCACCCTGGGCGCGTGGGTCTCCCCAGGCCTGGGCCTCCCTAGCTGTCCCCTTCGTGGCCAGCAGCCCTTCCGAGGGACCCCACAGCCCGGCCGCCTGCAGGCTCTCTGGCCCAGGAGTTGGTCACGTCTGGGCTCCAGGGGAAAAGCGGGTGCCCTCCCCGGCCCCACCGTGCTGCCCGGCTTCCCCTCCTGTCAGGCCACTGGAGCAGCACCTCTCTGAGGAGGAAACTGGGGGGGCTGCACCCCGCCCACCTCTGCAGAGCAGAACCGCAGCCAGCCAGGCCTGGGCACAGCACACTTGGCCCAGACCGTGCAGGATGGATGACCAGCAAGGTGAATAGCAGGCTTGGTATCATTGAGATACGGCTTATGTCCCCATTGGCCTGATTCTTTCAGAAATGGGTTTTCAGATTTAATTTGCTGAAATCAGGATCCAAGGAGGGTACATGTCCTCCAAGAGACTGTTATGCCTTCTACTTCCCAGGAGATAAAGGGTCCTGCTGATGGTGATGCCTGCGGGGTTCTTTCTGCTGGAATTCTGGCGGCTCCCCCTCCCTCTAGGAGGCCGGCAGGCAGGGACTGCCCCTGACGTCCGGTCCTAGCCGGCCCCCACCAGCGAAGGCTGGGGAAGGAAAGGGGGAAGAGGGCGGGGTGCTGCCAACCCTTCCCCCCACCCCCCACAATACGGCGGATGAGCCCAGAAAACAGCAAAACCCAGTGAGTGTGGAGAGCGGGGGAGGGTAGGCATCAGAATGGAGAGAGCCAGGACCGGGTGAACCCGAGGGCCCTGCTGTTGCCCGTGAACTTGGGCCTGGTGCTTCACGTTCCCCGCCTCGGGTTCCTGCTGTCTAGGGAAGAAAACAATGCTTGCTCCCTCGGGCGTCCTGAGGAGTGAATACGATAAAGCCTGTAAGGCACAGTGTCCGCACACAGACCCGGCTCTGGAGACACTCCACCTCTAAGGGGAAGTGTGGCCTGAGGTGGAGATCCCTGGAATCCAGCGGAGGGAGCCCCCGATCACTTCCAGCTGCGCTTGGAGGAGAGCGCGGCAGCAGGCTGGGCCTGGTCACAGCCACGGCCATTTACAGCAGTCCGTGGGCCGGGCCGCAGCCTCCACGAAGCCCACCACCCGCGCCTGCACCCGCGCCGCGATCCCCGCAGGCCCACACACCGGCCTCCTCCCACCCCGCGCACGCGAATCGCACCGCACCGCCGGGGGACCGGCTTTGCCCCCGTGCGCCGTGGACAAAGCGAAGGCCCACCGCTGCGGGCCGCCTGCCGAGTTGCAGGGTGTGGGCACGCTCCCGACCCCACTCGAGAGGCATCGCGGGGGTCTTCGGCTCACCCGGCACCGAGCCGGCCTCACCTTCGCCGGCTCGGGGACCTAGGAGACACCGACGCGCTCTCCCCGGCCGTCCACGCCCCCACCCCAACAGAGGCTGCGGCGCCGGCCCCTCCAACCCCGGCTACCGAGCCGGGGCCCGAGTGCTGTGGGGTCGTTTGCACACCCGCCAGTGCCCGATTCTTAATGGACGAAGCCTCTCCCCAGATCCGTGCGCCCGCGGCAGGACCCCCCCGACCTCCCCCCCCCCCCGAGGTCTCTTTCTCCCTCCCTTGCACCTGGCTTTTATCCAACCCCGAATGGTTGACCCCCGGGGTCAACCAGCCGGCTGCCCGTCCAGGGCGTGCTTCCGCCGAGGACCCGCCCGCACTGCCGCGGGGTGATAACGGGGGGGTCTGGGCCGGCAAAGAGCAAGGTGGGGAGGGCCCGGCCTTGCCAGGGGCGCGCGGCTACACTGCCGGGTTTCATGTGCCTGCTTTCCCACCAATTCGAATCTTCCCAAACGAGTTTTTACAACTCTGCTTTTCGCGTTTACATCTTTAAATGCGGAGTCAGGGCTTCCACTCCGGATTTCTGACGGATGAGCGCTCTCGGAGCGGCCCGGGCTCCTCTCTGGCTGGCTGTGGACGGAATCAAGTCCTTCTCCTCTCCCTCCGAAGAGCTCCCCATTCTCTGAACAACCCCACACACGTGTAACTTTTAAAAGCCGGAGGATCCTTAGAATTTATAGTTCAACCCCTCATTTTGCACGCGAGGAAACCAAGACCCGAGAAAGGGGGTGATGGCGGGGGGAAGATGTGTATGACAGAGCCTCCAGGTGCAAATGGCTCGCTCAAAGCCCCTCGGTCGGTCTGTGGCTGCCGGACGGGGTGGTTTCGCCGGATGTCGGTTTCCGCATCTGTAAAATGGGCGTGCGGCGTCCGCGCGGTGAGCCGCAAATAATCAGGGAGGGTAAGCGGCCCCGGGAAATACCTCCCCAGCGGCCGGGCGCTTTCGGCTCCGCTCCCCGGCCCTAGTCTGTTAGACCGGCGGCGCTCCTGGGCTCCCGGCCCCTCCAGGCCGCAGAGACCAGGGGGGAGGGCAGCGGCCCCGGCCTTACCCCGCCAGCTCCAGAAGTAAACTCGGGAGGCTGATGCCCCGCGCGCTGCGCGCCGCCAGCACCGCGGAGATCTGCGGCAGCTTGAGCGCGGCGCACACGGCCAGAGTGCTCCAGTTGCAGAACAACAGCAGCTGCTCCCGCATGGCGCCCGCGGGGCTGGGGGCTCCCGCCCGGGACTTGAAGAACTTGGGGACTCGGCGGGGGCGCCGCTGCGCGTGGGAAGGAAACCGCTCTGCGCTGCGCCGCCGGGTGCGCCGACTCCTTCCGCCTTCCCTGGGCGCCCGCGTCCACGCCCCGGGGCCGCCCCGCCGGGGTCCGCCCTCCTGGGGACCGCGCCTCCGCCCCGATCGCCGCGCCCCGCCCGGGTCGGGTCCTCACCCCTCCCCACGCCCGTCCGCCCCGCCCCGCGCCTTGCCCCGACTCCTCCCCAGGTCCGCCCCGGGGCCTCTCCTTCGCCCGCTTTCCGCTCCCCGCCCCGCCCGGGGCCGCCCCTCACCACCCAGCAACCCGCCTTCCGCCGGGCGCCGGGCCGGCCCCGACCCCGCCCCGTATCCCGCCCGGGTCCACTCCGTCCGGGTGCGCTCCTCCCCATCCGTCCGGGTTCGCCCAGTCCCGGGGCCGCCGCTCCGCCCAGCCGTTCCCGGGCGGTGCCCGCTGCTGATGCGCTTTTCCGTGTTGGGCTCGCGCGGTGCCGAGCTGCCGGGGGACCCCAGACGATCCCGCTTTCCCACGGGCTGGGTGGGTACAGGCTGAATCCCGGGAGGGCAAACGGGCACCCCCTCGCGGGAGGATGGACCGTTTGGTGGGGATTTTTCACTCCCTGAGTGCTTTTCTTTGTTTTTCTCACTAAGCATTTCAGAGATGAAAACTTGTAACGACGTTAACGATCCAACTCCCTATACGTGCGTCCTCTTCGTTTTACTTGGGGACACAGGCTTTGCCATCGGTGAGGGGCCAGAACCTCCCGGGGTCGTCTCATTTCCTGCCCTTTCCTGCCGCTGGGTGTGGGGGCGCTCTTCCCCATCCCCTAGAAGTCGGGCACCTCACCATTTCAGAGGGAACGTTTTTCTTAGGGAGGTAAAATAGATTCTATGATACAAGAAGGTAAGGTAGACGCGGCACAAAACAAAGCGGTGGAGTGTGTTCTCAAAGCTCTCAGAATCGCAGAGCAGTCAGGTTCCGAAGCAGGGGGGAAAAAAAATCACACAAATGCAATGCTAGAATCCGCGGCGGCTGGTTTTGTACCGTGAACCTAGGCCGGGGTTCGGGCTTCGGGGCTTTCCTCCCGTTTGCCCCACGCTCCTCCCGGCGTCTCCAGCCCCCACCTGGCCATCAAAACCCTTCCTCTGGAAAAAAAACAGAAGTATTGGGTCCTCCTTCCCAAGCTCAAGGGGAATAGGATGTCCAGAAGGAAACTTTTAAGAGGAAAATAAAAAGTGTGGGTGTTTAATCCTCATCTTCTAGAGATTCTGAAATACTTAGAAATGAAATATAATGACATATATTATGTCTGGAATTTGCTTCAAAATATTGGGGCCTCGGGTGGAAGGGCGGGGATGTAGGTGAAGCAAGATCAGCTGGGGGTCGATCATTCTTGGCGTTGGTTATGGGTATGTGGGGGGACTACTGTTCTACAATGAAGTTTAAAAACCAAAGAGAAGATAGGCATGAAGTGCTTGCTCCTCTGGTTTTAAGGGGAGGATTCTGCGCTCCGGAAGGGTCAGGCAGCTTGCCTCCTGCCCCCCAGCCAGCCCAGCTGGAGTCTGTCTCTGTTCCCAGGCACCATACCCTTGCTACTTGGGGCAGGCACGCTGCCCAGGAGTCCGGTGCTGGGTGGCTTGGCTGCAGCTCTGCGTGACTCGAGGTCTTTCGTCCAACCTCCTGGTGCCTCAGTTTTCTCCTCTGCAGGATGGGTACAGCAAAAGCTTCCCGGTGCGCATCGGAACGTTGGCCCTCCTGGACTGGCACCACCAGCCATGTGTCATTGCAATCCTCTGCCTGCCCTGTTACTAGGGCTCCTGGGCGTCCCTGGGAACCAGCCACTTGCCCAAGGAGCCTGACGCCCTTTTAATAAATAGAGCGTGGGGTTTTGAAACAAAGACCTGGGATGAGATGTGCTTAGTACTTTTGAGGTGTCAGTTTCATCTGCCCTCTTAGGAGACAGAGCCGGGGTGCGTGCCTGTGCATGCGTGCGCGTGTGCGTTCGTGCGCGTGTGTGCGTGCGTGCACGTGTGTTGTATTCATCTGCTTGGGCTGCTTTAACAAAACACCACAGACTGGGTGGCATAAACATCAGAAATTTATTTTCCCATACTTCTGGAAGCTGGCAATGGAAGGTGCTGGCAGGTTTGGCTCCTGGTGAGACCCCTCTCCCCAGCTGTCTTCGCCCTATGTCCTCACGCGGTCTTTTCTCCGTGTGCACACAGCCCTGGCATCTCTCTCTCTCTTCTCATAAGGACACCGGTCCCATTGGACTAGGGCTCAATTACCTCCAAATACAGTCCCATTGGGGTTGGTAATTCCACATGAATTTGGGGCCGGAGGACATAATTTAGTCCATAATATATATATTCATAATTCTCTGTATATATCCAAATATATTATATATAATATATATCACACATACACATGCCGACCCAGAATCTTCCTTTTGCCAAAACCCCCAGATTTGAAGGCACACTAGCTTGAGAGGCACTGGCTGTCGGACCTGAAGAGGATGATGGCATGCCCTGGGCCACCTTCATAAATACCGATTCTCTTGGCCAAACATTTGCTTCGTGCATAATGGACCGCAGCAAGGTTAAAATGCCATTCCCTGACATCGATTTAAAATGCAGCTAATCTGCTCTTTGCCACATCTACTGAGAGAATGAAGACCATTCTCAGCAATCAGACTGTCGACATTCCAGAAAATGTCAACATGGCTCTGAAGGGCCCCGGAGGAACCCTCTGGAAGGACTTCAACCACATCAGTGCAGAACTCAGTCTCCTTGGAAAGGAAAAGAGGCGGAGGAGCTGACAAAAGGTGGGAAATAGGAAAGAACAGCTACTGTCTGTGCTATCAGTAGTCGCGCACAGAACATGGTCAAGGGCATCACACTGGCCTTCTGGTTTCAGGTTCTGAGGTCTGTGTGTGCTCTCTTTCCCATTGACATTGTTACCCAGGAGAATGGATCTCTTCTAGAAACCCGAAATTTCTTGGGTGAAAAATACACCTGTCCCCAGGCCTCCTGCCCTCCCTCCAGGCCCAGGCAGAGAAGCTCTGGATGATTCTCTCCGGTCTACAAGGCCTCCGCCACCTGCATCTGCATTTAACCTTGACTTTTCCTCCCTCCTGGGAGTTCCCAGAATATCTCTTGCTTCCACCCTCTCTCTCCAATGGAAATAAGAGCCCATCTGGATCCCAGGCGCCCTGCTCCCCTTTCCTGCTGTGGCTGAGTCTGGGCCTGGGCCTCTCCATGTCGTCCGCAGAGCTCAGAGGGCGTGGAGTGGGTCTGGGTCACAGGTTCCCAGGGGTGGCCGGCAGGGCCTCAGCTCGGGCTCCGTAGGGGGGCTCCCCCCGGCTTGGGTCCGGCCCACCCCGACCACCCAGACTGTCACACGGGAATGAAGGAGACAGACAGACTGACCCGAAGGCCGACCTCCCAGCAGCCCCTGTGCGAGGAACCACAGCTTCCCTGCCTCACTCACCGGCAGGCTACTCTCCCTCCCGAGACAGGGGCGTCCTCTGCAAACACGCCCTCATTTCCATGACCCAGGCCCTGCTCTGAGCAGTCCCACACGCTAACCCACTTCATCTCCACGACAACCTTCTAGAATCAGTACTTTTATTAGTTCTCTATGCGGTGGGCAGAAAAGTGGCCCCCCAAAGTCATCCCTGTCCTAACCCCCAGGGCTTGTGAATATGTTCCTTGACACACAAAAGGGATTTTGCCAGCATGATTAAATTAAGAGCTGTGAGATGGAGAGATTATCCTGGATGTCTTCAAAGACGGAGAGAGGAAGGCAAAGAGAGAGAGAGAGAGGTTTGGGGATTGGCAATGCTACAATTCTGCTTTTGGAGATGAGGGACCACGGGCCAAGGAATGTGGGCAGCCTCCCTCTAGAAGCTGGAAAAGGCCAGGAATCCGATGCCTCTAGCGTCCAGAAAGAAATACAGCCCTCGCACACCTTGATTTCAGTCCGGCGAGACCCAGTCTGGATTTCTGAGCTCCAGCGCTGTAAGATAGGACACATGTGTGTGTGTGGCCATCAGTGAGGGCAGTGACAGGAGGCAAATGCACCATGTGCCCATGTGCGGGGGGGGGTGGGGGGAGGTGGGGGTGTGGAGATGGAGGCACAGAGTGTCCGAACAGCCTGCCCAATATCACACAGCTGCTCAGAGTCCGGGACAGGATTTGAACCCAGGCAGTCAGCTCGTGACCGCAAACACCGGGCTGCCTCTCAGGGGCCCCGCGAAGGAGACCCCAGCCCTGCCGGGTCCAGGACCACGGGCAGGTTCCTGGAGTCCTTCTAATCTCAGGAGTGAAAGCAGGCCAGTGGAGCCCTCGGGGAGCTTGTGCGGGGCGCGGAGGGAAGGAAAGGCCGGCTGACCGGCGTGGGCAGCCGGCTGGGGCCACGGGGTCGGCTCAGCCCACAGCCGCCCCGCCCCACCCCTACACCCACCTCCTCCCCCTCCGTACACCCACCTCCTCCCCCTCCGTACACCCACCTCCTCCCCACCCCTACACCCACCTCCTCCCCACCCCTACACCCACCTCCTCCCCACCCCTACACCCACCTCCTCCCCACCCCTACACCCACCTCCTCCCCCTACACGGGCTGCAGCTCGGCTTCCAGCTTCTTCTTCCGGACTCCGCCCACAAAGAAGAAGTCCATGCGGATGAGGCTTCGCCCCAGGGCCGTGTCCACCCTGCTGCCCACCACCTGGTTCGTGGAGTTGGGGACCGTGTCGGAGAAGAGAGGCACGTGCTCCGGCAACTGCACAGGCTCCTTCCTGTTGCCCTGAGGGGAGGGGACAGGTCGTGTCACACGCTGCACGGCACAGGGGAGAGGCGCGCATGGGGGGCCAGCCCTTAGCAGGGAAGGGAAGGGAAGGGAGCAGGGAGCAGGCAGCCTCCTCCGCTGCCTCCGTCCCTGTTCGGCCCCCAGGGCACCCAGAAGTCCTTGAAGTCGCACACACCCAGAAACGGTCCCAAAGCATAACCGTCGGGCTCCACGAGCCTCCACGCCGGGAGCAAGTCCGCGCAGCCCGCCCAGATCGGGACACGCCACACGACGCGGACACCGCCTGCCCAGACCCCTCAGTCACCGTCCCCACGGCCGAGGCAGCCCGGCTCCGTCTCCGACTCCTGGTTTTGAACTTCATCTTAGTAAGACGGTGGTTCCTGTCTCTCAGGAACGTGTTTTCGAGGGTCCTGCACGGTTCTGTGCGCCGCTGCCGCTCCTCTGTCGTCCTCGAGCCACCGCGCGCCCTCCTGTGGCTTGCGTGAACGTTCCACGTTGTTTACCCATCCCGCCACGGGGGGCATTTGGGTTTGTCCCCAGTCTGGGGGTCTGAACGTTTGCGCACGTGACTGGAAGGGGACTGAGTGAGTCCGCACCCGAACTGAGAACAATCTGGGGAGCCCTCCTGTCGGGGTCACTCGGGGCTCCCCCGGGCCCAGTAGCGGTTACAGGACCAGCGAAGTAACAGGATCCTGGCTTTCCCCTGGGAAATTCCGGGCCAAGGTGAGCCCACACCTTTGGGCGTGATGCAGGTGTCCGTGGTCCGGTTGCTAATCCCCAGCCCTTGGCAGGGAGACTCTGGAGGCTGGAAGCCCAGCTCAGGAGCTCAGTGTAGGATTTCAGGTCTCAGGAACGACATCTCTCCCAGGGCAGACAGCGAGCCTGCAGGCTGGGAAGGCGGACGTTAAACCTCCCCCTAAGGCCGGCAAGGCATGGCCTCTGCCTCCGATGACTGGGCTCGCTGCTCATTTTCCAGGCTGGTTCTTTGACCATCCTTACAGCCAGATTCATCCAACATTGGGTCATTTATCCAACATTAACTGAATGCTGAATGTTTATTAGGTGCTGGGGGGTAGGGCTTGGCTGGTGGGTGGAGGACAGCGATGAAGCTGGCTTTGTCCTTTCTCTTAGGGAGCCCACAGCCTGGCGAAATCGATCACTGAAACATGACAGGCTATTTCAAAAGAGTGGATTGGATATGCTGGCGGGTAAAGAACAGAAGGATCTGATCGAACCTGCTGAGCAAGGAGAGACTTCTAGAAGGAGGGAGGCACTAGAGTGATGAATAAGAGTCCACTAGACTGATAAGGTGGGAAGGGCATTTCAGGCAGGGGGACAGCACACACAAAGGCACTATTTTAGTGTGTAGGTCAGCGTGGGGAGGCAGGCAAGGGTAGATCATGGGAAGCATTGTGAGCCACCCTGAAAAATGCAGATATATTGAAGGATTTTAAGCGGGGAAGAGATATGGTCGGTTTTGTGGTTTAGGAAAATTTACCCTGGTAGCAATGTGGGGACGGATTGGAAGTGGTGACATTAGAAGCAGGGAATTTGTTTACAATGTATGTTCACCCAAGCTTATCTCCATACGGCGCACGCCACACACACAGCACTCGCTATGCATCGCTGACATCCTCATACGGGGGAAAGCATTTCAGAAGCAGACCCCTGTCATTGCCAGTGGGTTCATTGTAATAAGATCTAGAAACACTGGGGAAAACTAATACCTAAATGCTCTAAGCATTTTCTTTCCCCCAGACCCTGACTTTCTTGAAACAAGACAGTGTATTTTGCTGTCTCTGTCCGATCCGGCACCCAGCACACAGTAGGTCCCCCATAAACGGTAGACGAATGCGCTCACATCCCCGGTGCACGTGTGCGTGACAGGAACGCCGTTGGCCTTACCAGGGGGTCATAGTCTTTCAGGAAATTCCAGTGCTGAGCCCTGGGAAGGAAAACACGGGGTCAGAGTCACATCTTCCCGCGACATTTTTTTACAAATGGCTTTCGCTGTGTCAGGTGAGTGAGTCAATGCCGCGGATGCATTTATTACATCATGGGGGAACTAACAGAATCAGGTGAAACAGACACCCCCAAGCCAACCAAGTATTTACGGCGCGGCCTCTACACCGAGCCAACATTTCAACGATTAGTGACGTTTCCCGGAGTGGGAGGTGTGGCGCCAGAGGTGGTGGCCTGTGATGGGGAAGGCTGGGGGGCGAGCCCTCTGCGTTTTCAGAGCCACGTGGGAGCCCTTAAGCACATTGTGAAGAAAAGCCTCACTTTTTTGGTAGCCGTCCGATGTGTACCGCAGAGGAAGGTGGGGACCGGGCCGGAGACCGGGACAGTGCTGCTAATTTAATTTTTATTTTAATCTGTTTTTAAGAAGCTGAACAATTCTGTAAGACTTATAATAAAAACAGACTTCTCTGCCCCAATCCTCACAGCCCCCGAGCCCCGCAGCCTCCGGTCACGTTTCCAGCCCTTTCCCTGTCTCTTTGGGGCCGTCATGGTCCTAATCTGGAATAATAGATCCAGGTTGCCATTTGCTGAGTTTTTGAAACTGTAAGCATATCTGTGGACTTTCTATTATGGGAGATTCTGAGTTAGCTTTCTTGCCCCTTTTCCCTTCCCTCATTTCTTCCAAAATGATTGTATTATAGATTTTGGCTGGACTGGTGTGTATGGTTTATGCCCTTAGGATTTTCTAAATACTGTTCACGGAGCCGCTATCTAGGATCGTGGGATCTCCGTTCCTTCCTTGGACAACTTGGAGTTTTTTTCTAGAGTTTATGATCCCATTTTTTCCTGGTTTTCTTAGCTTTCTGTGCACAGATCACTGATCCCAAACGCTCCAACAAAATTGTAAAGCCCCTCCCTGTATGATCTCCCACACAGTCAAATGCGACAGGTAACTCACTGTCTTAGTCAAGTTTCTTGTCTAGAGGCCGCTGTCTGGGAGTCCGGGTCGCCCTGCTCCCACGGGGGGCTGCTGCCCAGGACCCCCCCTGCGGTCCTGACTTTCCTTCGGGGGTCCCCGCTTTTGGGGTCCCGGGCCTTCCTTTCTCGTTTACTCTCCTGTTGTGGAGAACGTCCTCCAGTGTCCATGCATGCACGCATTTCTTCGGTTCTAGAAAATTCTCGGGCGCTTCCCCCTCCAATATTTCATCTCTCCCAGCCTCCCTGTGGGCAGCTCTGTTGAAAGGCATGTGGGATCTTCCTGCTCTGTTTTCTAGGGTTCTGATTCTTCTTTCGCGAGTTCCCCCTCCTTGTCTTTCCGAGTAATCGTGATGAATCTGAGTTTATGAATGCTCACTTCAGTTGTGTTTTGTATTTCAACGTTACAGATCTTTTTCCCCTAGAGGTTGTTTCTGGTTCTTTTCCAAGTTGCCTCGTTGTTCCATGCTCAGACTTTGAACTCAGTTCCCGGTCTTCAACCTACGCTCCTGAGAC
>CM052885.1:6042247-6059761 GCA_028534135.1 Potos flavus | reverse complement strand
CACACACACCACACACACCGCACATGTACATACGCACACCCTATACCCCCATCCTCCATACACACCCCATGCACACCCACACACACCAGACACACACACACCACACACGAACCACACATATACACACCCCATCCCCCGACACCCCACATATTCCCCCATACCTCATGCACACCACACGGGTACACACACCCCAGCACACCGTACATACACACCCCCCGATACGCCGACACACCACATACACACCACACACGTTCTCACTCCAATCCGTCAACAGTTGTCGGAATTCTACCACAAAAACATTCCTGGAATTTTTCCACAGATCTTTGGTTAGATCACATCATGCTCTTCCTTAAAGCCCTTGATGGTGTCTTATTACATTTAGAAATGCGATCTTTTACAGGATATGAGATGTTCCTCCCGCTTCTTACCTTGGGGCTCCCTCCCTCCCTCCCGCAGCCGCGAGGATTGTGTTGCTTTGTTTTAAACACACCGAACTCTTCTTGGCCGCTTCTCAGATTTCAGGTCTCAGCCTCAATGCTATCGGCGCCCGCCCTCCCCTCGCTCCCCGACCCTCGACCCTCGTCACACTGTACTTCTTCGTCTCTCTGCTGCCTTGTGGCCGCCCTGTCCCGAGGGAGGCTCCAAGGAACCAGGTCTGGGGCTGTCTTGTCCCTCATTGCAGCCTCATGGGGCGACTCTCCTAGAAACGTCCGGACTGAATGAATGTGTGAAGGGATGTCTCTCGCCTGGTCAGAGGGCCAGGGCACCCCCCCCCCAAGTGCTGCCCACGAGCTGGAGGGGTTATTCCCAAGGCAGATGGGACCCCGGAGTGAAGGAGGGGGTCGTCCGGCCCCTGCCCACCTCTCCCTCCCACCCTCGAGGCTCCAGTCCGCCCGGGGCACTTTTCCATCAACACCCATTTGCTAGCTTACTCCTTCTCACGGATCTCTCTTCTTCCAGAAGCTTCCTAGACCCTGAGTTAGGCTGGGGGTCAGGCAGGGCACTCACCAGCGCTGTTGGCCCCTCTTCTCGGCCTCCAGGAGCTCCCTCCACAGCTGATCCTGCCGCACACCATTGGTTCCCCGGGCCAACCGCTCTGCTTCTGGGGCCTGGGGGGCTTGGCGACTGCCAGCGAGACCCCTGCCCACCGCTGGGCCACCCCGGGCCGTGGAGGAGTCTAAGGCCGACAGCCTGGTTGAGGGCAGCCGGTACCCAGCTGATGTGGTCCTCCGGAACCCAGGGGTGGGGCGGCTCCCCATGGGTGTGTGTGTGTGTGTGTGTGTGTGTGTGTGTAACACAGAGACAGAGAGAGATAGAGAAATAGACTGAGAGAGTCAGAGGGAGAGAGAGAGAGAGAGGCTCTGCTCTGAGCTCGGACCTCTGCTGGGACCCCCGCCTCCCCCCAACCCTAAGAGAGTCTGTGCAGGGGCCCCCCTCCCTGGCTCTCTAGAGCCCGAGCTCCGAGTGGCTGGTGCAGGCCGTGGAGAGCACCCGAGCCGAGCTGTGTTTCCAGCTTCTGCCTGTGTTGACTGTTGCCTGGGGACGGGGGACGGGGGCAGATCCCAAGTGTGTGTGACATCTGAACCCCGGGGGGGGGGGGTGTTGGAGAGAGTTTCTGCGTCTGTGCCAGGCCCAGCTCTGCTGCCCCTCAGCTCTGACCCCTGGCACCCTGGCTGGAGACCTCAAAACAGCATGGGGGAGGGGGAGGGACCAAAGCCCTGACTTCTGGGGCAGTAAGAAAAGCCTCTGGCTCCTGGCTCCTTGGCAGACAGGATACGGGGTTTGGGGCCGGACCCCCTGCCCCTCCTGGGGCCTGTGAACTGACAATAGTCATGCTTTCAGCTCCCCTGTGGTTCCGGGGCTCCCTCGAGAAGGACGGAGGTGCTATGGGAGCTCGAGCGGATGCCGGGATGGATGCGGGGATGTGGGGCGGGGGGCAGGGGCGATGCTCGGCTTCCCTGCTGGAGGGGCTCCGGGCAGGGGCCTGGCAAGCAGAAACTGGCAACACAGCGGTTGATACCTGATCTAGCCGCATCAACCTGGAGGGTTTACAAAGCACGATTCTTCATCTTGCTGAGCCCTCCGGGTCCTCTAAGACAAGTATTTCCAACCCCCTTCTACCCAGGAGGGGACGGAGGCCCTAGCCCGCGAGATTAAGTGCCTGTCCAAGGTCCCTTGGTTACTTGCTGAGGCTTGGCCTTGACTTCAGATCCTCTAAAGGAAACAAGAACCAGAGCGTGGGGATTCGCGTTCTGAGCCTTCGGCTGCGATTCTGCTCTGACCCAGTGTGGCCCAAGTCACTCCTTGGCTCCAGACCCCTCCTGCTGGGCTCAGCTAATGTCCTCAGAGACCCCTCCACAATGGCTTCTGCCCCCAGCACTCATGCCTCCAGCTCTCCCGGCTCCTGACTGTCCCCCGTATGGGTGAGCAGATGCACGGCTCTTCCCTGGACCTTTTCTGCGGGCCGATGCAGCTGGGGGTGGTGCTCCCTTCCCGGCACAGCCGGAAATAGACACCCGGACAACACAGCGCAGACAAAGCCATACTCCCCAGAGGTACGCCCGGCGCCCGGGGTGTGGGGATGAGTTCAGCCGATGCACCCGAGCTCGCACTGGATTCTGGTTTCACGCAAGAGGTGCCAAGGAGTGAAGAGGAGAAGAGGATTTGCTGGGTGGAAAAATTGGGGCAAGTACGAAAAATGTGGATGTGGGAGGGAGCACAGGTATTGGGGAGACGTGGAGGGAGAGGTGAGGTCTGAGGCTGGCGGACAGGGCCCTGGGCCACAGGGCTGGCCGGAGATGTGCCTGCGGCCGGTGCACAAGGAAAAGAATGAGAAGCCTCAGGAAAGAACAAGAGGCAGGGAATACCAGTCTTCAGGCAGAGGGCTGGAGCAGAGACAGGGTGACAGCCCCCAGCACTCGCCTGAGAAGAGGGCTGAGTGATGGGACCTGCTGGGACATCAGTCCAAAAGCAGTGGCTGTGGGGCTGGTGGGAGCTGTCTCTCCTCTCTCCTATGTTCTTTCTCCAGAGCTGGGACAGGCAGGCTGGCATTCCGTGCCCTTGACATTTTCCCAGTAAAGATGGACTTGGTGAATGCCCGGGGGCCCAGAAGTAGGCTGCCCTGGTGGTTAGTCTCTCTTCGGTGGCTGTGCCCCCAGTACAGGATAGGTCCCTACCTTGCCGAGGGGTGGCAGCTCTGACCTCCTCGAGCCTCTGGGAGAGGTCCCATGAGTGTGTGCACAGAGGGCAGTGCCTGCTGCCTAGGATGCCTCTTGTAAGGTCAAAGGCAGTCTGAGGCATGGAGCCACCTGGAACAGCCTGGAACAGCCATGCGGTTTGCTCAGATACCTGGCCACATGCTCCAGAGACAAGGAACAGGACCAAAAAGGCCAGCAGGGGCATCTGGGATGACCGAGGGCTTGATGTGTGTAGAGGCTGAATATTTCTGTGTGGGTTGGTCTTTAACTTAATTTAGAAGCTATTTCAGACTGGCAGATGGTAGAGGGACAGAAATGTGACAAAGCAAATACAACAAAATGTTAATTGTAGAATCTAGGTCATGGGTATATGTTCACTGTACCCTTTTTTCAATGCTTCTATATGTTAGAAAATTTTCAAAATAAAATGTTGGGGGGACAAAGACTTCACCTGCCAGCCCAGCTTGAACACATTCTCTTTCCTCAGTCACTGAACCGGAAAAGTGTCCAGATCCACTCTTGGTGGGTCTCCCCAAGCCCAGCCCGGGGGACCCCCCTCAAAGGGAATCAGGACACTGGGTTCCAGTCCCAGTTCTGCCAGTGACTTGCTGGGTGTCCGTGAGCAAGTCATTGCCACTTCTACGCCCCACACCTTGTGATATAACTTTATATACAACCTTCCAGGACAGGACAAAAATCCCTGGATTTGGGGGCTGCTGGAGCTGTATTTTAATGGATTTCTCTCAACCTCAAGAAGGACCTTAAGGTAGGTTCACGTAAACTCTACAGCCTGGGCCCTGGTGTGCAGGCGGGGCTCCAAAGGGCCAGGTGGCGGCAACCTGGGAGAATTCGCCCCGCTGAGTGAGGCTCCGCCCCGCGGGGCAGGTGTGGGTGGGGCTTGCTCGAGGAGCCACGCCCACTTCATATAGACCCCGCCCTTTCCGGAGTTGGCGGGCGGAGGGCGGGTCCCTGGCTGGAGCTCCCACTGCGGGCAAGGGCGGTAGGGAGCCGGTGGAGCCGGAGTGAGTGACGTTGCTGAGCAGAGAGGGGAATGGGAGCAATCAGAAATGGGGGTCAGCGGATGAGAGGCAGGGATGGGGTGCAGGGAGAGGCGGGGCTCCAGGAAGGCAGGGGCTGCGGTGGGGGAAGTATTTGCTTGCCTAGTTTAGGCTTCCTTCCTGTTCCCTAGATCTCCCCTTCCCAGATGAAAACTGTGGCTTAACTCCGTTTCCCCCGCGCTCACACCCTAAAAGCTTCATGAAAGGCCGTGAAAGCCGAAGGACTCAGGGCCACCGCTCACCCCTTTCCAGCTGCTGCTGTCGAGTCCCCAGAAAGTTCTGCGATGACGCGAGGTAATTGATGTGGAGAAAGCCACACCCCCTTGTCATCCCAGCCATTTTCACTTTAACAGTACTTTTGATCGTACCGTTTGTTAGTTCTTTGCTGTCAATTTACCCACCGTTTTGTACTCAGCCTTAAGCAATTTAACACCAGAAACATCTTTTCATGTCTTTCTTCATCATCTTTATACTTCTCTCTTTAATCAGTTTCTTAGAATTGGCGTGTCATCGTATACTTAGCCCTTTTCCCTGTTCTTGGGCGTTTACTTTGTTCCCGGATTTGGCATTAGCTCCGATGGACGTCTTTGTGCCTCTTTCTGTTGCACTTTCAACAGGACGTGGTCCTAGGATGGGATGACTGAGTCAAAGGGTGCGGACATTTTCACGACGTGCAGCATACGGAGCGTGCCTCTCCAGCCAGGCGCGAGTGTGTCAGCTGGGCTGGTCCCCCCAGAACCGGAAGCTGCGTGTCAGGGTCCCTGAGACCACCCCCAGCTTGACGAAGGGCTAGCAGGACTCCGAGGACTCAGCCTACGGCAATGCTCATGGCTCTGATTTATTTTGGCTAAAGGAAACGAAGCAAAATCAGGAAAGAGAAAAGGCATGTGAGACGAAGCCCAGAGGAAACCAGGCACAAGCTTCTAAACTGTCTTCTGTGGACTCACAGGACACGTGGGCTCCCCAGCAGTGAGTTGTGACAACACGTGTGAAAGGTTGTCGACCAGGTAGGTTCTTTATTTTATTTTATTTTTTAAGATTATTCATTTATTTGAGAGACAGAGAGCGAGAGCAAGCACTTGGGCAGGGGGAGGGGCAGAGGGAGAGAGAGAATCTCAAGCCGACTCTCTGCTGGGCACAGAGGCCCATGCAAGGCTCAATCCCAGGACCCCAAATCATGACCTGAGCTGAAACCAAGAATCAGATGCTCAACCGGCTGAGCCACCCAGGTGCCCTGACCGGGCAGGCTCTTTAGAGACTCAGTGCTCAGGGCTTTCACGGGGGGCAAGTCATGTAGGCACCTCTGTGTAGCACGTCCGCAAATCCTGAAGTCCCAGAAGGAAAGCCGGTGCTCAGCATGAACCATATCATAGCACAGTTTAGGCAGAGGGAGTCATTCTTATCAGGGAATGGAGGGAACCCTCCAGAAATCTAGGTTCCCAGAGCCCAGGGAAGGGCCAGTCTTACAAGCCGGCCGCGCTGAGGTTAGTGGTCTCAGGCGCGCTCTATTAGCTATTTTGCATTTGCGTGATTGCGCTCGCTAACACTTAACTAGTCCCCATTTTCCCCACGAGCATCCTTGATAATTTTCAGCAATTAGGCACTCCACATTTTTGATACCAATCTAGGCTCTGGGAGATCATTTAAATATTCCCTGATAGATAATTACGTTAAAAATAATAATTGTATAGCTCTTCAGGGTTGAGTGTGCTTGTGTTTCTCACTGAAGTGTGACGGCCTCATGAGGGATGGTTGACCCTCTCTGGGTTTGGTGCGGAGCCTGGGAGCTCAGAGAACCATGCCTCCCACTGGTTCCGTGGGCAGGAAGTGGGGTCCCAGGACCAGAACCCCTGCTGACCACCATGACTGGTCTCTACCTAAATTATTATTTGCAGAGGAAAATCATCCTACATAAACAGTTTGAACTTGGTTTTCCAAAATATAAACTCAGTGGTTTATATTCTGAAGACCTTGGGTCCCTGGGAATTGGGGACATTTTAAGCCCTGGAAAAAATAGTCTGGGGGCAGGGTCTTTATTTTCTTTGTTCTGGAACTTCCAACTACTGGGCAGCTGAGTGCCTTTTAGGAGAAAGCCGTTGAACCCGGGGTGATTGCAATGCACATGTGGGGCAGCAGGGGGCAGCCTGTAGCCGTACATCCTCCATGGGCTCTAAACTCTGGGATTCCCTCCCGTTCTGTTATCCCGGGGGCGCTGAGAGAAGCCCGGCATCCTGAAGGTTTGAGGCGCTCTGGAAATGAGTGTACTGTCCAGAGGTGTCCATGAAGGAATTCAGCAGTGGGCCTGGGGGAAATCAGGGCTTGGCAAAAAGCCCTCAGTTAGCAGTGGCTCTGGGCGGGGGTGATACCCCACATAGTTAGCAGCAGGTAGGGCCCAGGCACCAGCCAGCCAGGAGGGATTGGAGGCCACCTGCCGCCGCACAAGAGTGCAGGAGTGAGAGGTGGGAAGTGGGGGTGGGGGGAAGGACTGGGAGCAGCTATTTACCAGGTGGTATGAAGGGATCTGGGTCTTTAAAAACTGAGCCCAATGCTTACAGGTTGAGTCTTAGCCCGGATGAGGTCTGTGGGGCCTGAACCAGTGGTGATCCCATCAGCCCAAGCACTGGGGTGTCCGTGGTTCATGGAGTTGGTAATTACGAGAACGCGAGCTATTCGCAAACCGAGGCGATACATCCCACTCTCGCAGCAGATCAGGCTCCCTTGCCCTTGGCTTTCTGAGCCCCCAAGATTTGCCCACCCTGCCAACCCCCGCACGTCTGTGCCCCCCGGGAGCCTGGTCTGGCAGACCTCACTCCTGCCCCGGGCTCCCCCCGAGCTCCTCCAGAGGCTCGAGCGGCGGTGGTCTCCCAGGTGAGAGGCGGGGGGCCGGGCTGGAGCGGGGATTTCTGTCGGGCGGATGTCCGTCCCAGTTCCAGCCCCGGCCCCTGGGTGACCACGGGCGAGCCCCGGACCTGGCCGGGCTGGTGAGAGCAGGCTGGGAAGGCGGACGCGAGCGGCCCTCCGGCTCAGTGCACGTCTGTGCTGAGCGTGTTCGCGCTCAGGTAGGTTCTTCCAGGGAGAAGCGGGTCTAGAATGTGGGCGTGGCCAAAGATTCAAGTCCAGCAAAGTCCAGTGACCCCCAGCAGCTTGTCTCCCACGAGCAAGTTCACTGGAATCCATAGACTGAGTAAAGCAGATCGCCTTTCCCGTGTGCCTCATCCAGTTACCGGGAGACCTGCACAGAGCGAGAAGTCCGAGCAAAAAGAATTGTTCCGGCCCGACTGCCGTGCTGGTTCACTGGTTTTTTCTTGCCTTTGGTCTTACGCTGGGAGATCAGCATTTCTCGGGCCCGAGCCTGCCCGACTGGAACTTACACCGTCGCCTCTCGCGGGTCTCTGGCTCGCCGGCTGCACTCCGGCGACTTTCCAGCCTCTGTGATCCCGTGGGCCAACTCCTCGTAACAGGTCTGTCTCTGTCCATCTGTCTACCTGTCCGACTCTGCACATCTATACCTGTACATTCTTTTTCTCTAGGGAACCTGAGCAATACAGATGGGTCTTACCGTCCCTATGTTCCAGATGAGGAAACTAAGTCCCGAGAGTTTAGAGGGGGCGGGAACTCAGTCAGACGAGCACAGACTTGACCCTCTGAAGCTGGCACCTGTCTTGTCAGGTTGTAGCATCATCCCTGGGCACAGCCGGACCAGCAGGGAACACACAGGTCCACGCTCAAGAGCTAGGAATGCCTGCTTCTTCACAGGAACTCGTAGGACAAGTAATTAATCAGCACTACCCTAAAGATAGAGTCACCAGCTGTCCTACTGAAATCCCTAACACAGAGAATAAAGACATGCACCCCAATGTTTATAGCAGCAATGTCCACAATAGGCAAACTATGGAAAGAGCCCAGTTGTCCATCGACAGATGAAGGGATAAAGAAAATGTGATACACACACACACACACACACACGCACACACACAGGAATATTACTCAGCCATCAAAAAGGAATGAAGTCTTGCCATTTGCAACAACATGGATGGAAGTAGAGGGTATCACGCTAAGTGAAATAAGTCAATCAGAAAAAGATAAATACCATATGATCTCACTCATGTGGAATTTAAGAAACAAAACAGATGAACATAGTAGGGGAAGGGAAGGAAAAATAAAATAAGATGAAAACAGAGAGGGAGGCAAACTACAAGAGACTGTTAATTATAGAGAACAGATTGAGGGTTGCTGGAGGGCAGGTGAGGGGGACGGGGTCACCGGGGGATGGGCATTAAGGAAGGCACGAGATGGAATGAGCACTCTTTATGCAACTCATGAATCACTAAATTCTACCCCTGAAACTAATAATACAGTATATGTTAACTAAATTGAATTTAAATAAAGAATTAAAAAAAAAGAACAAAGACGTTTTTCACATTGCAGACCTCTGGGGACCCAGGCGAAGCAGCAGCAGAAGTTTCTCTAACGTGACCTTTTGGGCCGGCAGCCAATGGCACCCACTTTCTCAGGAGACCCCTGCCCCACGCTTTGCCCTGAAAAACCCTCACTTGCGAGCCATCCAGGAGTTCAGGACTTTGGAGCATTAGCTCCCGTTCTCCTGGAAGGGGCCTTACCAACACACAGCCCATCCATCCTCGCCGCAAAAGCTCGGGCTCGGGTCTGTGGGCTTGCTGCACGGCGGGTGAATGGGCTCTTTCGGCTTGGTTATATCCCCGAGGGTTGGCCACTGTCCTGCCTGTTGGCCGGGTCCTGGGTCTGCCTCTGCGGCCTCCTGGTGGAAATGCCTGAACCCTACGACTTCAAAGCATGAGCAGGAGGTGCCCAGGGGCCACGGTGAGCTGTCGCCTCCCAGGACCAGGGCTGGGGAAGAGGACAGGACTCACAGGTAGCCCCATTCCGCGTTTTCAAAGCAGAAGGGAAGTAGATAGGGACACAGATGTCTGTATCTCAGGTCTAGTGGGGGTGGGGGGACTGGGACACATGCAGCCTGGCTCGACAGGTCAAGGGACATGGCCCTTTCCGGCCTTGGTGTTAATCCCCAGCTGGGTGACTTCATGCTTTTGTCTCAGTTACCTTCCCCCCACGTCGTACATGAAGGGGCCGAGGCTCAGAGGGCTTGCCTACTATCTCAAAACGGGAAAGTTGAGCAGCTTGGAACCATCGCACATCAAATCCTCCCAGGGCCCGAGTTCTTCCTGCCATTCTTTACTCCCTGTCCAAGGGAAATCTTCTGTTCTCTTCTGAACAAGGGAGGCACGGAAGCCGTGTTGAAGAAGAATATTGGACAGTGGTTTCAGAGAGAAAGTGATATTTGGTGGGGGATGCAAGAGTTAGCTTTAGCTGCAAACCCGAAGCGGGCAGAAGACTGTTTTATCCACTGATGGAACTTTCACGATTTCCTGCTTAGGATTTTGCCAATATTAGCCTTGTTTTGATTCCTGTAAAGGCCAACAGCTGTCTCAGACACGTTGGTTCTACAAACTGGTGCAGAATCTCTAAATCAGGAGGGGTCCTTGGGAGACCACAAACTCAGCCAGGACCTGGGGACACCCCTTAAAGGGTCACAGTTGTGTAGCGGGAGAAAGATGTTTGCTCCGGGTTCCCAACACCAGTGGCACGTTTGAAGTTTGAATTACGGGCCCCTCTCTGTTAGAGGGCTTAGTGCCTCCGGGGAAGGAGAATGTATTTGCATTTGCATCTTGTCAATTCCCCGGGCTCCAGTGCGCTAGACCGGGGATGCGGCTTGCATTTTGCATTAGGGCTGAAATTCATTTACTGGCTTTCTGTGCAGAAAGGTGGCAAATACGGTGGTTAAGGGCAAGCACTTGCGACCTGGATGAGAGTGCTGTCTCTTGCCCTCACCAGCACTCAGATGCTGAGAGTCGCTTTGTTTATGTGGAGCTGCAGGAACACAACTCCTTCGTGGGGCGGGCTGGGTCTAAATCCCCTTTGGCTGCTTTATACTTTCCTCACTAAGCCTCATCCCACTTACTGGGAAGAAAGTGGTAATAGTTGCAGTCACCCCAGAGGGTTATGGCAACACGAAATGTCACAAACCCCGTGTAAAGAGCTTAGCAAACGGCCTGGGCGCTGGAAAGAATAATGCGGGCCAATGTGGTTACGACTGTGTTGCAGTCCACCGGAGAGAGCGACCCACCCAGAACATTCCCGGAGTCCCTGCGCTGGGTTTCTGAGGCTTGCTGTTGCAAGGGATCGCGCCCACCGAGGAACTCCAGGTCCTCTTGGAAAGGAGCCTGGTGCCGGGCGATTCTAGGAGGAGGGCTAGGCATTTTTGCAGCTGCAATAAATATGGCTTTGCCTGGCTTTCTTTATTTCCTTTGTTCTGGTGGCTTCCTCTGTGTCTGTTGGAAAACTTGTTTATCTCAGGCTGCCGGCCAGCAGAGCTCGTTTTCACCTGCTCCTGAATCATGCGGATCGCAGCTCGCAAAGACTTGGGTTTCGTTTAAGCCAACACGTGATTAATGCGCTTCCCCAGTGGACACCAAAACGAGACTCTCCCACTGCCTCGTGAGGGCACCTGTCTCCCACCACCTGCGGGTCCCACCTGATGTCGGCGCGCCGCTCTACCCGGGGACACTCTCATCGGTGTGTGGCTCGCTCTTGTCATTCAGCCTCGGCTCACAAATCATCCCTTTCGTGAGCTCCTCAGAATGAGCTCCCACTCAGCTCTCGGTCAGTCTCTGTCTCCTCTCTGTCATCTTTCATGGTTTCTAGGTGCCCCGCTTTCCTCTCTCTATATCAAGACCCGAAAAATTTCAGGGGCGTCCTTCAGTGTCCCTGATTCTATGTGTGATGTTTTCTGTAGGTGCACGGTTTTGGGGTACAGAGGGGGATCTGTAGGTTTCAACAGCTTCTCAAAGGACCCTCAACCTCAGAGTGGTCCAGAAGCTTCCAGAAGCCCTGCTTATCCACCTTGTCCCTCTAGAGCGCGAGCACGGTGGGTGTGTTTCTCCTTGCTAATGGCCACCCACTCTAGGCAGCCCTTTCCGTCCCAATGACTCCCTTTTGCCACTTCCCGGAGTCCTCCCCACAGTTTCCCTAGCATGTCTGGTTCTGTTTCTGTGAGTGAGGAAAGAGGGCCCCCAAAGGGTAGGCTTTTATCTATTTTGAGGCTGTGTTGTTAGCTGTGTCACGCTCAAGACTGTTAGAACTTTCTGGCGTGCTTTTCATCATTAGATGGTAAGTTTGCTGTCTTAGGAAGCACATGGTCTCTTTTTTCCCCTCCTGTTAATATAACTATACTCATTTTCTTTTGATAAATATTTGCTTGCAATTTCTTTCTCCATCCGTTTATTTTAAATGTGAGTACTTATGTTTTAAGTACTGTTTTAAGTGTGTCCTATAAACAGCATAAGGCAGGCTGTCCTAAAGAAAAAAATCCAGTCTGACAGATTCTGCCTTTTAACAACCAAGTTTAATTCATTTTTATTGTAATTATTGATATTTTGATTTTTTCCTACAATTTTATTTCCTATTTTCTGTTCACCCTGCTCTTTAAAATTTCTGTTACTTCTATTATTTTGAGATAAACTCTACTCTTCTTTAGCTCTTGGAAAATTGCCTATTTTTTTAGTGGTTGTCCTTAACATGTGTATTTAACTCAGTTTATAAAGGTCTGCCATTTTTCTATCACCCAAGCATTTGGGATAAAATACACAAATTCTAGAATGTTTTCACTCTAATCACTTACCGAATTTTCCATGCTATTTTTGTGCATATTATGTTTTGTACTTGAGTTCCATCTTGTTTTTATTAGCCCTCAAGTTAATTACAACTATTTTATTTAGTCAGTACTTGTTCTGCTTTTCTGGCATATTTATTACCTTCTTTGCTCATTTCTGTCCTTCTTCTGGGTTCAATTTTCTTCTTTTTGAAATAGTTCCTTTGATGTTTCCTTTACTGAAGATCTATTGGTAAATTCATTCATTTCTATTTGTCTATAAAAATCTGAATTCTTTCCATCACTCTTAAATGATGGCTTCACTAGGTATACAGTCCTATTTTGACCGTGAAATATTTTCTTAGCACTTTGAGAATAACCTCCCATTGTATCCTGGTTTCTGCCGGCTGTCCACAAACACAGTCCACGAACACAGTCCACGAACGCTGTCCACGAATGCAGTCCATGAACACTGTCCACGAAATGCTGTCCACGAACACAGCCCACACAGTCCACGAATGCAGTCCACGAACACTGTCCACGAAATGCTGTCCACGAACACAGTCCACGAACGCTGTCCACGAACACAGTCCACAAACACAGTCCACGAATGCAGTCCACGAACACTGTCCACGAAATGCTGTCCACGAACGCTGTCCATGAACACAGTCCATGAACATAGTCCACGAACACAGTCCACAAACACAGTCCATGAGCACCCAGTGCCCTGACGGGATCTGCATCTTCCTTCTCATTGCTTTCCAGATCTTCTCTTTGTCTGTGGACTTTTGTCGTGTCATCCAGATGTGAAATCCTGCTTGAGGCTATGTGTCTGTGGCTGCTGGTCCTTTTGTTATCCCTTTGCCTGTTGTCTCTCCTTCATTTCCTCTGGATGTTCTCTTCCAGAACCTATCAGATGTACGGATATGGATTCTTTTCATCTTATTCTTTGTGTCTCAAACTTCTCTTTCATATTGTGCCTCCCTCTGCCTCCCTTATGGTCACTCTGAGGCAGTAGTTCCTCTCTCTCATCTTTCACCTTGAGATGTGGCTGCTTCTTCGTTTGTTTGTTTGTTTGTTTGTTTGTTTGTTTACAGAGAATTGTGGACAGATGTGGACAATTTTCTTGCTAAAACAAAGATGATTCGGCCTCATGCCTATCCCAGGACTGCATTTTTTGGACCTTATCAAATTACAATGAGATCGGTCCTACAGACTCTCCACCTGCTCCCGGAGACAAGCTCTTTTCTTCTTGCCAGTTATTTAAGCTTTCCTACAAATTGGAATTTGGCTCAAAAGTGGTCAGTCTTGCCACTCTGTTTCTAGAATTCACCTTTTCCCCATTCTTGAAAACTGGATGGCACTTTCTTCTCCTCCAAGGTTTCTTACATGCTCTTGCATTTGACCTGGGATGAGGCCTTATACTTCCCTGGGCCACAAGCCGCCTAGTTCCAAAAACGTAAAATTAGTTAACACGACCAGAAACCTTTTTACCCTCTCTCTTGTCTGAAAATGGCGCTTCCTGTCACGTGAGAAGTCTGGGAATAGAATGTGCGGATCGGAGTTTAAGCTGCATCAATAGATTGCTCATAGTATCTGGTGAAGGTGAAGGACGGAGTTAATTTAAAAAATAAGCCCCCATGCAGAATGAATCGGATTCAGGGGAGACCTCCGGACCAGGAAGGGGAGGGCAGGGGACCCATAATTACTTAACTCCTTCCCTTCCTCGGGCCACATGGCAGACACACTGACCGATCCCACAGTCCCCGGAAGCATCAGACGCCATGGCGTGGTCCGAGTGGGCCTGGGACAGCTGCCTCCAGCTGGTTTTACAACCTGTGGATTGAAGTATGTATTCATCTGACATTCGTCTACGCCCTCATCGATGTTTTAGAAATATTTTATCTGATTTTGCTTTTATAGCTTGCTGTATGCAAAGTCCCTGCCCCTTTTGGTTGAGTTTTCTCAACTGTAAACAAGGTGAGGGGTTGGACTCCGTGGTAACCTGAGTCACACGTCCAGAGATAGCGATGTGGGCAAACCAGAACCAGACAGAATGGGCCCGGCCAGCGAGAGGTCCGACCTGTCCTGGTGTCGGGGGTTCTCGGCGGAGACAGGCAGGCGCCGTTAGTTCAGTGTTGGGCTCACGTGCACTTTTTCTTTTCACCTGGAAAGGTGATCTGACAAGGACGGAGGAGTGAGGACAAGAGGCAGCCACAGACTCGAAGCGTGGCGTGCCGGGCGTGCGAGTCAGCCGCGCTGTTCCAGTCCCGAGGCTCTCCTTCTGGGAATCTTCCCTTGCCTTCCAGGGAGCCCAGAAAATGGTGACAAATGTACAACAAGCAATTCCGTCACACAAAAAATATTTCTTTGAGTGTTTTAGTGGGGAATGCGGACAGCTGTTAGAGGCTCTGACGCCGAATTCCAGAAAGAAGGCGGAGCGCCCAAGACAACCGGCGGCACGTGTCTGACGTGGAATCTCCCCGTGTGGCTCGCAGAGGAGAGTTGCTTTGGCTCAGGGTGCGTGACGGTGACCGAAACAGTGTTGTGCGTCAGAGGGTCCCCGGGAAGCAGCGTGGGCCCCCCAGGAGCTCACCTCCCGGCCCGTTTCTGACGGCGCCTTCGCCGGGAGGGACACCAGAGGCTGCTTCGTGGGCCCATCTGCAGAGCCTGGGCTGGGTCTGAGGGCATGACTTCTGCCCTGTATCTTCATCACTGTCCGGCATTCGCCCACCCCGCACACAGGACCCCACGAGCCTTCTCGATGCCACCTGAGCAGCGGCGCTGGCCCCGGGCGCTGGCCACCTGCTCCCTGCCTCGCCCCTCGCACCCCTGCACAGCCCGGCGCCTGCCCTGCGTTTGCTCCAGCCACACCAAGCCCCTCGTCACTCCCAGGACGGGTCAGGTGTGCCTGCACAGCTGTCCCCCCAGAACGAGCACTATGCTTCAGGACGCATCCCGTCCCTGTCACTGAGGAGTCCTTGGTCCCCTCACCCCATCTGGGGCTGGTCCCCTCCCCTCTGGAGCCCCCGCCCCCACCCCACTGCAGTCTGGGACTTCCTCTGTCACGTTGTCACTCTGTATTGCAGGCATTTGCTCGTGTCTCTCCCTCCTGAATTGGGGCTGCTTGCGGGCAGGGAGCTGTGACCCAGAGTTCCAGGGGTCCTGGTCCCACGGCAGGAGCCTGGCGTATAGCAGAGGCCGCACAGACGGCTGTCGGATGAAGGCATGACCAAGGAGCTGAACGTCGCTCGAAACCGCCCAGGCTGATATACCAGGTCACCAACCAGGATGGGCTATGCCAGCAGGAGGGGGTCCCACGTCTGCTCATAAATGGAATCTGGAGGTGGTTTCCCCAGGGCCAGTTTCTGGAATGTTCTGGGCAAGAGCATCGCCGTTAGAACAAGCCTGTCCTTTTATTACACATCTGTGAGGAGAGACCCTCCTTTGGCTGCCATGTGTATGGTGTTGGGGGCCCAGCTCCCCACACAGGGTGGGTCCCCCAGGAAGCTCACCCCAAGCCAGAGAATAGAGTTTGGGACATTCGGGGGGGGGGCAGTGCTCCAGGGCCAGCGTCTGTGGGAGGACAGAAGGCAGCCTGGCTGGGTGGGGGGAGAAGTGGGGGGCGTCCCAGGGGACCTCTGCAGCCAGAAGAGCCCTTCAGAGTTGTCCCAAGTCAGAGCAAGGGGCCAGGCCTTTACACCCCTGTGTTGACTATCATAGGACGCAGGCTGTCCCCAAGGAGGGGGCATGTTATGGGTTCGTGTCCCTCTAAGAAGATACGCTGAAGTCTCACACCTTGTCTGTGCAAATAGGAAAGCATCTGTTGCAAACAAATAGCATTTAGCTCTCGTCTCCGCAGAGCTGACCGTTGCCTTCAAGAGCGGTGGCCTTCCTGTTGATTCGGAAGGACAGACTGTGGGGTCACACCGCTGTTTCTTGCCCGCGGGCAGATACTGCCTTCAAACCCATGGGAGCGTGTCTGCACTCTTTGCCGTTCTCTTAAGTGCTGGAGGTTAAATGGGGCCGCAGAGGTCGCCGACGCCGACAGGGACATCAGGGGCAGGTGCTCGCCGAGCTGGAGAGCGGACCGCGTACGCTAGGTCGGTGGGGGGGACACCGGTACCTGCGGGTCAGGGCACCGCTGACCGCACCGCGGCCCCACGAGCTGGCTGTGTCGGGAACGGGCTGACGGCCTCCCCTCTGCCCCTGGGCTCAGCCCCCCCTCCCAGGACCTGGCCTCCCCTCCCTCGGCACCGACCCCTCCCCCTCAGGGAGTGCTGCTTTGCGCCCCCAGCCCCCCCCCCCCAAGCAGACTCCAGGCCTGGGAGGGGAGCGGAAGCACTCTGCTCGGTCCCCTCTCTGGGCGCCTGGCCCTGGGAGCAGGACCGGGGGTCTCGCTGTGACCCAGGCCTCTACGATCGGCTCTCTGCAAAGGGCCTTAGGGAGAAAGTTCTCTGGCCTTCCTTTCTTCCTTTTGTGGGCTCTCCCCCCTGGGCTCAGAGACTCCAGACAGCTCGAGGGCTGATATGATGAGTGGACGGTGCTCAGGGCGTCAGTCCCGAGTCCCGGTCGGGCTTCTCCTCACGCCGAAGTCACGGGCTTACCCGGAGCGCCCGGCTGGGCAGAGAACCCCGTCTCCCGTGTCCCCTGGTTTGATTAGGCTCTTCTGGGGGATACGGTCTCTTGAGGGGTGCATGGTCGGCCCGCAGACATTCTGTGAGTGTAGATAGGGGAGGAGGGCGGGGGTGAGGGCACCCGGGTTTCCCCTTGAGAGGGAAAAACTGAGGGGGCAGGTCTTATACCTTCTTGTTACCTGAAGTGGGAACTTCCCCGGCACCTGCCTTGAGGCTGAGACGGCCACTAAGGGACAGGATCCGAGGCAAGGAGGAGATGAGAACCTTCTCCCTCACCCCGCCCGAGTACCGAGCCCACACCCCTCGCCCATGAGCTCCCCTTGTCCCTGAGCGCCTGACATCAGGGTCCCTCTGTGCGCGGTGAGCAAGTCAGAAGGTGTGCGTCCGCAGGTGTGGGGGGTCAGCCGGGTGACCTGGGGTTTCCACTCCCCGCCCTTGTCCTGATGAGCCTCCGGCGAAAACAGAAACTGAAATGTGCCCCTAGGGAACTCCAGCCCCCCAGTGAGGTATCTCCGGACCCCATGGGAGCTGGGAGGAACACTGTTTGAGAAACACAGTTCGATACTTTTCTGCGAAGTCCCGAATAACATTAATTCCACACAACTCTGTGATTTGGATTATTGTCATAAACCAGATGATTGCGTTGTGAAACTTGGCACGCTCAAATGGAGATCAAATTCGGGAATCAGTCCAGAAATGCTCTTTATGACAGGAAGTGGTATTTTCCTCAAAACGTGTTGGGAGTTCAGGGCCAATCCAAGGCCATCTTTGGGAGAATCCCGTGCATGTCTGGAGTTGATGTGGAAAAGGAGAGGTATGAGTGTGGGTGGCTGACCTACTCTGGTCCTCATGCCCGCCTGTGTTTCCAGAACAGGAAAGCCCCACAGCCATGAGGGAGCTCATCCCTCAGTCCCTCAGTCCCTCAGTCCCTCAGT
>CM052885.1:6010160-6041747 GCA_028534135.1 Potos flavus | reverse complement strand
GGGGAGGGTTCTCGGAACCTTCCATTCGGCCTCTAGTGCAGAGAGGAGGGGAAGAAGGAGTAGAACGCACTTCAGGCCTTCCGGAAGAGAGCTGCCGTGTAAACAGAAAGCCGTAAGCTCGTGCTCAGGTGAAGAGCAGGAGGTTCCTCCCGTGCGGCCCCGGGGCGGCCCCCGGGCCTTCTCTCCCCTCGGGCTGGCGGACTCCGCACATCCGGCTTGGCCTCTCTGGTCAGGGGCCTTTTCGCAGGGACTGCAGACAAGCCGCCCCCTCAGAAGTGAGCAGCAGCATGGGGTTCCACAAAATGGGGTTCAGAGCCCCACGGGACGGGCCCATCCCCGTTGAGGACGAGACAGGGACTCATCGTATAGCGGTGCCTGTGGGGGGCTTAACCCACCCCGAAGCACGCCTGTGTGTGAATGGACGTGCGCGTGCACGCGCGTCTCAGACCCCAAACCTGCCGGGCTGTGGGTTGAGGGCTCTTCCCGTGAGGAGGCGCTGGGCCCCGAGGCCGCAGGCCCCGCACACCCAGCCGGGGAACGCGCCTGCCGACAAGAGCTGGGAAACCAAAGGCTTTTTCCCCGTGGCCTCAGCTCGCCCCCAGCCCTAATCGCCCCGGCGCACCCGGTGGTCTCTCTCTGGGCTCGCCCCTGCTGCTTGGGTCCTGGCCCGGGCCCCCTACCAGCTGTCTCTGGGGGGTGGGGGGGTGCTAGACAGTGGCAGCTTTTGTCCTGCCCAGAGGACAGGTGGTCACGTCAGGCCTTTGGCACTGGCCTCCGTGCTGGCACAGACCCCTGAGGAGGTGACACACCGGGGCTTGTCGCCTGCTGCCTGGGGCTCAGGTTGCCAGCTGGCGCTTCCTCACAGGTGTAAGGCTGCAGCGCAGGCCTCTGCACCCGAAGCTGCCCCGGGAGCCCGTCCAGGGTCTCGGTGGAGGGGACATGGGGCTCCGAGGAGACACGTGAACTCGGAAACATTGAGCTCCTCGCGAGGCTCCGGCTGTGGGCCGCTGAGCCGGGGGCGGCCGGGGGCAGCTGTGCCCTGGCTTCCGAGGCACCTCGCTCCCCTTTAGCTTGTCGGGAGGTGGGTCTGGCCGGCACCCCGCGCCGTCTTTGGTATTCGTCAGCCAGAGGGGACAGGCCAGGTCCTGGGGTTTCGGCTCCATTGGAGACCACAGGGTGGGATTTTCCAGGGCTTTCTCCCCGTCTGCAGAGAAAAGAGGATAAAGGATGGTAGGTCCTAACAGCGTGCCTGGTTCACTTTCTGCGTGTAGCTTCCACGACTGCCACGGGGCTGCCGTGGCTGGACAGGGCGGAGGCGCGCTCCGCGGTCCCTGTCCTGGCCGCCCGTGGAGGGGAGGTCCCGACCGAGGCCGGGCAGGGGGAGGGGATGTGGGAACTGACCCCGCTGCCGGCGCTTGGCTCTGTCCCTGCAGTAGGGGACCCGAAGACTTGAACCCCCTCCCCCGCCGCCCCGTCCCATCTCCAGTCCAACCAGCGCGCAAGTCTGGAGGGCGGGCCAGCGTTCCCACGCGCTTTTCCGGCGATGCGAATTATTTCTGTTTGTTGCGATGCATGTTTGCCGAAAGAGTAATAAATCATTTCTGTGCCTTTAGCAAACTTCCTGTGTTGCTCTTAAAAAGGGATCCTCCACCTTCCCGGACCACAAGGTTAAGGTAACCCCGCTAGGTAACCCTGATAGGCCCGCTGCGGGGCAGACGGACAGAGAGAGAGAGAGTGAGGGCGAGGGAGAGGTAAGCAGCACCCCGCAGCCCTGGGGGTCCCCCGCTCGCATGTCCTCGCCGGCGCAGGCATCTTCTGAGAAAGCGGCGCCTTGCATTTTCTGTCACCCAGTGTGGCTTTGGAGGGCTTACAGCAAGGAGCCCAGGATGCTGCCTCCCTCCTCATGTGGAGGGTGTCTTTGGAGCTGCCGGCTTGGTGGCCAGGGTGCCTCTGCCCTGCCTGGAGGTGGCGGTCGCTGGTGACGGGGGCAGGCCCTGCTGGCTGGCGGGGGTCGGGCAGCTCGGCTCTCCCCACCGGCCGCGCTGGCTGGACCCACCCTTGACCTTTGTGGGCAGTCGGAGGCGTCAGTGGGAGCTCAGAGCCTTGGCTCCAGGCGCCCGGGCTCCCCCAGAGGACCGGCCACGCCAGCTTCAGTGACAGGGGTTGTGGCCTCGTGAGGTTGGGTTCTGCGGAGCCCCCTGGAAGCGGCAGCTGGAGGCTGATGCTAGGCCGGGGCTGGGTGGGGGTGGTGACGCGTTCCTCGGAGGGGGGCTCCCTGGCGGCCCAGTGTCGGGGGAAGCCCGTCCGCTGCTGCCCGGTCCCCTGCAGCCCGGTCTCTGGTGGCCCCACGCATGTGCCAGGTGGCTGGCCCGCTGAGCTTGCCGGGCGCCCGGCACCCCGAGAACGTGGGCCGGGGCTGGCCGACTTGCTCCTTCTGCTGGCCGCCGGGCGTCTCTCCGCGCAAGGCTTCGCTCTGTCGGAACCCGTGTCGCCCTCGGCCTGGTGTCCGGCACCGCTGCCCGCAGGCGTCACCCGCTGTCCTGTCTCCGCAGGGCCCGCTGCTGCGCTGGCTCAAGGTGAACTTCAGCGAAGCCTTCATTGCCTGGATCCACATCAAGGCGCTGAGGGTGTTTGTGGAGTCCGTGCTCAGGTGCGTGGAGGGGCGCCCAGCCCGGGCTGGCCTGGGGGGTGGGGGCGGGGAGCAGCCAGCTGGGGGGGGCCACCGGGGCTGCCACCTGTCCCATCCAGCACCCTCCAGCACCATCCAGCACCCTCCCGCCTCCGTGCCCAGGCCCTCCCGCCCTCTCCCCGCACTGCTCCTGGCCCTTGGCGACACGTGTAGGATTTCCCGAGTCTCCCCCGGCCTCCCCTCGGCCCCCTGGGCCCCGGGGCGGGGTCGTGCCCCCTCCAGCAGGTTCCGTGCTGGTCTGCGCACCCGCCGGGGCCTGGCACCTCCTGGAAGGAATGTCAGCGCCGCCTCCGCCCTTGACCACCGAGGCCCAGGGCAACCCCAAAACCTAAACCTAAGCCAGAGCGAACTGACGACGACAGCAATTTTGCCTTGTTTGTAACAAAAGTGAAATGGGTTCGCTGTGGAGAATTAGGAAAATACAGATAAGCACAGACAGCGAGTAAAAGTCACCTGTACTTTTACCACCAAGAGAGAACACTGCTGGCTCAGGTGCGGGCGTGAAGTGCTTTAGGAGTTTTTGTTCCTTTGTGTTTTGCTTTTTTTCCCCCTAGTTTACAGATAGGCCTATTTTTTACTTAATTTGTATGAAGATGGAATTCTATCGGACATATCTTTTGAGAGCTGGTTTGGAGGTTCTGGGAGGGGAGCGCAGCTACTGATATACCCTTGACCGAAGACCGGCCCCCTCTGTCGGGAAGGTCGTCCTCTTGGACTGAGCACGCGGCTTCGGGGGGGACACACGTGCAGTGGTGGGGGGGCGGGGACACCCGCCTGGCCAGCCACATCAAACGACTCAACCCTGGCGATCCATGGGGTGACAGATGTCGCAGCCAGGTCGCCCTCACATCCAGGAAATATTTTTTGAAGCCTGCTTTTCTCCTGTTTTGAAGACGCCCCGTGTCATGAGCTCAGGGGGCAGATCTTGGGAGCGCCGCACACAGCTGGCTGGACACCTTTTTTCCGGAAGCTCCCACCCCTGCTTCTTGGCCTCCCCGGCCCTCCGAGCTTCTGGAGTGCTGTCCCAGTCCCCTTTCCCTGCCTGCATGGCGGCCACCCACCTAGAGGCCTGGTCCCTGCTTCTCCTTCCCCTGCCTGTGCTCCCCGCGTCTCCCGGTCCTGCCGCCCACCGGACACCAGCTTGTCTGCACGTCTGGCTCCTCTTCCCTCCCAGCCCCTTCCTCTGGTTGCCCTGTCGATGCCAGTGGCCTCACATCCTCCCTGTGTCCGGGCCCCAAACCTCAGGGCTCGGACCCGTCTGCTCGTGCATCCCCACTCCCTTCCCCCACTCCCTGCGCCCCACAGCGCCCCGACGGGTCACCCATCTTGCCTCTGCTTTCTCCCTTCCCTCTGTCTCCGGCTCGCCGGCCCAGTTGTGGCCACAGGCTCGCACTTGGTCCCCTGCCTCTGGCTCATGCTCCACGCGGCTGCCGGCGCCTTTTCGTTCAAACCAACCATGGCCGCCAGTGTGGTTCTGTCCGAACACAGACCGGCTCCTCCCCCGCCCGTCCCCGAGGCCTGCAGTGGCGCGGATTGTGGCATTGGGTCGCAGGGTGTACGTGAGCTAACTGGGAGTGCTCCAGCTGCCCGTGGTGTCACGGGCCCCAGACTGACCTGCTTGCCCCCAAAGTCCGTGGTTCTCAGGCTCCATAGTGTGGATGCCCGTTTGCTGGAGAGGTAGTAGAGAGAGAGGTCTTTACTATCTTAAGCTGGATCAAACTATTTCTCCTGAAAGTATATGTAGAAATAATTCTTTTTTTAAAAAGATTTATTTATTTGACGGACAGCACAAGCAGGGGGGAGAGCAGTGGTCAGAAGCGGAGGGAGAAGCAGACTCCTTACTGAGCTGGGAGCCCGACACAGGGCTCAGGGATCCTGGGTCCTGGGATCATGACCGGAATCAAAGGCAGACACTTAACCGACTGAGCCACGCGGGCGCCCCCGTACAAATAATTCTTTACAAGACCGTCAGTGTGGAACTTTTTCTTACTGTATCTGTATTTTTCCTGAATACAGCTGTAATACATGAACACTATTTAAAAAGTTCAAGTTTAGAAATCTATACTGTGGAATAAGTTCCTCACAGTCCCCCTGCCCGTAATCACGGTTAATGGTTTCGAGACTCTTCTTATCCCCCCAGTGGGATCATTTATCCTTAATGTTCTGCCGCTTGCTTTTTTCACCTGCTTTCAGTTCTTATCAGTGTGTGTGGCGCTACCTGATCCTTTTAAATGGCTTTTCCCTATTCTATTCTATGGAGAGATCATAGTCCAAGAAAACAGATGTTGAACCAACAAGTTTGTTAGAGCAAACAGACGATAAAGCTCACCGGCTCGCCTGTTCCTTTGACCCCCCAGTTGGCACTTGGTGCGGTCGTCCTCCTCGCCAGGCCGTTCTGTTCTTCCCACCGATGCGGGGGCTGCGGCCGACTCGCCCTCCACCTCTGTCCCTCGGCCCGGAGTTGGACAGAGTAGACGCTAAATGTTCGTGGGCCAGGCCTGAGCTGAGAAGTGCTAGTTACCCCTCGGTGAAGGGGACCATGGTCCTCAGTCATCCGGGGTGAGCGCCGAGACGGCCCCGCGGGGCGGGAGGAGCCGGCCAGGTAGCTGGCTGGGCAGTGTGGCTCCTGGGAGGGGTGCTGGTGGGGGACAGATGTTAGGGAACCCTAACGGCGGCTGTGCGGTGCATTCATTTAGGGAGAGTCGTACGGAGGGAACACACTGAAAGGGCACCGTGGGGGAACCCCACCATTTAAGGGGTGGAGGCAGAAAAGCCCATGGGGAAGTCAGAGGCAGGAGGGAGTGGAAGAGTGAGGTTACATGTCCCTGCAAATGGGTTGTGAGGCCATTGGTGGGCCAAGCTAGAGTGGTGGCCAAAGGATGATTGGGTGACACAGGACACTGGATACTCAGGTTTGGAATGAGAGCCTTCGGGAGTCGAGGACGTTTATCTTAAGCGGGGCGAGATGGTGATACGTTAAAGGCAAGGAGGCAGTAGGTGAGAAAGGCTGACGCCCCTGGCAGCCCAGGGGGGACGGTGGGGCTGCAGGTGAGGGCTCCCCAGCACGTGACCTCAGTGATCAGGGAGGAGGGTCCCCTACTGAGCGATCCAGGAGGGAGCAGCATGGGGGGCAGCCCTGAGAGTGAGGAGCAGACAGACTCGGCTGCTCCTGGAAGGCACGTCCTGAGCAGGACAGAGGTGTTCCTTTAAATTGATCCACGGTGGGCTCGCAGGGAAAAGACTGGAAGGGTCTGGGAAGACTGTGAAAAGCCCTGAAATCAGGAGTGGGCTGAGAAAGGGGCCAAGGGCTTGGAGGCTTGAGGGGAGCGAGGCGCATTCCGCCAGCATTCACAAAGCCCTGAAGGAGGGCTGTTGCTCTCCAGGACCGGGGACAGAAGGGACCCGTGCCCCTGCCTCAAGCAGCTCCCCGGCTGGGACAGGCAGGAGAGCCCTCCACACGGGTCCTCGGAGGGCGGGCAGACCATCTCCCAGAGCAGCTGGGCAGTGACCGCGGGGGAACGACCAGCTCGGAGGACGAAGCAGGGGCGGCAGTGTCGGCCGGAGGGTGGAGAGAACGGTCTCGGTTGAGTCCGAGATGTCGAGTGGGTTTCTGGAAAGCGCTGGGGGTGGGGAGCGTGGCGGGAGAGCGCCCGTTCAGGAAGGACGGCGGCAGCCCCCCCGCCCCTTGTCCCCGGGGAATCCCGGAGCTTCGATGGCAAGAGGGGAACGCAGGGGGGCCGAGGCCGTCGCCGGGCCATCCGGCTCCCCTGTGAGCTGGCCCACGCCCTGCCGCCCGTGGGCACCAGCCAGCTTCTCTGGCACTCGCCTCCCGGAAAGACTCCGGCGCGGCTCCGAAACCGGGGCTGTGCTCGCCCAGGGCCCCTCAGAGGCACAGGACTGAGTGGGTCGTAGGCTCGATGTCCAGTGAGAGCAGCGCACGCGAGGTTCCGGGCAGCCTCCTTCCCGCGTCCTTCCTGCAGCTCCAGCGGACACCGCGCCATTAACGCCCGAAACGGCTGCTTAGCACGTGCTCCCGGCGGTGTCCTATCCAGAAAGATCCAAGTAGTCTCCCCTCTGACCCCAGACGTTTCACTCAGCTGAGTTTTCTTTTCTTAAGCTATGTTGACCGAGGCCTTTTTCTTACTAGAACTTCCTCTGTTTCTGGCCCGGGTCATGTGACCCACACTTGCTTCTGAGGTAACTTAATGCACGTCTTGTCTGTCCGGGAAGGTACGGCCTTCCAGTGAATTTCCAGGCCGTGCTCCTGCAGCCGCACAAGAAGTCGTCCACCAAACGTTTACGGGAGGTTCTGAACTCCGTCTTCAGACACCTGGATCAAGTGGCGGCTGCGAGCATCCTGGATGTAGGTAGACACTCCGCAGACGGCCGGGTTTCGGCACGGACGCCAGCCTCTCCACGGGGGAGGCACTTTCCAAAAATGCAAAGTGCCCTGTTGTTAAGATCTGCGTTTCACACAGAAGAGGCCGCGTGTGCGTGTGTGCGCGTGTGTGCGTGTTTGGGGGGCCGGGGCAGAAAATGCAGTCAGAGCTGGAGAGCCTCCCGAAAACGGGAAGACGGGACAGCACACTGCGTTCGGCGTGCAGAGCGCCAGTACGCCGTGGTCTTTTGCAGGCGTCCGTGGAGATCCCTGGGCTGCAGCTCGGCAACCAGGACTACTTTCCGTACGTCTACTTCCGCATCGACCTCAGTCTTCTGGACTAGGGACGCGCTCCCCCGGCACGCAGCCTCCTGCACACGCCGTTTCCCCTGCGCCGCAGAACCCGGCGCAACTCAGACTTTGAGAGAAATTGCTCACAAAAGTTAGTTATAGTTGTATTTATTTTTTTTTAAGTTACAATAAAGAAATGCTCCGTCCTTTGAATGCTCCCTTATCTTCTAACATAGTTGGAACTGCGCTTTACATAAACAGGGCCCGCCTGCGAGTCGGTCACCTCTCCTGGGTTTTGGGCCTTAACGGCCACCTCGTGCGGCCGGAGGAAGCACGTCAGATCCTGAGCTGGCTGTATCATTGGCCGTATTTCCTAACGGTCACTGGGGATGGCCCAAAATCCCAGCCACGAAAGGCAGTTCTCACCTGACCGCCCACTGCTTTTCACCCTTCTTTCCACAGACTCCACGTACAGGTCACATCACGCAGCCGGAACGCGGCCTTGCAGGACACGCGTGAAATCTGTGTCACGGCCAGCCTCCAGATGGGGTCCTCTGGGTCACAGGTTTATAGGGAGGGAAGCCATCAGGGTCATCCTTTCATTATATTAATTTATTGGCTAAACATCGGGCTCATTTTATGATGTGGATACTCATTTCATACATTTATTGGCATTGTCCAAAATATTATTTTATTTTTTAATGGAAAAAAGCCATTAATATTCAAACGAAAGAATCACATTAAAAAACTTAATATGTAAGAAACAGCCTCCAAGAACATTCAAGCAGCAGTCAGAGGGAGGGAAAAATATGTCAACAGCCCATCAGTTTTCCTCAAAATATTACTTGATACAATACAACCCAATTCACTGGCTACAACAATTCATAGAATTTTTCACTGTTTTCTTGAGATGCAAAGTTCACTGTTGCAGTGTTTTCACATGACCAATCAAGTGCTACTTCTCGGTTAAAAAGGCCACGGGTAGACTCATCTGATTGTGAAGAATGTGCCTTCACTGCTGGGGAAATCTGCTCCCAAGAAAAGAAAACTGAAGTCTGTGCCAAGCCTCTCACAGCTCATCTCTTTCCAAATCGTCCAGCTCCACGTCACTGAGGTCAATGTCGTCTTCCACGGGAAGCTGGAAAACAGAGCCCACGTGAGGCCCCGCAGGGGCTGGGGGATTGCAGAGGAGGGGCTCACGACAGAGCAGTCCTTTCTAGAGACGCCCCAGATTCAGAGCCCGTTCCTCCTTCATCCAGCTACTGCTTTTAACACTGCCTATTATGTCATAGCTGGAAAAGCTGAGAACTCAGATGAAGTATGAATTTAACAAATACCACCTCTTTGACACCAACAGCCATTTAGCTTGTCCTTTGGAGGAGGAAGGGGCAGAAGTGTGCTAGAATAAACACTAATTTCAAAGCTGTAACTGTGTGTTTCTCAGACACAGAGTAAATGAATTCCAGGTTAAATGCTCAGCTTCGGGGTGATAATCGGGAAGGAAACCTCTCTCTGTCAAGAATACCCAGTGCCTCGCAGCCCTGAAAGGCTGCGGAGGTAAGGACGTTTCTGACACCACGCCAAGGCGTCCGTGTGGTGGAAAGGACTTGCCTTACAAACAGCAGAGATGCACAGGGTCAGGGACGGTTAGAAGCGGCTGGACAAGCAGCCCAATGACAAGTCCCGCAGGCCCCCGGCCCCCGGCCCCGGGGACTCACCTCGCCATCCTTGCCGTCCCAAGGCTCTCTGGCGCTGATGGGGGGGAAAGCCCCGCCTCCTACAGGCGCTGTAGAGCCCCGGCCGAACGAGAGCTCCCTGCGGGGGAAATGACCAAAGCAAGCACATCTGGATGAGGAACCGATGCTTTCAAACGAACCGATGCTTTCAAACGGCTACTTGCCTACTAGGTTCCTGCAGAGGCATTTGTCACCTCTTGCTCCTGAACAGTATGATCTTATCAAGCAAGGACAACAATGCAGCCAGGTGTGAAATTACTCCGGTCCTGGTATCAGGTAAAACCAGCTATCACCAATCATTAAGAAAATATTATTTTGCTAAAATACAAATTAAGTACGCAAAAACCATCAAAGTTGATGTAGAACACAGGCACAATCCTGACAGTTCTATGAACTATTTACCTCCTCTGTACTAAACAGACAACAACAAACCAGAAAAGAAAAACTAGTTGAAAAGAAATGTGAATAAACTCAAAGCTGGGGTTAGAACCTGTCATTTCCAATAAGTGAGTCCAAGGGCTCAATCTTGTTACTTATTACCCTCATGCCTTTCCTATGGTCTTGACACTGGAATCAAGTGTCAAGAAAAGGATGATATTTGAAAAGGATGACATTTTTCTAAGTATAGCTGACCCCGGAACAACACGGGCTGAACTGTGCAGGTCCATTTACAGAGTTTTTACACTACAGTAATGTAAGTTATTTTCTCTGATTTTCCTAATTACATTTTCTTCCGAGGTTTACTTCATTGTAAGAATATGGTATACAATACATAAAGCCTACAAGGTATGTGTTAATCAACTATTTACCAAGAGCTTATTATCAGCTCTACAGTAGTGACTAGAGGCAAGGTCTGGGTTGAAGAGAATCACCTTTGTGACAGGCACAGTTACGAGGAAGAGGCATTAACCAAAACAGTGCAGCGTCAATGCCCTGTATCTGCCCGGAAGGTGCTGAAGTCAATTTTAGGATGAGCTGAAGGGCAGGCAGAGAGCTCTGTACTTTGGGCTTGGGAACCCCTCGTGTTGTTGGCACATCGCTGGAGTCACTTCAGAAGTATGCTCGTTTCCACATAACGACCTTCTAGAGCTAATGGCCAGAAACGGAAGCCGTCCTACCCGAGGTCAGGGGCACAGAGAGTGCTAGGGTGGGAAGGCGTGAGAAAGGGCTCCCTCTAGCCCATGTGAGACTTTTATGAGAATCAGGAAGAGCTCACTGCCAACGGCACAAAATGGCAAGGTGGCCATCACTCTACAGAATCCTTCCACATAAAAGAGAACACAGCTCTTACAGGAAGATCATTTAGAACTCAAACATCTAATTCTCTAGAATGCCAAACGCCATATCCACCTACTGCCTGGCCTGTGCAAACCTAGTTTTGAACCCACACCACACAGAATGAAGCCACAAAATAAAAACAACTCAAGAGAGCAAGAAATTACCTGAGAAACTCATTAATGCCTTGCTCGCTGAAAGACCCTTTTAGAAGAGCAAATTTCATCTTGCGTGCATTGATGGCTGCCATGGCAGGGTACCCAAACCCTCCGATCCCCAACGCGTTTTCAAGTTCCGACTGGGCTCCAGCTTCGGTCCACAGCCATCTAGAAAAACAGGCTGTTTTTTAGGGTAAAGATCCCTTTCAAATTAGTCAAAATCTAATTAATGGGTATTAAAAAGATTACACTCCAAATATTTTATGGAATGAAAGGGATGTAGAAATAAAAAGGAAGTTTACAAAAATAACGTATTCTGGACGTGCTCTTAACTCCAGTTCCTCTCTTATAGTCCCTAAACGGTACCTCCAGAATCCCGCAAATCTACAAAATTTTCCTCCCAGCCCCTGAAATACCGTCCACTAAACCTGGTAAGTTTCCTGGCTTTATTACCTGAACTCCTACTAATATCATTTGTAGGATTATGCATGCTCTCTAGGAGTGTAACCACTTCTTTGTAAATTTACTGGTATGTCATTATTCAATACCTATGAACACGCTCAGCTGCATTTCTTTACTCAACTGCTACAACAGTGAGGAATAAAGGGCACCAGGAGGCTTTTCTGGGGGGGCACAATCCTGGCAACTCAGGTCACCTGAGTGGGACAGTAGGGGCAGGAGGCAGGCGGGACAGCAACAGGTATTGAGGACGAGAAGCAAAATGTTCCACAGGAGGCAGACGTACTTCGTCCTAAAAATCTGCCTATGTCTAGCCCTCACTTGGAAAAGGGTAAGAGAACCACCCTCTACTTCTGCTTTATCTAGCCTTCAAAGCTGTGCCAGAGTCCAGTTAGGTGACTGGGTTTTTGCTTGCTAGCTCGGACCCCAACCACCATGTAAAATGACTGCTGTGAGAAAAAGTACACCGTGGCACAGATGAGTGTCTTCTGTATAAAGAAGAGACCTGCATTTTTTTCCTTCTAGATGATGATGATGATTTACCTCTTAAATTAAAAAAAAAAAAAAAAAATGCCAGAGAGAAGCAGGGACACATCCGACAGAGAACACAATGGAAACCCGATACTTCAGGAGCACGAAGCTCTTCCAGCCAAATCCTACTGAGATAATAATAACTTACCCCCACATTTTCTTTTTGTATTTGTCTGCCAACTTTAGAAGAACTTCTAAGTACGAATTTCTGCCAGCGGCTCCTGATTGAAACAGAATTTTTTCAAGGTAAAGATAAAGGAGTCCGGCAGGTTCATGGACTGAGCATGCGCCCTCCGAGCCGGGAGCCCAGGGCGGCCAGGGGGCCCCTGCTCCTCGTACCAGTATCCAGGATGTGGGGCAGCACGGCCACGACACACAGCTGGTGCTCCTCACACGTCTTCTTGGCGATGTCCTCACTGACGATCTGTGGGCCCAGAAGACAAGGGCTGGTTGGAAGGCTGCTGACACGAAACCCAAAGGTCAGCGTGACGACAAAGACTTGGCATCATCACGTTCGCTAAGGAGCAAAGTAGTTCATGTGACCGAGTGACTCCCGAATACGACGGCCTCGTAGGCACCGCAGCACCAGCGACAGCTCTGCTCCGTGACGGGCTTCTGCGATGTGTCCCTAAGCCCACCCTCCAGGGTGCCAGCAAGACGTCTGTGCCTGTGCACACACACAGGCTGTCTCTGGAATGACAAAGCCTGGGTGTGGCCTGGCTCGGACAATCGTTTAGACAGGTATGTACGTATTATGTATGCACGAGCCCTGGAGGCTCTCTGTGCCTCCGTCTCCTCCTGTAAGATGCAGCTAAAAGCATATTTACCTCTAAGCATTCCTGTGGGAACTGAGAGACCGGACGCAAATGCACCTGCACGGCGCCCATCACACGCCTATCCGCACAGAACGGCTACCGCTCGGAGAACGAGGACAGCGTGACCGGCTGCATTCTGTTTTTAAGCAGCTTGGTACACCTGTCCTCACGGTGTAATTATTTTAGTACTAAAAGTTATGAAAAGCCGCAATTTATCAGACAAGTCTTCCCCATCTGCAAGTACAATAACACTTCAAAGAGAGTGCTTTAAAAGAGAAGGGAAAGAGCTCATCTGAAAAGACGAAACGAGTGTCATCACGGAGTCCGTGTCCCCGCCAACAGACTGGACAGGTGCTTCTTGTCTTGAGGGATGGAAGCGGTTTACCTCAAGCAGCTCAGGAGGCGGCGCGTTCTCAGAAAACAAATCCAGGGCCCGGGACACGATGTCAGACCGTGTCCGCCCCCCATCATAATCCACAGGAGACTCTCCCTTCTGAAATATCTTGATTGTAGGAAATCCCCTAATCTATGAAAAAGAAAACACAAGACAATCAAATTAACATTATTTTTTTTTAAGATTTTATTTATTTATTTGACAGAGAGAGATCGATCACAAGTAGGCAGGCAGAGAGAGAGAGGGGGAAGCAGGCTCCCCGCTGAGCAGAGAGCCCGATGTGGGACTCGATCCCAGGACCCTGAGATCATGACCTGAGTCAAAGGCAGAGGCTTTAACCCACTCAGCCACCCAGGCGCCCCTCAAATTAAACTTAATAAGAAATAAAATAATGTCTATGGGTTCTAAAACTACCTTATAGGTAATTTAACGAAACAATATCCCTGGCCTGCATCAGGGATCAGGAATGAGACACAAAGGTCTGTTAATCAGGTGGTTTTCACAGTCGGCTACCAGGCTTAGCCAAGTCTTATTCCAGCCTTGCCTATATACTTAATACAACATATCTGTTCTAGAACAAATGGACCAACTTCAAAAGCAATAGTAGCGACCCGTAAGTGCCCAGGCAAGCTGAAGATTCGCGTTAAGCACACAGCAGAAATAGTGAGATATTGGATTAAAAAAAAAAAGATAGTCTTGAGTTGAAGACTTAATAGTTTTTAACAATCAAGTCGTTTAGTTTCATTACAAACGGCCAATCAGCTCCCCTCCTACCACACAGGCTCGGAATACTGTGTGAAGTAACAGCTGAAAAGATGGGGTATTTCTGAAAGAAACGAGCCTTACAGACACACTCACCCCGTATCGGCTGGCTAGAAACTGGTTCGCGGTGGCATCCACGGCTGCGAGCTTCACTTTTCCCTTCGTTTGCTCTTTGACCTCTGTAGCGGCAGCAGCCCATTCTGGCTCGAGGCTACGGAAAAATATTTGTACCTTAAAAGTGTTTTTAACTCTCAGCACAGATAATTGAACTGATGTGTGCGTTTCTGCCCAGGCCCGTGAAATCACACTTGGACACACGTTGTGCGTGTGTGTGGCACGAAGTAACACCACCCTTCCCTCCCCGGCCTTTTGTCACTGGCCTCCTCAAATCGGGATGTTGGCTCCCTGCTCATCTCTGAAAACACGACAGAAGATTCTCTCGGCCCTAATGCCAACATGTAACCATCACTTAGAGTCCAGAGTTTTTCTGGAGATCCAGGTCTGGGTCGGCTTCCTCGAAGCAAGCGAGCGGACTGTAATTGAAAACACTGTGACTCAAAGAACTCGGTAGAAAGCGCTTACTTTTTGCAGTGTCCACACCAAGGAGCATAGAATTCAACCATCCAAACATCGTCACTATCAAGGACGTTCTTATCGAAGCTGTCGTCCGTCAGCTCAATCACATCCTTCTTACTTGAACTTTCACTCCTACCCTGTCACAGGTGACGTTGAACACATTAAACTAGGCGTGGCCAGAAAGCACATTATTCCTGTTCCAAATAGATTTAACAATCTCGCCCACATCTTAATAAAGTCTAGAGCTTTTCTTTCAAGTGAAAAGAAGATTTTACTCAGATTGGGGACGGTCCTTAATAGTATTTTCGCGTGTTAAGCACGGTTTACGGTCAATTACCAGTAGCTACCGTATAAGCTATCACATGCCCCTGAATTCTGTCACTTGCTATTTTGTTAAGAGAAACCCCACACTGCTCAAAGAACCACCCAGTAACACTAATTCAGACTGGGCACAGCTGCTCTTTCATCCCAGGATGTTAAATGGACAGTTGCTACCTTTCCATAGATAAAATCCCTACCCTTCAAGAGAGCTAAATAAACATTTAATCCTTTTTTTTCCCAAAGAGTTTTCTTAAAGTTTTATTTATTTAAGCCCTCTCTACACCCAATGTGGGGCTCAAACTCACAACCTGAGATCAAGAGTCCACACTTTGACTGAACCAGCCAGGCGCCTCCAAAGAATCTTCTTGAGTACCAAAGCTCAGAAGCAGTCAGTTCTATTTACTGCTCTCTGGTGCCTGGGCCAAAAGCCATGGAGGTAGGGGAGACTACTGTGCCCATTAAATGTTGGCGTTTGAAATAAAAGGCAAGAGCGTGGAATCTCTACACTCCTTACACAGAATCATCTGTGTAAGGAAGCTAGTTTTATTGGTCTCTTTAAGAGTCAAGGGCCATTTTATCTATATCTGTAAGAATTTAACGCCTCTTCAAAAGAACGTTAAGTACATCATGGTTAAACATCACATCTCCTACGTGGAACATCTAAAATACCAATCCACAGAACAAGAACTTCTTTCTCTTCTTCCCTGTCCATTTATATAGAATTTTCCAGGATTTCAGGCTGATTGCCAGATATAGGCCAAGAGAGCATTCATATTTCATCCCTCTTTGCCCAAAGCCCATTGGTCTTTTTCTCTCTCCACTTTAGAACTACAAAGGCCATAGGATCCCAGAGCTTGGCTCCCCTGGCTGGAGGGCTTTCTCTGTCTACAGCCCAAACTCTTCCATTTTGGCACTATCCTCTACAAGGAGTCCATATTCTGGCACCAGAATCATGACACACATTAAAAATTAACATTATACAGCCTTACTTGTTTTCCGGAACTATATCCGCCACCCCTTCCCCCAAGGCGATCCTTGACGAGCTGGCGCAGAGCACTGAGAGCAGCATCTACGATGGCTTCACCAGTTCTGCCACCTACAGGAAGACAAAGGACAATCGGATGGACAGGTGGCGGTGAGCTGGGTGCGTGGAGGACACTACCTAAATCTGTCAGCTTTATCGGATGTTTGAACACCCCCAACAGTACGCACGTGTATTTAACACACGGCCAAGTTCTCCCTACAATACATCTTGCACTAGACTTTTCACTAGGAAAACCAAATCCCCTTCTTCAGTTTTAGGTTATTAGTGTGAACAAGAACATTCCGTTCACCTATTAACACCATCTACAAATGAAAGTAACTCACAAACGTTTACAGAACGTGCAACATGTACACAGATGAGTAAGAAACTTACCATCTAGTCGAGAAAGCAGAGAACATTTCTAAATACAAATTACCAACTGAGAAAAATAGAAGAAACTATTTCTACGATAATGGTGAGAAAAAAAAAAAAGTGGACAAAGTCGGATAGGAAATGTCTGAAGCCAAGTAACTGGAAAGCAATCCAGGCCTCTTTTTTCTACCTTGCTTACAACACAGTTACCTTGGGCTTTTTTAGGTTCTCTAGCTGAATTTAATCCTAATCTAAGAAGTAACAAACCCTGTAACTGAAACCCAATTATGACAACAGCCTTTAGAAATTTCACTAAAAACTATATACTCGAGGAAAAGTCAGGGGGCTATTAAGGGACTCGGAAGTGTGCGGATAATATAGGCCGTGAGGTTATCTTCAGAGTTTAAAACTAGCAAGACGCTCACAAAATCTCTTTGGAAAATTTCATCTCTTTTTTTTAAATAGCTTCTCATCAAACTGCCAAGGAAGAGAGAAAAACGTCTGAGAACACTTTCAGACTTGACATCAGAAAGAAGATACAGCGCAGCCACATTCAGAACACGTTGGAACCGTGTGGTTCGGCGGCCCCGGCGGACACGTCCTCGAGCGGAAGGGCAAGCCACGCACGTAGCACAGCCTTCTGTTCCTTCTCTAGCTCCAGAGGCCTCCACCCCCTGAACCAGCACCCCTGCCTCCGATCTACCTGGAAATACACCAAATGGAGAAAAGTACTAGCAAGAGAGGGTTTTCTCACTCTAGACCGAGAGCTGGCGAACTCTGCGAAGGACCAACCAGCACTTATTTGAGCTGGGCCGGCCGCCCTGTCGGCCGCAGCCACCGGATGCCACCGTCTCAGCGGGAAAGCAGCGACAGACAGTATGTCACACGTGTGACTGGGTTTTGAAAAACTTTATTTACAAAAACAAACGGGCCCTTGCTCCTAATTTTTACCTACCTGCTCAAATTAAAATTCCAACTAGGGGAAGGGAGTCGTTAGGAAAAGTCCTTACCTTGATAATCTTCTGGTCTGTTTTTGTTGGAGCCAAAAATCTTAATGGTAGGAAAGCCCTGAACACCGTATTGGCCTCCGAGAGACTGATGTTTATCTGCGTCAACTGCGCCAACTTTTACAACATCCTGCGAAAACGGAAAAGTATTAGCGCTTTTTCTTTCAACTGGAGCAGAGTCCACAAAAACCCACCATTTGATTCTTATAGACTCAGGGACGAGATGGTAAAGGGCAGGGTTTGGTGGATAAACAGAATTAACGAGGGCTCTAGTCTGGACAACCCTTCCTACATGGAATGATGGGTGAAACAGAAGTCAGCCTGGAGGGAACTCTGCAGCTCCCAGAATCACTATGATGAAGAATAATTATGTCACTAATCTGGAAAACTGAGTTAACAAAAACAGACAACGTAAAAATTGAATGTATGTTACCCCTTGGCTCCCTACATGATTCTGGCACCAGAACGAGGGTTCTGAGCCTCAATATGCAAATGACCTTCCTGTCCTACACTACGCCCGGTTCATACTGATTTACACATTCACAGGGGACCGCGGACATCTTAGAAACTTACTTTTAATGCAGTTGCTACTTTCTTCCATTCTGGTGTCAGCCTCTGGCAGTGGCCACACCTTTTAGGAGATAAAAACACAAGGCAACAATTAATGTCTTTGATCCCCAACTCAAAAATACTCCACCAGGGCGTCTGGGTGGCTCAGCCGGTTGAGCTCAGTCTGCCTTCGGCTCAGGTCATGATCTCGGTGTCCTGGGATCAAATCCTGCATCGGGCTCCCTGCTCAGTGGGAGCCTGCTTCTCTCTCTCCCACTGCCAGCCATTCCCCCTGCTTGTGCTTGCTGCCAAATAAATACATAAAATCTTAAAAAAATACTCCCCCAACAGTCTACCGAGTGACTTGCACAGGGGAGGGGGCTTGCAGGGAACACAGGTACTAATGAAACCTGATCGGTGAAGAGAAGGAGCTCGCCATTTTAAGGGGCTTTACTATAATCCTTTTTCACATACTAACTTAAAAAGTTTCCAAATTATTGTTTAATCAAATTATATGTAAAGACTTTAAACTGTCCCCTGTAACTCTATCCCTGAACTTGAGCATTTATCTGGTCAAGTGTACCTCGGTGTGTGGTCTGAGTTCTGTACGGCCAGGCGAAATGCAGACTCTTGGGCGCCATGAAATCAGAACGCCTAGAGAAGGGGTTCAGGAACCCACATTTTAGTAAGATCAGCTAGTGATCCTTAAACCCATTAATGTTCGATATTCCCTGATCTAGGCCAACCTCTTCATTTTATAGATGAGACCATCAGTACATAAGCCTAAATCTCAATGCTTTTTGGCTCCCACAGCAGCATGTGGGGCTAAAAATGTACATGTAATCCCAAATTTGTAAGCCTCGCAAGCTGAAAAGTCCTCGATACCACAAGGTGGGGGTAAAAGAGCAAGAGCGAGCGAGAGAGAGAGACGAGAACACAAGGAAAAACAACTTTAATCTTTTAGGGAACAGTATTTGAAATAAATTATTGTGAAACATAACATATACAAATGAGTGCTTTTAAAAAATTATATATACACAAACCTGTTGCATTTATACCATTTATCGAGGTTGCAGATGTTATACTTGTTCATTTTCATGGTTGAATAACATCTATTGTATGAAGATACCATAACCAGTTTATGCATAGGTGATTAGTTTTTTGTTTTTTTTAAAAAAACAAAGTCAAGTATCCTAACTAGGTTTCTAAGGACCTAATGAGCAAATGCCATGTTCCGGGACCAAGAAGAGCCCTTCATACAGAATTTCATTTCATCGGCACAACACTGAAGACAGGCCTTGTTATCTTCATCTTCCGGATGAAGAGACTGAGGCGGAGAAGTTCCGAAAATCGGCCACTATCACACAGCCAGATAGGTCTCTGACTCCAGGTCCCACGTTCCTAATCACTATATACTATCACCTTCCACAGGGGCCTAAGCTTAATCCAGTATTTTAAAAGTCAGGACCGTGGGGCTCCTGCGTGGCTCGGTCGCTAAGTGTCTGCCTTCGGCTCAGGTCATGATCCCAGAGTCCTGGAATCGAGCCCCACGCCAGGCTCCCTGCTCAACAGGAAGCCTGCTTCTCCCTCTCCTGCTTCCCTGGCTTGTATTCCCTCTCTCGCTGTCTGTCAAATAAATAAATAAATAAAATCTTAAAAAAATAAAAGAATCTTCTGGGAAATGTCCTGGAATGCTGCTTCTACATACGTCTATCTAGTATCTTTTGCTGTCCACGTGTTCCTACTTAAGAAGTCCAGGAGTCAAAATTGTGTAGGACTTTGTGCCTCTTTAATTTCAGTTTATGAAAGGACTCAAATCAGAGATTGTCAGACTCCATAGTACCTTCAATTTCGGTATGAAGCATAGTAAAGGCAGATCAAAATGCCACATAAATCTAAACACAGCACACTCTAACCCAAGGGTTCCTCACTTGTGGTCCACAGACCCCAAAGGTGTTGGTGGACAAAAATCCAGGGGCTCCAAGAACTTTTGATTGGGGGGGCGGGTAAACACCTCTATTTTGCTAACTTGTAATGGAAATGAAGGCCTTCCTTCAATGATGAACATTCACAACACACCAACCATCACAAATGAAAACTCACAGCTACTCTTAGATCACTGCTGCAGCTGCTACACGTCCCTTCCAACCTTGTTTATGCTCATCACTACTTCAGGATTATGGTGTCTGGCTGTTTGAGAGCTGCTAGATCTTGGTGTTCACTGTCCCAGTGAACGAGTACCACATAACCACATCAAGATTTATTTTAGTATTTTGGTTCCCTCTGTAACCCTATATGCTTTATTTTACACACAGAAGAGAAAAATCCTTATTCTGGAAAAAATTCAAAGCCTTCACCAAGCTGCCAAGTCTGAACACAAGAAGAGGGGAAAAACACCTGTTCTAATGAGACCTCCTGGTCCCCAGAACATTAGGAAGCAAAACTGCCATGTAAAAGTAACCATTAACTACAGGGTCCGGATCCGGCCTCTCAATGATGCTCTTCGGTTTCGTTTTGGAATGAGGTATGTTATCTTTATATCATAGCTCCCCAAAACAATGTCAGTTACTCATGCCATAAATTAAAAAAAAAAAAGATCTAATTTGTAAAAATTGCATACAAAGGCATTCAACAATAGAACAGTTTGTACAATTACTATTTGTACATTTACCAATATGAATGAATGAACCCATATAGAATGCTCATTTGGATTTAACAAAAAAAAAAGAGAAGCTTTAAAAAAAAATAAAGGCACTCAGATGAACAGTATTCATCTACAATGTAGCAACATAGAAGTAGAGGGTTTTACCTTAATTTGCGACACTGGACATTAAGTGAAATAGTCCATGAGGACTGGTAATGAGTTTCCAAAACTCAGTTTCATGGTCTTGCAAAAGAAAACATTAAAGCAATAAAGGAAAACCTTTCATCAGGCATATCCTAAAATGCACCCACTCAGGTAAGAAGAATCTGTAAGAATTTCATTTACTACCCCTATATGAGTGTAGGGGGCACAGCTCACATCTAGAAGGACTTCCTGAGGTCATTTGCAGGACACAGCTGGCTGGGGCTCAGGTCTCCTAAGGGTACTCATGGTCTGCTAGATTACAGAAGTAACGGCCTTATGCACATTTTGCAGTCTCCGTTCATCTGTCTCTACACTTGTCTACTTGTTGGGTTTTTGTTTTGTTTGCGTTATATACTTAACTATATAAACAATTAGTGCCATATTGTATTCTCACTATGTATAACTGTGCACCATTAATTTCAAAGATAACTGCATCTTTACCCCATAAGGGTTTGGTTTTTATCCCCCAGCAATGCATGTAAGGCAAGAGAAGAATTTTCGAATTAAACCAGTTTTTAATGAAATATTTTTGGAAGCAACTCTCTTCAAGAAACAGAATGGAATCAATCACTAGTTCTACCCTTTCCTGTGCCCAATATTCTTTCAGCATAAACAAGTTTCCCTTCCATCAAGATCCTACTTACCTCACCATTGAGAAATACCTTCTTAAAATTATAAGGATTTTCTTTCTTCTTTTTTGCAACAGTTAACTACTTCAACCATATTTTTTCAGTGGACTCGATCTCCACGGCCTTTTTTTTTTTTAAAGATTTTATTTATTTATTTGACAGAGAGTAGGCAGAGAGTCAGGCAGAGAGAAAGGGGGAAGGAAGCATCCTGCTGAGCAGAGAGCCTGATGCAGGGCTCGATCCCAGGACCCTGAGATCATGACCTGAGCCGAAGGCAGGGGCTTAACCCACTGAGCCACCCAGGTGCCCCAATCTCCACGGCCTTTAACTCACACCACTTTGGGGAGTCTCCTACTTCCCTCTCTACTTCTTTTAAACAAGCAGTAAACTAGATAAACTAGATGACTGATGACTGAATAACATCACATTTTCATATAATATTTTCTCTAATTTTACAAAGTACCATATATAACCCACAACGGCTTTCTACTTACCACGGAGCATAGAATTCTACAAGCCACAAACTATCACTTTGAATAACTTCTCGGTTGAAATTTGATGGAGTCAGCTCAATCACATCGTCACTGGAGGAATAGAGACCGTTTGCTGCCAGGAAGAAGGTGCAGCTCATCAGACCTGCAGTGATGACACAAAGCAAAGCATGAGCGAAAGGGTTATGCTCTGGCGGCAAACTCAGCAACGGGAGTCTCCTTCAATCGCCCAAGGTCCTTCCAGGTCAGGGCCCTTCTAACCCCCCGCCCAGCCCCCCCCCCCCCCCCCCGCTGCTCCTGCAGCCCCTGGAATCTCACGCCCCCTGGCGCAGGGCACAACAAGGACACAGGCCACACTTTCATCTCTCGAGCCTCAACTGGGAAAAGATTTCTTACTTCATGCTTATACGTGAACATCTTCATTCTTTACAGTCACCGTGGGAGGTTTATACTACTACTGCCATTTCATGGGCGAGGACACTGAGAGGCACTCCTCTCAGGAGGCTACCCTGTGAGCCTGGGCAATCCGCGCAGCATTTATTTCTTGTGTTATGCAGTCGTAATATTAGCACACCACCTCTATTACTTTCTTTTGAAGGAAAAATCACTTGCTTCCTCCACTGGGACTCTATCAAGGGCAATAACTGCTTGTATAAATATTTTTATTTCTGCTAACACTATTCATGGCAATCTGTAGGCACTTACAATGCGGTTGGATGAGCTTACAAAGAATTTTCTCGTCAATGTTCTAAAGCGAGGATGGAGTCTTGTATTATTATTATTTTTTTTTACCCATATATTTACTTTTTATTGAATTTGTTAATGTTACAGAGTCCTTGCACTGCCAGGAGTCTTGTATTATTAATAGCACAGTTTAGGCACACTGTGGACCAAGTGCGTTTTTGTTGGCTACTCTAGGAACTGAAACGTAATTTTTAACAATTATGTACGAAAACAAGTTCAGAACTGACTTATGACTATCTTAAGAACTCAAAAGTTTTTTGAGTTGGTAGTACGATCAAAATTAGACCTCCTCCTTTTAAATATATATAGGACTTCTTTGTTTTCCAATTGCATTGCATCTAATACCTCCAGAACAATGCTTAATAATGGACTATTAGTGACTTTAATATTTTCTCATTTGCTGGCTTTTGGGCTGAAACATAAACTTTATGATATGAGAGAAATTCCTGCTACTTTTTTTTAGCATCTGTGAAGATGATCCTATAATTTCTTTTGTTTAATCTACTGATGTAACAAACTGTGAAACTGACCCGTCCTCTAAGGCAGTGTGTGCATACGCCATCTTAGTCATATTTTCATATGCCTTCTAGATAGAATTTGGAAGATTTCAAATGGAGCTTTTTTGAATAACCAAATGGTAAACTTCTGGAAGGCATGTACCCCAATGTTAACTGTTCTGTTGCTAAATCTTCCGCCTTCTACTTACATAGCACTTTCAATTTTCACATCACTCTCACAGTAGACTACTTGGTTTTTCACAGCATTACTAACTAGAGAGCAGGAATAATCCCGCTTTTGTAAATAAGGAAACAAAGGCACATCCAGTGGCCCATCCGTGGTCTTCGACTTCTGTTTCCAAGTTCTTCCCATTAAACCGCTATTGTCTTCTTACTGCTCAGTATAAAATGGTTCAGTAGGTCATGGGCATGAATAAACAATGTAATTATACTGTTTAAGAATACTGCATCTGAGGGGTACCTGGCTGGCTCAGTCAGCAGAGCAAAGCATGTCATTCTTAATCTCAGGGACGTTGAGTTCAAGCCCCACATGGCATGGAGACTGCTTTATTTATTTATTTTTAAAGACTTTAGTTATTTGACAGAGAGAGAGAGAGAGAGAGAGCAGGGGGAGTGGCAGGCAGAGGGAGAAGCAAGCTTCCCTCTCAGCAAGGAGCCTGATGTCGGACTCGATCCCAGGACCCTGGGATCATGACCTGAGCCAAAGGCAGGCACTTAACTGACTGAGCCACCCAGGTGGGGCTGGAGACTACTTAAAAAAAATATTCCAACTGTGTATTTTACTAAGGGTGACGTAAAAGGTTATCATGCAGGGATTATGACCAGATTAACTTTCTAGAGAGTTTTCTGGCTGCAATGTGGGACAGTGGTGTCACCCAAACCCAGGGAAAAGATGGAATGGGCAACAGTAAGACATGCTACTGGGAGATCAAGTAGGAGACTGAAAACTAACTGCTGGATTTAATGACAGATTCCTGGGGCCCAGGACGGTTGTGGTGGAGTAGTGAAAATAAGCAACAGCCAATCTGCAAAAGACTGGAGAGTAGGAGGGAACAAGTTGATGAGAACAACGGATAACTCTTTGAAACAAGTCTTATCATGAAGAGCACAAAAAGGCAAGCAAATGTGGGGTGGAAGGAAGGAAGGTTTCTTTTTAAAGACAAGTGATCTGAGCATGACGGGAAAAAATATGGGGAGTGAGAGAGGCTAAAGATAAAGTGGAGAAATAATGAAACAAAATGCTTGGAACCAGAGAGGGAGGGAACCAGAGCCAGTGACAGGGGTAGCCTGGGACAGGATGACCTCCTTTTCCACTTCCGGCAGTGGGAAAGGGTGCATGTGGATGGAGATCAGGCCATCCAAAGTGGGGCTCTCTCGGTAACTGCTGCTGTCCAATACAGTAGCCACTCACCACATGTGGCTGCCCCAACAGGCACTGATGGTATAAAAAGCCCATTAATTTTTGAAGACTGGGTAGGGGGACAAAAGTACTGTATTAGTATTTTTTATATTACTTGCTAAAATGATATTTTATATACACTGGGGAAATATATATTAAAATTAATTTAATTTCTTTTTTTACCCTTTTAATTTAATTAAATTTAAATTTAATTTAATTTCAATTAAATTAAATTTAAATTTAATTTAATTTGTTTCTTTTTACCTTTTTAAATGAGGCTATTAGAATATTTAAAATTAGATATAAAGTTTGCATTATTATCTCTACTGTATTGTGCTGCTCAATAATCTTTTTGTTGCTGCAGGACAGGTTAAGAGGAATTTTGACATATTTAACAAAGCAAGTAAATTAAGAACCTAAGCAAAGAGAGTCTTAATTCTGAACAAGCTTAGAACTTAAGACTGGTCCTGCAAAATCCTCCATAGAGTTCTACTTTCTCAAGTTTATCATTTTTTGTAAAATCAACATGAATTAACACTTGTCCAATGCACTGAGCTCACTGTGGAATTTTCGAAAATGCAAAAGAAAACCCATCAACAGTTCCACCAGAATGGAAATATTTTGGTGAATATTCTGATATCTCCATGCAATTCAGAGGTCTAAAACTTTATTTATATTCATGTGATCTCACTACACATTCCTTTCTGTAACCTTTTTTTCACTCAAAATGAGTTAGACATTTCCTATATAATTATGGATTCCTTATCACCTTCACCCCCTATATAGCCATTCTTAATGGCTCTATCACGTTGCCAATCCACCCCTAACAGAATTTATTTCCAATTTGTCACTATTAACAGACTAATGCTGAAAATTATTATACTTGCCTTCCCCCTCAAATAAATATAAATATTTCCTTAAGAGATAATCTTACAGGAGAGATGGGGAATAGCTAATATTTTGATGTATGTATCTGTCCAACTACTCTCCAGAAACTGACATGTTAACTACGAATAATGCTTAAATGACACTACCTACCAGGCACTGTCTAAACAACCAAGACATATTAACTCATTTTAAGAACTCTATGTGGTATGTATTATCATGCCCATTTTTAGACCAAGAAATAAGAGCTGCAGAAAGGGTAACTTGCCTAAGGCCACATCATTAGAAAGAGATGGTTATGCAATCCAACTTTTTAACCAAAGGACTGGAGACTGCATTAGTACAATCCCAAGGAGGGTCATTAGGTAGATTGTGGCAGGAGAATTGGTTTTTTTCCCTTCTCCTATCAATCAGGGACAGCAGGCTGAAGTCACCTAAGGGATGGGCCATGATTTTTACCTCAGGAATGTGCTTCCCTTTCATACAAAGATGGTCATCACATCAGTATAACACAGACTTGGGCTTTTTTTTTTTTTTTTTTTTTTGCTAGAGTTCTTATTTGTCTTTAAATTTTGCCTAATTCTCACGAGACTCCTCTTTCTTATAAATGGCTCTCCAATGGAAATGTCTTGATAATAAAGATTTGAAACCTAAATTCCTTAAAAGGCAGTATAACCTAGTAGGGTTAGAAAGAAATTAAATACTCAGAAAAACAGTTTAAAAGACGTATAAATTCCAACAGCATGAAGGGAGCCAGTAACTAGCCCCTATGAAAACCCTCAAGAAAACAAACAAAAAACCCCCGGCCACTTAAGATGATAAACTAGGTCAATCTCCACTAATAATGTTCTGTTTCTGAAATTCACATGGCAGTTCCACTCACTGATAATGAGCACCAGTGGGAAATTGGAACATCCGAGGGTCTAGAATCTCTGTGAGCAGATGGTTTTGCCATCTGTGGCTCCCCATTATTCCTCCACAGCAGTCAGGGATGCTATAAACCCACATCAGCAACATCTCTGTCCCACACCTGCTAGCAAGAGTACATGATCCCAAAGCAGTCATCTAGAAACCAAGAGGGCTCCCAAAAAGGTTGACTACAATTATTCAAATAATGAGTTAACCGACTGAATCACAGACTCCTTCAGAGCCGCCTCTGAATTCACCCGAAGGAAAGTAAACAGAGACTGGAATCTTTTCCCCTCCTCTATATTCTCTCTGCAGTCCTACAGCAAATATTTCTATCTCGCTTACCCTCTTGAGACCTGTATGAACTCATTCATCCTGACAACAACCCAGAGTTGCAGTACTAGCCCAGAGTGGTTAAGTAACTTGCTCCCGGTCACACAGCTAGTAAATGCGGGGGCGGCCCGGGGCTCTGGTCTGCATCCAGAGCGTTCCGGTAACGCCGGTAAGAGCGCCTGGGCTGGGTTGGGACCCAGGGGCGCCAGAAAAGGGACGGGATCATCCTCAACCTCACTCACTGTAGATTCTAAGACAGGCATTTACATAATTCATGGAAGTCTGCGTTCCATTTAGTTTTTGAAAGTTCGACCACATTGAAAGTGCTTTTGGAAGGCACCGTTCCCTATCGCAGGCAGCTCTTCGGTCTGATTCCAGGGCTGGATTTTGATATTTCAGTTTTCATTAGTGGGAATGCCACAGAACAGGCGGTGAGCCCGTGGCTGTGCCGCACGCAGGCCGGCGTGAGGACAGCGGGCCCAGATCAAGGGAGCCCTGACCCTGACCCTCACAGGTCGCCCCCGCCCCCAGCCTCCGTCCGCCAGGGATCAAGGTGCTCCGCGCGGCTCCCACGCAGCTCCCGGCCTCCGCTCCCGCCTGGCCCGGCCCGCCGCCGCCGCCCCTCCGCCCTGGGTTCGCGCCCGGGGCTCCACGTCCCCTCCCCTGGGTGGGCTGCGGGAGCCCCGCCGACGTGCCTCCCCTCCCCAGCGCCCGAGTCCGGCAGGGCCCCGCACCCTCGCGCCGGCCGGACCCGCCATCCCCCACCCCAGCTCCGGCCAAGGCCGCACGCCCGCCCCGCCGGGACCTCCCAGGCGGCCCCCCGAGACGAGGAAGCCGCCGCCTACCCAGCACCAGGCGAGCCATGCCGAGCGCCCGGGCCGCCGTGTAGTCCCGCCGTCGCCTGAGCTCCGCGCGCCGCGCCCCCGCCGCCCCACGTCCCGCCCTCGGCCCGCGAGGCTGGCGCCGGGCGGCGCGGCGGGGACGGGCCGGAAGGCGCTCGCCAAGCCGTGGCCGCGGCTCATTGGTCCTGGCGGGCTTCGCTCATTCGCATAGCCAATGGGAGGCGGCCGGGTACAGGTTCCCGGTTTGATTTTTTTTATTGGGGGCGGAGCGAGCAGCGGAAGGAGGGACTTGCTGGGGGCGGGGCGGACCAACCTCTCCTTTCTCGGTGGCCCTCAGATCCCCCCCACCCCGAACTGGGCTTTCAGCGCTTCCCGCCCGTCCTGTAGAGTCCGGCGTTTGGTTCTTGTTATCTTAAGGGTCTTTCTTCTCTCTTTCCCACCCTGACCTCTAACGAGCCGCTTTTCCAGCCGTCACTCATCCCTTGCCCCCTCCACTCCCCACCCCTTATCCTCTTTGTCTCCAGGGAGGGTAACTTTTTTTTAGGCCCTCAGTACATCTAGGACCTTATTAAATGACGTATTAATTTTTCTTTTCTAATCTTTCTCGTCTACCGGACGAGTATTCTGTCAAACGCTTGCTAAGCACGTACTGTATATTCCATAATTGAACATGTATTTATTTTTGTTGAATTACTTTAAAAGTTCCCATGTCCAGGACACCTGACTGCAAAACCTTCTTGCTGATGGATCAGGTTCTCTGTGCAAGCCCGTGGGGCTTCAGCTTCAGAGCTCCTCAGCTCAGGGGTTCCTTCCCTGCCCTGTGCGGCGCCTTAGCAATGCGATCAGTGGTCACGTGTGTTGCAAAATTTGCAAAAGTAAAGTATTTTAAGCGTAGCAGGCTAAGATACCGTATCTTTCCACTCTGATTTCTCGTCCTGTGTTTGGAGTGGACTTAAGCATTTTGGTTTTGTATTAGTAATGGTCTGTTTCTCTGTAGTGCTTAATGCGTAAGATAGCTCGGATTCTGGCCAAAGCACTTAGCATTTGGTGGGGTCCAGGACTGGTGAGGGCCTGTAGGGCTTCTTGGAGGAAGTAGAACTAGAGCTGAGTCTGAAAGATTTGCCAGGCAAACAGAAAGTCATCCAGGCACAGGAAGCTAAGGGAGTGAAGAAGGCCCAGTGGGGTGAGCTGACACCAATGAAAATATAATGTCAGCCACAACCACATACGAAATATAAACATTCCTGGCAGCCAGGACGCCTGGGTGGCTAGGTTGGTCCTGGGATCAAGTCTCACGTCGGACTCCCTGCTCAGCGGAGAACCTGCTTCTCCCTCTGCCTGCCTGCTCCCCCTGCTTGTGCTCTCTCTCTGATAAATTAATAAAATCTTAAAAAAAAAAAAATTTCTAGTAGCCACATGAAAAAAGTAAAAAGAACACCTGAAACTAATATAACACTCTATGTTAACCATACTGGAATTAAAATTAAAAATTAAAAAAAACATTAAATTTAATAATAGAGTTTAACCCTAAATATCCCCAATGTTATCTTTTCAACATATAATCATATAAAAATGATTAATTAGCTATTTTTTTTCATGCCAAGTTTTTGAAACCCAGAATACATTTTATACTTACAGCACATCTCAGGTTAGATTGGCCACATTTTTTTTTTTTTTTTTTTTTAAGACTGGCCACATTTTAAGTGGGTCAATAGCAACCTCTAGCTAATGGCTACTCTATTGGACAGCACAGTTCTAGAACCTCCTTCGACCTCCTTCTAGTGCTTAATTGGTTCTGCATTTGAGTGACTGAAGAGCAAAGCAGGAATAAACTAGCTAAGCATTGACGGTCTCGTGTATCCTGGAGGCTGTGGGACACACAGAATTTAGAGAGCACAGATTCAGCCATCGGAAGATGGATTTATCAGTGTGTTTTGCTATAATCTAGAATATTCTGTCTCTTCTTAAGCAAAGGCTTAGATGTGTTCACTGTTCACTCACTCATTCACTCATCCCATCCTTCACTCATTCGCTTGACGAGTATTTACTGAATGTCCATTTATTTCAGGCATGGTGCTAGGCTCCGGGGATTACTACAACGATTAATAGATGTTCCTGGCTTGCAGATGCTCGCAGTCCAATGGAGGAAGCAGGTCAATAAAAAGCTACAGTGAAGGAATATACAGAAAGTTCATGGGATCACATAGTAAGCAAGCGGTTTGCTCTGTTTGAGGGAGTCAGATGTCGAAGAGGCTTCCTGCAATGGCAGGAAGGCTGGAGGGGGGTGTTCCAGGCAAGGGCGGGCTCGTGAACGAAGGCACAGAAGTAGAAAAGTGCGTAGAGTGCAGTCAATCATGGGCAGCGGTCCGTAGTAGGGCCGTTGAGACCAGTCTCAAAAGCTATACTAAGCCACAGAGACAGGGAACACAGGAGGTCAGGTGTTTTTTTGTGTGTGTTTTTTGTTTTGTTTTTTTTTTTTAGCAACACTGGGTTTTAAGAACAAAAAAATCAAAACATTTTACATGATTAGATTTCTTAAATTCTAGAACTTTGGGTGCATATTGGGTATTGTTCTTTAGGTGCTCAGTCAATAAGAACAGAGTGTTCCAGGGTTGGGTGACCAAGATTTGAGACAATTCCAGAAAGTCCCATTGGCCTTGGCGGAAGCTGAGCCAATCAAGCCCCAGCTCCGGGCCGCGGTTCCCAAAAAGACTCAAGAGGCAACAATGACATTTTCTGAAATACAGCAGGCTCCTCCTCAATGTCTTGATCACCAACCAGAAAAGAATAAATCAGAGGATTTAAGGAGGAGGAAAGGACAGTTCAGGACCTTGACTTCTTTCCCCCTAGGGCAATGAACAGAATTAGTAACTCAGATTTCCACCACCTTTCATATAATTATTAATAATAATAAATAACATATGATAACTTTGCACGTCCTTCCCCAGATTTTTTAAAGCAGGGTGGGGAGTGGAGATGTTGATGAATAAACTGGAAATTTCTTTTTCTCTTATTTCCCTATCATTTCCGCCCTCCCCCAGCTGGGTTACTGTGGTTGCTGCTTGTCTCCCTTTGTCCCTCACCCTGACTTCCGGAAGCACCCCTTCCACGCAGAAAGGAGAGGAGACAAAGGCAGATGGGGCTGGGTTAGAATGAGTATGTTGGGGGGACTGTCATGATCGTTATATTTGCTCAGAAGTGAGTGAAGTGAAAGCCCCACGGAAGGAACTGGATTATCACCAACCCTGCCTCCCCTGACACCGACGGAGGATTTTACCAGTCAGGGAGGGAGAAGTCCGTACTGCACCCCTGGCCCCCCGATTTTCTATTGCACGCCCCTGGCTTTTCCCCTTCTCAGCAATGTGTTAGTTTCTCATGGCCCTTGTAACAAGTTAGAACTAATTTAGTGGCTTCAGTGATGCAAATTTATTATCTCATGGTTGTGTAGGTTAGAAGTGCAAACCAGGTCTCTCTGGGCTGCAATCAGGGGTTCGTCTGGGCTGGGCTCCTTCCTGGAGGCTCCGGGAAAGCACCTGTTTCCTTGGCTTTCCAGCTTCTCGAGCTGCCTGCCTTCCCTGCCTTGTGGCCCCTCCTCCATCTGCAAAGCCACGGATTATGTCCGGCTGAGTCCTTTTCATGTCCCATCTCTCTGTTTTCTCTTTCCTGCTTCCCTCCTCCACTTTTAAGGACGTCTGTGATTACAAGGGTCCATCCAAATAATTCAGGATAATCTCCCTATTTTAAGGTCACATGATCAGGAACCCTTCCTTCCATTCCCAAACAGGATTCCCCTTGGATATGTAATGTAGGGTATTCACCAGTTCTAGGGGTTGGGACATGAACAAATTCCGGGGCCCGTTAGCCAATGGTGACACCCCAGGGCACTCAGTGAATACGTGTTGAGTGAAGGAATGAGGGACCCTCCAAGGCAGGTATTACCAGGACTCTTGTGTATGGAAGCCAGGTCTCAGAGAGGTGAAGCAACTCACCCAAGCTCACAGAGCCTTGGCTCTTGGAATCTGTCATTGTCAGGATAGGCTGGGTTATCCTGTGGTAACACACAACCCCTCATCTGAGTGGCTCACAACAATAAAGGAATGAAGGAAAATACCAGAGACTGGGCCACTTAAACCAAAGAAATTTATTGTCCCCCAGTTCTGGAGGCTGAAAGTCCATGGTCACCGGGCCTGTGGGGTTGCTTTCTCCTGAGGCCTCTCTTAGATTTGTAAGTGGCCATCTTCTCATGGGTTCTCACGTGGCCTTTTGTCCCTGTGAGCATCACTGGTGTCTCTCCCTCTCCCTGTGAGGACACTAGTTGTATTGGATTAGGGCCCCACCTTATGACCTTGTTTAACCTTAATTATCTCCAAAAAGGCCCTATATCCAAATTCAGTCACACTGGAGGTCAGGACTTTACCATGTGCCTTTTGAGTTGGTAATAGCGACGTATCCCTTCCTCTTGTGGAAGAACATCATGGAGGTAGGAAGTGGAACATTTGGCAGAAAATATGTATAATCCATCACTGATTCTAACCCAGCCTCTCCAAGGCCAGAGTCTAACAAGAAGCCCTTCCTCAGGGCTCTCCTTCAACAGATCGAGCTCTCACTGAAGAGAAAGACTCACCTCTTTCCTCTTGGGACCTTCCATGCTG
>CM052885.1:5980963-6009660 GCA_028534135.1 Potos flavus | reverse complement strand
ACTTAAAAGGAGTAGGGCACTGTAGGGTGAGGGCAGGAGTTGCCCGAGTGGCCGGAGGGCGGGGATGTGCCTGCCTTTAGGGACAGCCTGGAGCCAGAGAGCCATGGCTCATCCCCAATCCCTCAGCGCACCTGCCTTGTTCTTCCTTCTGCTCGGTTCTCCCGGTGGAAGACTGGCCACTGCAGTAGTCGCTAGAGCTACCACACATGAGACAGCAGAAACGCATCGTCCTGGGGGCCAGAGGTCTGAAATCAAGGCCCCGGAGGGGAATCCCGCAGGGGAATCCTCCCTTGCCTCTTCCAGCTTCTGGCAGTTTCCAGGCGCTCCTACATGGCTGGAGCATCACTCCCACTCCGTCTCCGTGCTCACATGGCCTTCTCCCCAAGTCTGTGCATCTCCTCTTCTTTTTTTCTTAAATATTTTAGTTATTATTTGAGGAAGAGGGCATGAGCTGGGGAGAAGGGGGCGCAGAGGGAGAGGGAGAAGCAGATTTCCTGGCGAACAGGGAACTCGATCCCAGGACCCCGAGATCATGACCTGAGCCAAAGGCAGACGTTTAACTGGCTGAGCTCCCCAGACCCCCCGTGTATCTCATCTTCTTGAAAGGACTCCAGCTGTATTGGACTAAGGACCCATAGTACCCCAGTATGGTCTCATCTGAACTAATCATATTTGCAAAGACCCTATTCCCAAACAAGTTCATGTTCTGAGGTAGTTGAGGGTTAGGACTTCAACATATCTTTCTGGAGGACAAGATTCGATCTACAACAGCCACAGCCTAGCTCTTAAGTTTTTTCCATTTTTCCATTTAAAAGGCCAGCTGAGAATAAACTCCGATTTATATGTCAAATCCCCACTTCCCGGGGACAGAATCCTGTTAGGTGCGGGTTACGTGCCCAGTCCCAAACCCGACGCCTGTGGGATGGAACTGCGTTGCAGAAGCATGATTGAGGAGACCAGCCCCCCAACCCTGGGACGGAGACAGACGGACGGCGTCCAGACAAAGAGGAGAGGCCATTGGTGTCCACTGCAGACATCCTGGAATATCAATTTATTTTATTTAAAAATCTGTTTATTTTTAATTTTTATTCTGATATAGTTAACATACAGTGTTATATTAGTTCCAGGCATATAATATAGTGATTCAACACTTCTGTACATCCCCCGGTGCTCATCAGGACAAGGGCGCCCCTTCATCCCCATCCCCTATTTCCCCCATCCCACCCCCCTCCCCTTGGGGGACCATCCTTTTGTTCTCAGCAGTTAAGAGTCTGTTTCGTGGCTTGTCTCTCTCCTTCATTCTCTTGGCTTGTTTTGTTTCTTCGGTTCCATATATGAGTGTCATCATACGGTATTTTTCTTTCTCTGATTGACTTATTCTGCTTCGCATAATACTCTCTAGCTCCATCCATGTTGTTGCAAGTGGTAAGACTTCATTCTTTTTTATGGCTGAGTAATGCATTGTATATAGATCACACTTTCTTTAGCCATTCATCTGTCCAGGGACACTTGGGTTGCTTCCGTAATGTGGCTATTGTAAATAATGCTGTTATGAACATTGGGGTGCACGTATCCCTTTGCATTTGTGCTTTTTTGTATTTTTTGGGCAAAAACCTCATAGTGCAATTACTGGATCGTAGGGTAGCTCTATTTTTAACTTTTTGAGGACCTCCACACTCTTTTCCACAGTGGCTGCATCAGTTTGCATTCCCACCAACAGTGCAAGGGAGTATCGATTTTTTTCTTTTAAAGATTTTTTTATTTATTCGACAGACAGAGATCACAAGTAGGCAGAGAGGCAGGCAGAGAGAGAGGGGGAAGCAGGCTCCCTGCCGAGCAGAGAGCCCGATGCGGGGCTCGATCCCAGGACCCTGAGATCATGACCTGAGCCGAAGGCAGAGGCTTAACCCACTGAGCCACCCAGGCACCCCGGGAATATCGAGTTTTAAAAATCACATCTCTTATTCCCTCTCAGTGACTCACAAGCCCTTCTACTGCCCCATGTGTTATTATTAAAAATGCCAAACATCTAGAAATATCGAAAGAATTTTTCAGTAAACGTTCACAAACCCACCCCCCAAGTTCTACAATCACGCTTTCCTGATTTGCTATATCTTACAACTATTCACCTGCCCAGGATCATTTTAGGGATCTTGATTTCTATTTCCCAGTTATCTCCTAGATATCCTCAGTCAATTTACAGTTTTATCAACAGCATTCGAAAGTGCTTGCAACAAGTCGCTTCTAAGGTTCTTCAAGGAATATCTTACCAAGCGTGGGGCTTTCTGCCACTTCCTCAAGCTCGCTCACTCACGTCGGAAGTCGATGCTGGCTCTCGGCTGGGACCTCAGCTGGAGTTGTCTGAGACCACCTACGCTGTCTCGTGGGCTCTTTACACGGGCTTGTGTGTGTGTGTGTGTGTGTGTGTGTGTGTGGAGGGGGGGCGGTTTCCTTTCTGCTCTGGAGGCTGGGTTCAAGAGTGGGCACTCTAAGATTCAGGAAGAGACGGAAACTGTCATCAGCTGAACAGTGATAGAACCCAAACTCAAGGGGAGGGGACATAGACCCACGTCTCCGTGAGAAGAATACCAAAGAATTTTATGGCCATGTTTTAAAAGTGCCTTCAGGGATTTATTTTATTAAAAAGTTGGAAGTTGATTCACAGATCGGAATGTTCTTTTCTCACTTTGGTGCTGTTGAAGTACCCCTCATCCCTTTCATCCCTGCAGAAATCCGCCTTACGCCCCGCCCTCACCTGTTTGCTCTCGGTTCAAATTCTCTTGCTTCCCGTCTCTACCGATGCCCTGCAAGCAGGTGGAGGGCAAGACTGAGTTAGTCCGTACTCACTACTCCTGCAGCCAGACGGAATGCCCCTTACAAGGCAAGCACCCCAATAAATGAGTGCTGGACAAGCGAATGTAATTGAGAGGTGAAGGGGTAGAGAGAAGAAGAGGGCTCAGGGAAGGCCAGGTCTCCCAGGAACCTGGAATCATGACCTAAGCCGAAGGCAGATGCTTAACCGACTGAGCCACCCAGGTGCCCAGTATCAATGCTTTAAATGTAAAAAACGTGGGGCGCCTAGGCGACTCAGTGGGTTGAGCCTCTGTCTTCAGCTCAGGTCATGATCTCAGGGTCCTGGGATTGAGCCCTGCATCGGGCTCTCTGCTCAGGGAGCCTGCTTCCTCCTCTCTCTCTGCCTGCCTCTCTGCCTACTCGTGATCTCTCTCTCTGTCAAATAAATAAATAAAATCTTTAAAAATAAATAAATAAATGTAAAAAACATAATGCTTTCCATTTGTGCTAGTTACAAGATAACTGTAGAATTAAAAAACAATATAGTATATTCCAAATGGTGTGACCTGGTGATAGGACACAGGTCCAAATTAGTTTCATGAATATCCCCCTTTTTTTTATAGTACAATACGTATTTCTTTCTTTCCTTTTTTTTATTAACATATAATGTATTATTTGCTTCAGCCCCCCCCCCTTTTTTTCTCTTGCCAGTGTGTCCTTTGAATGTTGACTCCTATTTGAAGATAACCTTGAAAGACTGTGGATTTCTTCGAGAGTTAGAAGCTGGGCCTTCCGGCCACCAGCCAGGGCACAAAGCAAGCTTCAGTGGCGGAGGTGGCTGCTCTGTAAGGTCCAAAAGCCTCCCTCAGGCCTCCTGCCCCACCCTGCGCAGCCCCCCCCCCCGCCCCCCCCGCACCCCTCTCCCGGGAGCCTCAGGTCTTGAGCGGACACTTTGCTCTCTGGCTGTCTTTGCCTCGAATGCCCGACCTCCATCCTGCCCTTGACTGGTTCCCATTCGCCCTCTAAGGTCTAAGACCATGTGTTTTCCCTTCCAGGAGTGTCCCCACGGGTGCCCCTAGGGAGGCCGAGGGACCGCTCCCGCTCCAGACTCGGCCTGTATCCTGTGCCGCGGACTTCTGACCACGACGCTCGCGCGGTTCCTCCGCGCCTGCCCCCCGCCAGTGCTCCTGAGCAGCTCCAAGACAAGGGCCATGACTTGGTCCCGGGCTGCATCCCCGGCTTCTAGCAGGGGCCCAGGGAGACGGATGCACGAAGGTTCGGGCGAATACCTCTAAAAAGTGAACGAAATGCCGCAGGGCTCTATGCGTATCAGTTCTCCGTTTGTTTTGGCCTGGATAACTTTGTTTGAGCTGGTGCAACTTGGTGAACTTGCGAGAAGCCCGCAGTTCCAGCCCAAGGCCAAAGTCCTCTCCCTCTTTCCAGCCCGCGTCTGATTACGCTCACCTGAGTGTCACCAGAAGGACCACCAGGTGGCGCTAAGTCCCCGTGCTGGACAGTTGCGATCCGCCTCTTCCTGCGGGGCCCGGAGAGCCCATTCCTAGAGACTGAAGATTCTTCTAGATTGTTTTCTCGGGGTATCCATGAGCTCACTCTAAAATCCCAAATCTGGCCCATGGAGGAAAGGAAATTTTGTAAAAGATATCTAAATTCAGCTAAAGGGAGAAACGAGTCCAAGATTAGCCCAAGCGTGCAGAACACAGCCTCCACTCAGAGCTACAGTTCCGCCGCACCGCTCTCACGGGTCCTCTGGCCACCCCTGCTGCAGCCGCGAGGCCCCCCGAGGGCGAGGCCGTGCCCCGGGACACACAGAAAGTCTGCCCTCAGAGAACAGACTAGAACCTGGGTCCACGACCCAGCGTTACCTTGATGGGCTGGTTGTCAAGAGGCAAACAGGTGTGGGGGCGTGGTCTTCTCGGGGGGCGTGGTCTTCACTCGGAGCAGCTCTTCAGGAGAATGTCTTGCTGCCCCCGGACCTGAGCTCTTGGCCCCATTTCTTCTAGTCACTAACGACTCCTTCCTCCGCAGGCACTAGCCTCTCGCTGTCCCTGACCTGTGGGGGGGCTCCTTCCCTCTCTGCTTAACCCGGGGGTCCTTCTGGAAGTGAAGGGGGCACCACTGTGCTTCGCGTCCTTGCTGAAACCATCCCGCACACTGATTTCTTTCTTTCCGGGATTCCTTGCACTTCCGTCAGCTTGGGTGAGTTTCACGCTTCATCCTCGCGGCCACAGATGAATTCACTGCGACAGAGTGACGATGATGAGGATTAGACTTGCAGCTGGAAGACAGGCTGCCCATTGATTAGCCCCGTGATCACCCACCTGCCCACTTTACCATCCCCCGCCCCCTCCCCCTGGCCAGGCCCACAGCTTTGCCCTCCCCCAGGAGCCCTGCTTATATTGTTGTCCGTGTAAATGGGACCCACTTTGGCTCGTAGGGGCCCCCGGACTGGGCTTTCCCCCTCTGCAGAGGTGCTCAGCTTGCTAAGAATGCACTGCGCGGTCATGCTGCCCGCAGAGAGGGTGCCCAGCTCCTTCTGGATGGAAAGCCTCCTGGGGCATCGTGGCCCTAGCCTCTCAACGTCCAGCTGCAGAGTCTGTGTTTTACACAGGACAGGGTGGATCCTTGGCAGGCCTCTCCATGGCCTGGATGGGATGTGTCACTAGGGGCTGATTCAGGTATGCTAAGTGGCCTTCTGATCACACCCAGCCCGGGTGCCCGTGGTCAGGCCACCGCGGAAGGACAGAGGTCAGTTTGGCCTCCAGATCCAGTGTGGCCCCGGCCTGAGGGCAGGCCCCGAGATTCAGGGTCTCCTCCCCACTGCCACCTACTCTCCTCTCCTTCGGGCCCGCCGCTGGCCACAGCTGCCCCCCCTTCTCTGTTCTGGAATTCCTGGGACCAGGATGGCCTGGAGGCAGGTTCTCAGGGCTCCTCTGCTATTTCTCTTACCTTGCATGCATCCCCGCCCCCCGCCCCCACCAGGGGTTTTCAGTCAGTCCTACAGGTGAGCAAGGAACTGTGCAGAGGGGAGTGATCCTCAGAGAGCTCATTCCCTGACTTTGGCCGGGTAAACAAGGCCAGCAATCTGCTCAGAACATTTCTGAGCCCCTTCCCTGAAGTTTCCTGAATGCCAGTATACTTGGTACAGGCCTTTTAAGCCCCTTGAGTCGGGACACATTGTTCTCACGCTGATAACAGATTGGAGCTTCTGCGGGGCAGGCCTGGGGGCTCAGGCTCAAGTGTATTCCCCGGGGAAAGCTTCTGCACACAGCAGCCTTGCCAATGATGTTTACGCAATCAGTGGATACGGGAGTTGAGGCTGGAAGGTGAGAGCACGTCCCCAGGCCTAGAAGCCACGAAGTGTCTTGAAGCATGACTCGAGGGCTACCAGGGTCTCCGAGCGGGAGCCAGGGTCTGTTATTAGAAGCTGTGGGTTCTCATTATAGAGAACCTCTCCTTTTCCTGGTCCTCACCGCTGCTTCTCTATATTTCACTTATCGTTTGTTGATGCCACAAGGAAGCGGAATTCTAAAATAAATTCCTCTCCCTTCCCCAACCCCCAAACTTCTGAAGAAGATTTAAGCCTGGCATTACAAATTTTCTAAATACTGTTGCAAAATCCCAACAGCTTATAGAGTGAGCAAAGTGCAGATCTGAAGAAAAATCCCCAATGAATTTTTATCTTTTCTGTGCCGGCGGCTGCATGATTTCAAAGGGAGGCGGCAATTCGGTGTCCATTCAGGCTTTATTTGTGGGCAGAGATTTAAAAGGTGGAAATCTTGAGCTGGATCAAAGGGAAGCTCTATTTCTATGTGGGCCATGGATGTTGCCCACAGCAGTGTGTTTTGGAGAGAAACAGACTCTCAGTGGAGAGGGAACATTCTGGAACCTTCTAGATGTGCGTGCCTCTTCCCTTCTCTTTGGACATTGGTGTCTGGCATACATTGGACATTCAGCATGTGTCTGTTGAATGAACTAATTTGATAGCACAGGTTTGTGAGTATCTGGGCCTGGGGCAACAAGAAGTTACCGATACTTTGTCGATTATCTCATGTAAGCCTCATCTGCAGTGTGTGACCCGAGCAGGGTTATTTTTATTGTAGACATGAGATGGCCGAGAAGTTCAGGAACCCCCCAGGGTCACAGGGTCACAGGGCTGGCAGGGGAGTGAAGTTGACTCCAGGGTGCGTGTTGCTGGCCTGCTGACCCGCAGCAAATGGGTGGGACTCCGTTTCCTGACATATCGCTGTCTGGCCTTGTTCTTGGGCGTGCTTCTGACAGCACACTTTCTCGGCCCTCCTTCTAGAAGCCCCTTGCTGGGTCCGGCTGCCGGAAGCTACCAGCGATGCCGGAAACGTCCTCCAGGGGTCGCTGCAGGGAGCACGGGAGGGGGTGCTGGGGGGCCTTGGAGGCTGGGAAGGAGCGGGGAACAGGGAGCAGGATGCCTACCTGCGCTAAAGTCACCTCTGTGCAATCGAGAACATGTTTTCATCCATGAAAAGCAGACCTCTTGGGCCTGGGAGGAAACTGGTGCGGAGCGCTGGCCGGGCTCCAGCTCCGAAGGTCACCTTCGCTCTGCTGCCAAATGGGATGGATTGAGGGGCTCAGCCCTCAAACAAGTGATGTCTGCAGTGGCCTTGGAAACCGTCAAGCCTGCTCCTGCCTGAGATGATCCCATTCACCCAGGTGCCAACTGAGGGAAATGTGTCACTTGAGCCCGGGCGGGGGTTGGGGGGCTGACTCCTCTGATTTTAGGGAACTTCTTAGAGTTCTGCATTAAATGACAATGGGCGTTTGTCCCTCCGTCCATGGGTGGGGACAGTAACAACCAAATCTGGCTTCCCACCTTATCTTGTCTAGTATTTACCCCAATGTAGGGCAGAATCAAAGAAGCGGCATCCCCAATCTGGGTTTGGAGAGGGAGCTCCCCATTTTTTTAAAGTTTATTTATTTAAGTAACCTCTATACCCACCATGGGGCTTGAACTCTGGACGCTGGGCTCCAGAGTCGGATGCTCCATGACTGCACCAGCCAGGCGACTCCGGAGCTCCTCACCTTATAAGGAATCCTCAGACTTCTCCTCACCAAGGGAGCAGGGTGTCCCTCTCTGGCCCTGGCTTCCACAGGGAGGCGAGGCTGACTTCGGGTACCCCTCACTGATAGCAGAGGGGGCCTCCGGGGGTTGGCCCTGCTAGCTGGCCTGCACATTTTGGGGCTGAGAATAGAAACTCACAAGCAGGGTGTTGTGGGTTGAATTGCCTTCCCCTCGGATTCACATGCTGAGGTCCCAACCCCCAGGCGTCTGTGAATAGGACCTTATCCGGAAATAGGGTCATTCGTTGCAGATGTAATTAGTGAAGAGGAGGTCCTACAGGAGGAGGTGGGCCCCTAATCCAGTAGGACTGTTGTCCTTGTGAAAGGGACCCTCAGAAGGAGCCAAGTCTGCTGACACCACGATCTCAGACATCCAGCCTCCAGAGTTGGGAGACCATCGATCTGGTTTAAACTGCTCACTTTGTAGCACTTTGTTGCATTGGCCTCAGGAACCAACCCTCAGGGAGAGGGTCTGGCGGACAGACGGGCACCAGCTGTCCCCTGGGATGAGTCCAGGCCTCTCGTCCCTGTTGGCCTAACCTTGCCCTCCTGGCTCAGGGACAGAAGAGAAACACTTGCCACTTTAAAGAACTTTCCATCTAGGACTGACATGCCTGGATGAGAAGTTAGCCTAGACGAAGAGGGAGTCTTCAGATTCTCGAACCCAAATATTTCTTCATTTGGCGGTAGAGCAATCATCTTTTTTTTTTTCCTACAAAACAAAACTTCAAGGTCCAAACCCCTTACCTTATAGGAAAAGGGTGCTCAGGGGAGCCTTGGATGTGCACCCCTTCTCCCGAGGTTATGCTCTATTAAGGGGCAGACCCCACATCAGAGCCAGGTGCTCCTGACCCTGGAGGGGGGGCTCAAATTAGTGCGGTACTTTTCCTTTTCAAACAGGACGGGTTCTGGACCCCAAGGATAGGCCGAGGTACAGAAAAGGTTTGCTGTGCACCTGAGGCCCTGGGTTCTGGGCAGGGTCCGTCCCACAGCAGCCAGGTGATGGAGTGGGGGCGCCCATGGCTGAGTCTTGAAAGATGGACGAGACCGGCTCTGCCCGGGGCTGGGTGGGCATGCTGGGCTCTCCCAGCAGAGGGCACAGCATGAGCAAAGGCCCTGGGGCTAACAATAGTTCGTATGCAGGGGAGCTGTAAGTAATTCAGTGTTTCTGGAGTTTCATGAGCCGGGTGGGGTGGGGGCAGGCAGATGGGCTGGATGCAGGGCGCTCTCACGAGCTACGTTAGGGAGGGTGGACCGCATCTTTGGGGTCACCGATAGAGGGAGAATATAATTTATGGTTCCCCCCAGGACACCTTGGAGAGTGAAGAGGTGCTTAAAAATAACGAACAGGTGTTAATTGCTCTGTAGCAAGTGTGAACCACGATCGTCGCAGACCCCCTGTCGCGGCCCCTGAAGTGTTCGAAGCCGGGTATGGCACAGTCACGTCTGCACTTTGGAAAGGTCGCTGGCTGCAAAGCACGAGATGGTTCAGCGTATTTCATCTGCAAAGGTAAGACGTGCGCAACATGAACTCAGGAGGCAAAAAAAGAACACTGCGGCGAGGGAGTCTCCCCCTGGCCCTTGTCCCGGGGTCCCCCTGTCAGAAGCAATCCCTGGCCTCGGCGGCAGTGTTTCGTTCCAGAGGGACTGTGACTGTGAGAGCAGATGTGTCTGTGTCTCCCCTTTAGCACCGTGGTCGCCCTTGATCCTGTTCTACCCTTGGCTTTTCATCGATAGGCTACAGAAGTCATTCTGCCTTAGTGCAAACAGAGCTGCTTTCATCTCCTGTTGCCTTTAAAATGTTCCCTGGATTCAACATATCGCGTTCAACCTTTGCCCTGTGGATGGATGTGGAGGAGGTTTCCGATCTTGTGCTGTTACAAACGATGCTGCGATGAATACCCTCGTACAGAGCACTGTGTACCGAGAATGAGCCGCCCGCGATGGGATTACTGAGTCTGAGGGCACGTATACATTTATGATTTTAATAGATATTACCAAATCGTCCCTCACCAGAGGGGGGATTCATCCCATGCACACATTCCTGGGCCCAAGGACGCGAACTGCAGCGAGAACGCCTTGCGTCCCGGGTGACTGGGCGAGGTGGGTCGTCCAATGGGAGGCGAGGAGTGTGATCATGTGATTATTGCAGGTGCGAGAGAGAGAGAGAGAGAGAGAGAGAGAGAGAGACATGAGGATCTCGCACGCGGCCAGCATGGTGGGGGTGGCGGGAAGTGATCATTTGGGGAAACACGTGAAGAGGTAAAGTCCCCCTACCCAGGTGATAGAGATGCATGAGGGACCACTTCTGCTTCTCTACTTTGTGTAACTGGGGGATGCAGGGGAGGGAGGTCGCTTCGGAGCAGAGGGCATCCAGCTGGAAACGTCCAGAAGAAGTTGTATGCATGGGAGAAGCTCTAGGGGAAGCCCCGGTAGGCGGGGAGGGGGAGCCCGAGGGCTGATGGGGCAGCCTGGGCCAGCGTGCCCGGGGAGCCCGCATCAGAGGGAACAGCAAACCAGGGGCCCGGATGCAGCACTGCGGGAGGGCCTCCCTCTGGGCCCCAGCTCGGCACCTGTAGTTCGAGAAAGATAAGGCCTCCCTGACCCTTGCTGTCTGGGTCCCTCCCTGCCTCACCTCATGCAGGCCCTGGTGGGGGAGCCCGGGGCTCTGCCCTATTTGCGGGGCGGGCTGCGAGGAGAGGCACGTGGACGGAGGAATGGGGCACAAGGAGTGTTCTGGAGACCCAAGAGATCGACTCCCGAACCTGGAGGCAAGAGGTCTGGCAAGGTGGGGACTCGAAAGTGTCCATTAGAGCAATTAGGAGATCACCAGCGCCCTTAGCGGAGTCAGTTTCAAACAGAGGCTGGGATTCTTTGAACCCGTAATAGAAAGTCACTGTGTTTACTCATTGGTTGTATCCTAGCAACAGTGTGTTCTCAACAGGGCTACATGTTCTAGAAAGCAAGACCAAATTATACCAGAACACAGCGTTCTAGAATGTCTGCATGGGTTTGTCAGCCAATTTCCTCCTTAGAGGGACGCAGGAGATTGGTAAAAACTACCCTCCTTTCCTCTGAATTTCCAGGTAGTCCATGAGCGGCATTTGGTGCACGAATAGACTGTCAGGGCTTTGCCTGGGCCATCTCCCGGAATTCCAGATTCACCCGAGGGGGAACGGAGGAGGGGGGTCCCAGCCGGGGAAAGGCACCACTTTTAAGATCAAATGTCACTTCAGCCTTTGCTGTGGGATTGTCCGCTCTCCCAGGACAAGACTGGCAATGCCTTCCTTCCCTCTCCCTGTGGATCCTCCCACACGGGGGGCGTCTGATTTGACCCATAGCTCACTTCCTGCAGCTTTCAGTGATGCGCAGAAAATGCGGATGGGCACGTGACCTCCAAGGCCGCCATTCCCCTGCTAGGCGCCGCCTCCCAGGCCCTCGCATGTCTCGGGGAGAGCACTTTTCTTCCCTGATGTAGGCTATCTGCTCTATTCACACCTGTCTCCACACGGATGGGGAGCTGGTCTGGGAGGCAGAGGCTGGTCTCAGGTGTGTCTTTGTGCAATTCCCTAGCAAGGGTAAGGACGCAGGGGCTGCTGTGGGCCAGGCTCAGGGGCTGAGTAAGGTCTGGTCTCTTCGTCTGAGGCCCCGTGGTTGAGTGCAGGACCTAACCTAGTACGCAGGTTCCTTGGAGGAAATGCAACAAACCGAAGAGAAGAAACCAGGGTGAGGGGCACCTAACCCACCACTGGGCAATCAGCAGAGACTTCCTGGAGGAGGTGATGCCCGAGCTGTGTCTTGTCCACATGAGCAAGAGTCAGCCTGGTGGAAGGTGTGGAAGAATGCTTCGACCTTTGAAGCAGCCTCCGTGAAACATGCAGGCGTGGGCTAGCCTGGCACTGCTGGGGCCCAGAGGCGAGACAGGTAGTCTAGCAATGCCGTGGAATCAAGAACAACTTGACGGGGACAAGGTCTTTCTTCAGGCAAAGCGGGGTGAAATGCAATGTCGCTGTCGCTCCTCTCTTCCCTTGTGATGACAGAATGTAGCCACTGAGCCTGGGTCTGGGGCGAGCACCGAGGGGATGGAGCACCCAGCCCTGCAGAACCTTCCTCTTGCAGAGCCTGTCCCACGTGCAAGAGGGGAGAGGGACGACGGCTGCCCCTCTGGCTCTCTTGAGTGTTGCCTAAAATAACATGAAACGGTCTTGGGTGGGGTCAAGCCTCAGGTCTTTCTCCCTCGTTCCTTCGTTTTTGTGGTTATGCTTTGGTTTGTCCAACTTGCTGTTGAGATTGTGAAGCCTGTTGGGAATGGAGGTCCTTGTTTCTGAGTGCCCCGGGGGGACTTTTGGCCCAGGAAAAAACCATCTGGGTGGCTGGCTTGGTTTTCCGGTTCGGGATGTAGGATGTTTTTTATTGCAGTGATTTGTGAAGTTAGAAACAGTTATTTTACGCACTTGACAAGGGATAAGGTAACTGTCATGTTCCTGACACCCCAAATGAACAGATATTAACACGTTTTCGTGTTTACTTCAGACCTTTTGGTTTGCTTGTTTTATGGAAATAAAACAAAGCAGATGAAACCAAAGTCCTTTCCGCTTTGTCTCTCTTTGGAGGAAACCACTGTCATGATTCTGGGAGGCACCCATGCCACAATTTCCTAATTTATAGGGTCTGCTTCCTTAAGCAGTGTGCGGTATCGTGGAGAGTGTCTAGAAATTGTACGTGTGAACTGTTGACAATGTTTGAGACTTGCTTTTCTGCTCGAACTTTCCATATCCTTGAGATCTATGGATGCGGTTGCATACAGGGATAGTTGGTTTATTTTACCTGGTGTCGTCAATGTGTTAGCTGATGGGGTTTCTCTATTTTTGCTCCTCAGAATCTCTGTCCTGATTTTATAACCGAGTACACACCCATTAGCTTTCCTTCCAGCATTCTCTTTCTACTTTACCTGTATTTTTCTTTGCCCCGATTTCAAAGAAAAATAGATTTTCATCTTTAGAACAGTTTTAAGCTCACAGTGAAGTTGAGGGGATGGTACAGAGATTTTTCATATACCCCCTGTGCCCACACGTGCACACCCTCCCCCGTTGTCAACACCCCCTACCAGAGGGGACATTTGATAGAATCGAGGAACCTGCGTTGACATATTGTCATCACTCAACATCCATGATTTACAGTTAACTGGTTAACTGTAACCAGTTAACATGGTTTACAGATATATAGATATATATCTATATATATATTTATGTTATATCCTGTGGGTCTTAACAAATGTATAATAGCATGTCTCTGACATTATAGCATCATACAGAATAATTCTTACTACCCTAAAAATCCTCCGTGCTCTGCCTATTCATCCCTACCCTCCCCCTAACCCCTGGCCATCGCTGATCTTTATACTGTCCCCATGGTTTTACTTTTTCCAGAATGTCACACAGTGGGAATCACGCAGTATATTGTTTGTTCAGATCGGCTTCTTTAAGTAACATGCATTTAAGTTTCCAGCATGGCTGTTAATGACTTGATAGCTTATTTGCTTTTCGTGCTGAATAATATTCCATTGTCTGAATGTACCACAGTTCATTCATTTGCTAACAGGGGACATTTTGGCTGCCTCCAACCCTTGGCAACTAGGAATAAAACTGCCGTAAATATCTGTGTGTGAGGTTTTGTGTGGACATGTTTTCAACTCATTGGGGTAAGTATCAAGGGACACAGTTGGGTCACATGGTAAGACATTGTCTGGGGGCGCCAGGCTGGCTCTGACAGTGGAGCGTGCGACTCTCAATCTCAGGGTTATGAGTTCAAGCCTCACATTGAGTGTGGGGTCTACTTAAAATTAAATAATAATAATAAAAAGAATATGTTTAGTTGGTAAGAAACTGCCAAACCGTCTTCCAATGCCCTGATTTTTACATCTATCCACTCTTCACTTTTTTTTGGATGGTGGAACGTTATCTCAGATCTTTTTTGGAATGAGACAGGGGAGAGATGGGAGCAGGCAAGCACATAAACATCTTATTTCTATCCAGGCTTGGCAGCCGGGGACTCAGGCCAGACCTCTGAGAGGGGGACTAAAAGAGAAGGCCGGGTTTGAGGTGGGTGTGCATTAAGCTCAGACTGCCAGAGAGTGGGTCCAGTCTGCAGACTCCTGGAGTGTCCTTGGCTGTGCCCTGAGGACACAGAGCTGAAGGGAGGCTCTGGGCTGCCCGCTGCAGACGGGAGGGTTCAGCCAGTCCTCTGTCCGCTGCCCTGTGCCCTGAAGCACAGACCCTACTTCTCTTGTCCGTGGGGCTCAGACAGCAGCTCACTGCTGGCTGGGAGGGCACTTCGCCCTCTCCCCCTCCTGGTCAGGGCCCCCTGGGTCCAGCCCAGGCTCAGGCGCCAGTGTTGGAACTCAAAGCTGTGACAGAGCACCGGCTGACCCCTCAGTTGACGAGAAGCCTGTTCCGTGGGACGGCCGCAGCCGTTGGGTCCTGCCTCTTTCCAAGCCCTCCCGGCCAGCCGCTCAGCCCCACCAACAGGTCTCCCCAGAAGTGGTCCTGAAGCTAGTTCCACACTGCCCCTGACGTCCTCTCTTCTGCCATCTTGCTGCTAGAATACCCTGCTCTTTGTCCAGTCCCCTCTCTGCCCACCCCTCAGAGGAGGGCCCGAGGACACGGTAGCATCCTGACCCCTGGCTGCTGCTTGGGACACCTTTTTGCACAGCTTGCCGCCACGGTCACTGTTCCCTCGTTCCCTCGCCAGAGGGCGCCCTCCTTAGCACCTGGCAGGTCGACCAGAATCCAGAGGGTGGAGACACAGCTCACTTAGGAGAGTCTGCGGGCCTAGAGCCCGTGGTAGGCACTTGGAAATAAGATGATGAATTGAAATAATAGCAAAATATAAACGTTTGGCCTGTTTTAATATGCAACTTAAAAAAAATCTTTTCTTTGCTGTGCTGGAAGGATGGGATGTAATTATCCCCTGCTTTTTATAACATAGTCAGGAGATGAAGCTCTCTCTGTCCCGGAAGAAAGAGGAGCTAATACTTCCGTTGCTCTGGGCTTTATGGGCCACTAAGAGCTACTGTGAAAGAGCAAGATTTCTTTGTGGGGAGCAGGTGGAGGCTGGCGGCAAGGAGTACGGAAGGTCGAGAGGTCTGGTGGTTAGGGGAGGTAGCCAGAACGTTCCGACATGGCCCTCTGAGATGGAGCCTGGATGCTGGTCCCAGGCAGTCACCCCAGAATGGAGAGATGCTGAGTGGGCCCAGGGAAGGCCCACGTCCAGGGGTCTTGTTGCATTCCTAGCGTGAGAGAGCCTGCCAGGAGTCCCCAGGGATCAGACAGCCGCCTTTCCTGGCCCGGACCTGGGCCCACCCAGCAGCCCCTCCTTTTGGTGCTGGACATTCTTGCCGCCCTGGCGCGGAGTGTCCACAGGAGCCGCTCTCTGGATGGGGACCAGGCTGGCTCTGTCTGGTGCTTAGGTACCTCCCAATGGCCGGGACGCCGCTGTGTCCGTGAGCATGTGTGCATCTGTACCACGCTGAGCACGCTCCCGTCCCTCGATGGGGCCCACCCATCATTGCCCCCGTGACACATGGCGTATCAGACGCAATGCTGTGCTGCTGGGGGGCCACGCACCCCTTCACGTGCACCAGCAGGGGCTTTAAGGGCCTCACCTGTCACGCGGCCAACGGCAACAGGTCTCGTTCTCAGTGGAATATAGAGACTAAGTTTAACAGCAACTTCCTGATAGCTTTTGGGGACACTGCAGCCTTTGGCTTAGGATCGTTCTCCTCTATCTTCTGGAGAAGCACGTTCTGGAACCAAGATGAGAGCTGCCAGTAAGTTCTATCTTAAATAAGAAATTTAAACTTTTAATATGTTCTGCGAAGATAGTCGAAATGGTAATATTAATTAAAATCCTGGGGGTCCCCCGTGAGCCAGCTAGGGTTTAAGCACGTTACGAGTGTTGGCTCATTCAGTCCCCGCAATCACTGCAGGAGGTGGGGGGCCGGCGAGGGCCAGCGTGCTGTTGGTTTTCTTCCTTACACAGCGATACCTCCACACATGTGGCTGGTGGTTTAGGACGTCGGGAAATGCCGTTCCTTTTGCACATTTGTGACCCTTTCTGCATAAAGTCGTTCTCAGAACCCGGAGAACGTTGACACGTTCTGCATAGAGCCTGGGAGCACTTCTGACCCCGCCTGAGAGGTTTTCCCGCCCCTGTATCAGCTTGTCCTTTGGGGCTCACTGGGAGCTGAGTGGGACATAATCATGGTGACTCACAAATCACCTCCAACTCCGGTTGCTAATCTGGGTGAGAATGGCCCTGCCGGAAGCTCTTGGCACATCGTCGGGAGAGCCTGGAAAGGAGCTAGGAGAGGCCCAAGTCCTACAGGGTGGAGGCCTGTGGCCCTGGGATGGGCAGAAACACCTGCCTGTCGTCAGGAACCCTGGGCTCAGACCCCAGCCCTGCTGCCCCGCCGGTGGGGGTCCCCATGTGAGAGGGAGATGACAATTTACGGTTGTCCCAGATTCTCGGGAGAATAGTAAGAGTTAAACCTATGAATCATATTTTGTAAATAAAGTGCCGACGTCAGGAGCTACTGCCTTTACTTTTAGTCCCGTGGCGGTGTGTCTCTGTGGTGGCGAAGTCAGGGAAGTTGGATGACGCCTATTTTGATTTTCTAAAACTTTTTGTTATGGTAATTTTCAATACGAATGAAAGTAGATGGAATAGAATAATATTTTCCCATGTATTTCTTGCCAATGTCAACTATTAACAGCATCGGGCCAGTTTTGTTTCATCCGTTCCTGGTAAAAAAATTATCTTTATGGAGCTATAATTTATATACAAATAATGTACCGAAATGAACCTTTTCAGGAATTTAGACCCTCCTGTACCCATCGCCACAATCAGATATTTAGCATTTCATCGCTTTCCAAAGTTATCCTGTGCCCCGTTCAAGCCAGCCGCCCCGACCCCATAGCGCCGGGGCCTGGAGCAGACCCTCCATGAACACATGCATCTTCCTATGAAGGCTGGGACTACAGGCAGAGTAAGGTCTTGTTCTCAATGGGGATAGAAGGATGGAAGCATTTTTATACACAGACACAGCATGCATATACATATACATAACATAAAATTTGCCGTTATAACCGTTTTTAAAAAAAACATTATTTTTTTGAGAGAGAGAGAGAGAAAGCAAGCTAGCAGGGGGAGGAGCAGAGGGAGAGGGACAAACAGACCAGTGGACTCCATGCTGAGCACAGAGCCCGACGTGGGGCTCGATCTCACGACCCTGAGATCATGACCTGAGCTGAAATCAAGAGTCGGACGCTTAACCGACTGAGCCACCCCGCGCCCCTGTTGTGACCGTTTTTAAGCATACAGTTCAGGGGCATTAAGGACACTGACATTATTGTGGAGCCATGACCACCATCCATTCCTAGAACTGTTTCATCATCCCAAGCTGGGGCCATACCTCCCCATTTCCCCGCCCATTCCGGCCACCATGCTGTAGCAGGTGCCAGAACTGCCTTCCTTTGTAAGTCTGGTGATACTCCGCATTTTGTGTATCCAGTCATCTGTCAGTGGACAGTTGGGTTGCTTTTGGTATTGGGAATAGTGCTGCTATGAACATGGGTGTCCCAATATCTTTTGGGGTCCTGGCTTCCCATTCTTCTGGGTGTGTACTCAAAAGTGAACTGCTGGAATAAAATGGTAATTCTGTGATTCGTTTTTTGAGGACCCACCACAGTCTTGCCCAGAGCAGCTGCACTGTGTCACATTTCCACCAGCAAGGCATGGGAGTTCCAGTTTCTCCCTATCCTTGCCAGCACTTGCTCTTTCCTGCGCCCACACACCCCCCTCTGATAGCCATCCTGATGAGAGTGAAGCGGTACCTCATTGTGGCTTTGATCTGCATTTCTCTGATGACTAAGGATGCTGAGCATCTCTTCATGGGCTTATGGGTCATTTGGACACCTTCTTCAGAGAGCTGTCTCTACAAGTCCTTTGCCTTTCCTCCTCTTCTTAAAAACATGTTTCCTTATTTTTGCAAGTAATTTTGGCCAATTCTTTCTTTATTTTAGTATATTTATTACTATGCTCTTTTACATTCTTGGTCCCCTTCTTCCAGATAATTCTGCTTCAGGAGGTAGATAATGTTTGGCTATCTTTATTTTGGAACAGGTGTCTTCCTTGGGAATCTAGTTACTTTAGGACCCCGTAATGATGTCAAACAAAGGCCAAGCTGGCATCAATCCCAGAGTCTAATGGGGGAGGGGGTGGAATAGAAGGGATCAGGATATGCCATCCAAATTTGCCACTTTGACATAAGAATTATTATGGTGAAGGCATTTGGGCTCCTGAAATCCCTAATCTGCCTGAAAGCAGTTCCCCCAAAGAACTCGGTTGTCAGAAATCCCCTTCCAGGAGCAACTCCAATCAACTCTCAGGGTTGACACCACGTCCAGATAGACACTGTCACAAACTGTCATATCTCCACCTATTTTCCTGAGAGCCTGTTTATCTTTCCCCCAAAGTCATGCACTTTCTTTAAAAAAGGGGGAATTTCTTTCTCCCTGTCCCTTTCCCCTGAATTGGGTATACAGACCCCAAATTCTAATCCCGTTTTGAGTTACTCATCTGTGGGTAGGCGTGACGCACAAGCTTGTAAACTTCTGTTACTTTTCCTCTTGTTAATCTGCCTGTCGTCAGTCCGATGCACAGGCCCAGTCAGGGAACCTGAGAGAGGAGAAGGAAAAGAAGACTCCCTTCTCTACGGACCCAGGGTGTCTGAGACCCGGATCCCAGAGAATCCCTCCTGTTCGTGGTCTCCCTCCCTGAAACTACTCTGGTCAGGGCTGTTTCTCTGGCTCTCAGCGTCTTGGGAAGAGTCAGACTCTCCAGGTCTCCGTGCTATGGGTTGTTGGGGGCGATGAGGGAGGTTGGGTGGTCTGCCCTCCCTGGTTCTTCTCAAATCCTCCCCACAGCAGGGATCATGCAGTGCCCAGTGCCCTGACTGTTTCACAGACACCAGGAGCTGTGGTCTGGCCTGATGCTCCAACAGTGACTGTGCTAAGGTTCAAGATGGCGGCCAGAGCAGAACTCCAAGTACCCTACCCACCCTCTCATTGCCGTCTTCCACCACCCAAGGCCAGTCTCACTCTGACCTTAACTGTGTGATTCTTCTCTCTTCATTAACATAACTTCATTTTTCCAGGAGTCTCCAGCCCAGCCTGCTTATTATTATAGAAGTTTCCATAAAGACTCATCAGTTTTTCAATGGAAAGCATCAAGAGACCGTTTTTACCCTAAGGTTCTTTGAGTTCACTTCTCAGAATCCTTACCTTCTGTTTCCACCAACCCCCATGGTCCCACCCAGTCCTGATGAAGCTTTCCCCATCGGAAAGACTGCCTTAAATCAAACTTCCAATTCTCCGTAAATTTTGACAGGGGCATCTCCTGTCTGAGCCATTGCTAAAGATCTTGAAGGGGATATTCCCCTTTACCGTGGGAAGCAATAAACTCTGCTGAGTTTTCTCAGCAGGTTGTGTGAATCCTATTTGGGAGCCAGCTTTGGACACCGGACACTGCTTAAGCCAGTCTTTGGTTTTTCCAGATCTTTTTCATCTCATTGTTCTTGTTCATTCCTCTGATCTGTGTTTTTCTTGCTCTGTAATTTCTCCAGGTTGATTTTAGGGGAGGAAGCATCAGGCAATGACAATTTGCCACTCGATGTGACTTCCCTTCCAACTGCATCAAAGGGAACTCACATTGTTACCTTGTAGACTATCCAGGACAGCATGCCAATTTCAGAGGCTGTCCGCTGCCAGGATCTAGGTTTGTTTAACCCAAACCCCCAGTTACATTTTATATTTTCCCAAGATGGACCCTGAAATCCAACTGATCTTGATTGTTGTTTCAGCTTCAATCAGGAGGGAAATTTGCTAGTTGTGTGATTAAAACACAATGGTGATCTAATAATGGAGTCATAATGCCAGCTTAATTATTCCTGCTTTTTGTGACTATTTTAAAAATGTTAAGTCTGTAGGCAGAGAATAATTATATACCCATAGATGTTTCAGTGCTTTAAAAATTTCTTATTTTCTAATGCTAGGTATCTGGTTAGTGTAATGGGCATTTTTATTCATATACAATAAAAAAGTTAAGTGTTTACAAAAATTAAATATGGTATTGAAGTCATGGCCGTTTCAACTTATAATTATTGACTGTGATAGCACTAGCAGCTCCACCCCTGCTAACCCTCCCATCTTCACTTGGTTGCCCCTGGCACTAGGAAAAGACAACGGGGGAAAAGATGACACTCAGGCTTTGAAGCCACACAGACCCAAATTCGAGTCTCAGCTCTGTCACTTACTAGGTGTGATGTTGATCAAGGCCGTGACCTTCCTGATTCCTGATCTCCTCAGATGTAAATGAAAATATCTGTATCTAAAAAGATTGTCAGGAGGATGCTTGCTATTATTGGTTGCTTGATTGAGATGGATGTCCTCTGAAATTGTCAAGGATATTATACCAAGCTCCATGCCACGTAGGGCTTGGATGTCTTTCCTTACGGAGTTTTATCTTGTAATGTGTATGGCTGAACAGATCCTTCAAAACAGAAGGACGGGCATTGGCTCATGAAAAATTACCACGATGGGGAGAGGTTGGTGGAAGTTGAGTATGGATAAGCTCAGCTTCCGCGGATGTCCCTAAAAAGAGAGAACATGTCCTTAGCCCAGAAGGAAGGGCACAGCCTGACTGCAGGCTGGGTGTTAACATGGGAAGGATCCATGTGTGTCTAGCCAAAGGAGAAGCTTGGCAGAAAAGCCTAGAACTGTGGGGGTGGGGGGTGCAGGCCTGGCCTGAGGAAGGGAGCTCTGGCCTAGGGGTTCACCCCCACAGTCCCATCCCTTGGAAGAGAAGGGGGGCCAAGCAGCTGCCGCCTTAGTACCGGTGCGTCTCCTTGCTCGGCTCTGGGTTTGCCCACACCATCCAACCCCCTTACCCTTAGGCTTTTTGTGCAGTGCCGTCCTTCACTGTGACACGGTTTGCAGGGGGCCAAATTCACAGCCTCCAAAGTGGGTGTGCACAAGATGATTCACTGAGAAGTGAGGACAAATATTAGAACTTCCATTTATATTTGTATTTCATCTTATTCTAACATGCTATTTTCGGTTCACTTGTTAGAGTGCACATAATGTGGTAGTTTAATCATAGTCACCATTTATAAAATTTATAAAAGAAAAAAATTTATATAAGAGAAATACGTACATTTACTGAGGATGCACATTTATTGATGGGCGGCCCATTAGAAAAACTGGGTGATTGCTGCTCTTGACGGCCTGATCCCTGTCATTCTATTTTGAGTTGCAGATTCATGCTCTGAAATGCTTTCTCATCTTCTCAGTCAGCCTCTCAAGGACTTGGGGGTCAGCTCTTGGGTGATGAGTAAGTTGGAGCTTCCGAGTCTACAAAGTTGAGAACTAGTCTTTCTCTCCCTGGTAAGCCTTGGCCTCTCTGAGCCTTAGCTTTCGAGTCGGTCAAGTGGCAGAACAGTCATCTTGTTTGCCTCCTGTGGTGTCGTAGAGACAGATCATATCCCATCATATTGAATCTGTGGAACAGCGAAGCCAGGAACATTGAAAGTAGTAAGAGAAGAGTCAGATTACTCTCAAAGGAATAACAATTTATACGAAGAAATGTCTTCTCCTTTTCTTTCTTTTCCTCCTTTTCTTTCTTCTTCTCTTCCTTCCTTTTACAGATGGTTTATTTAGAACTCACCAGCTGTGCTCTTTTGAGATGACCCCCCCAATCTTGTTGGCCACACCCAGAGCTACAGCCCCGGGAACAATTCCAGTACTTTCTTTCCATTGGGTCACATGCGGGTATGGTCTTGGCCACACGAGCATCGAAGAGCTTCTTCATAGCTAATTTGATCAGCTGTTTGTTGGCCTTGACATCCATCTTGAACGTCAGGGCACTGCTGTTCTTCATCTTCATGGCTGACGATGAGCTAAGGGGCAAGGTGACGATGGTATAGGGGTCAAGTGGATTATTTGGGTGCCTTCCTCTGAGGATATTTGGGTTGCTTTCAGAGTTGCAGTGTCTTGGGCTGTGGGACCGTGGAACGTGGGTGACGTGAGACAAGTTCTCTCCCTCATCCTTCATCTTTGTTTGTGGCTGTGGACACCTTTTCTGTACTGCCCATTTGGCCTCCAAAGCCTTCGCTTTGACCTCAATTTTGGGAAGTGTAAGGGGTTTCATGATTTGCTTTCAGCACTATTTGTAAAAAGGCGATATAGCAAACTTCTTAATAATAACAATGGGAGTCAGAAGGCAGTGTACATCTAGTCTACTGGGAAATATAATTGACAGTCTAGAATTTTACATGCAGAAAAATTGTTTTACAAGAAGAAAGGTAACAAAGATGTGTCAAGACAGCAGAGTTTATCCCAAATACAACCTCACTGAAGGAAGTTCTAAAGGCAGAGGACCAACCTAATGGAAGGGTAAAGAAGCTGGTAAACATGTAGATAAATCTAACAACCTTCAATTATGCTGAAACATCAACAAGAATAATAACAATTGCAAATTTGTGAGATTAAACAAATAAGAGAGAACGAATATACCAGGAATTTCAGCATATAAATTGTAAAGTTCTTCTTTGTTTGGAAGGAAGATAAAATCATTTAGGTTTTATTAAGTATGCATGTTAAAAGATTTAGGTTACCTACTGATAGAAGAGAGAGTGTCTATTTCCAAACTGGTAAAGGGAATAAGTGGGATAAGAATAAAACAACACCTTAACTAATCCATATAAAGGCAAGGAAGAAGGAAAATAAAGATGCAGAAAAAAGCATGGATAAAATATGGTAAAGAAAGAAATCCAAATATATCAGGGATCACAATACATTCCATTTAAAAGATCAAATTTAGACTGGATAGAAAAACAAAGATAGCTTTCCACTATTTATAAGATACAACATAAGGGCTGGAATTTGCTTCAGAATAGGTAGATGAGTGGTTAGGAGTAGATAAATGGTTGGCAGTGTGGGCAGCCCAAGATTGGACACTGATCATTGGTGGGACTGGATAATGGGTATATGAGATACATTTTATGATTCCATCTACCCTTGTGCATGTATGGACTCTGTAATAAAAAGTAAACACAAATATCAAAACAGACAAACCATAAGAATACAGAATTGTTAGAAGTAAAGTATAGAAAAGTATGAGGCAAATACTAGTCAAAAGTAGGTGTAGCTTGGGCACCTGGGTGGCTCAGTCGGTGAAACGTCTGACTTCTGCTCAGGTCATGATCTCAGGGTCCTGGGATGGAGCCCTGTGTGGGGCTCCCTGCTGAGCAGGGAGTCTGGCTTGTCCCGCTCCCTCTACTCACCCCCTTCCCCACTCCTGCTCATGCTCTCTCTCTCTCTCAAATATATAAAATCTTTAAAAAAAAACGTAGATCTGCATAATAATGAAAAGACTCAATTCATCAGAAAGTTATAATAATTCTAAACTTGCATTTATCTAGTAATACAGTCTTGAAATATATAAAGCAAAAGTTTGTTTAAGAAGAGAACTAGAAGGGAAAATTGACAAATCCCATCAAATTGGGAGATTCAAATGCACTTTTCTCACTCATTGATAGGGAAAACAGATAAAACATTCAGTTTGGATATAGAAAATTTGAAAAATACACTTAATGTATATATATCAATGTTTAGAACATCGCGCCCAATAAAGGAATGACATCCTTTCCTTTTAGTCTTAAATAAAAAAAAAGATACTATGGGAAGTTTCTAAGATGTATGGAAATGGAGATAATGGCTTAATAAAGTCCCAGGTGTACATCAGGAGCTTAAATGATTTATTGGGTCATGGGCACGCCTGTTTCATCCACTCCCACCCCCTCCTCTATCCTGGATTATTATTATTTTTTAAAGATTTTATTTATTTATTTATTTATTTATTTATTTATTTATTTATTTATTTATTTGGCAGAGAAAGAGAGAGATCACAAGTAGGCAGAGAGAGAGGAAGAAGCAGGCTCCCCACTGAGCAGAGAACCCAATGCGGGACTCGATCCCAGGACCTCGAGATCATGACCTGAACCAAAGGCAGAGGCCCAACCCGCTGAGCCACCCAGGTGCCCCATCCTGGATTATTTTTTAAGCAAATTCCAGACATTATGCAATTTTACCCATAAGTATCTCAACATGTATCTTTAAAAGGTAGAGACACTCCTGCTTCTCCATCTCCCATCTCCCCTGCTTTTGCTCTCTCTCTCTCTCAAAAAAAAAAAAAGATACATTCTAAAAACAGAATCATAATACCACTCTCACACCTAAAAACAGATGTTAACAATGAATCCTTAACATGCAGACTTCAAATTTCTCCAGTTCTCGTATATACAGTTTGTTTGAATCGTATCCTGGTTCGTTGGCATGTCTCTTGCATCTCTTATAGTCTATAGATTCCTCTCCATGCTTTCTAAATTTTGATTTTCCCCTCCAATTTATTTGTGGAAAAAACTGGGTTGTTCGTCATTGATTTTTTTTCCATTACGTGTCCATGGTGTCATTTAACATGTCTGTCTATTCCCTGTTTTTCCTGTAAATGATTAATTCAATCTAAAGACTTGATCAATTTTAGATTGCACTTTTTTAAGTGAATCTGCCTCATATGGTATTCGTGTGCTCTTTAATCAAGAGCAGTGAAATAACTGGTTCTTTACCTTTTGGGAATGTCAGCAAGTATTAACGATCATTGACGATAACCATGAATCCATCAGGCATTGTAAAATGGTGAGAGTCTAATTCTATAATTCCTTCATTTAAGCTAGACTATTAAAGATTTTTTAAAAAGATTTTATTTATTTGTTAGAGAGCACAAGCAGGGGGACCTGCAGGCAGAGGCAGAGGGAGAAGCAGGCTCCCTGCCGAGCAAGGAACCCAGTGCTGGACTCGATCCCAGGGTCCTGGGATCATGACCTGAGCCGAAGGCAGATGCTTAACCGACTGAGCCACTCAGGCATCCCTAAGCTAGATTACTGATGCAAAAATAGTCATGTCCTTATCAACTCCTGGGTTACCCAGAGCTATAGTTTGTAAAGAAAAGACTGGACAAAGTCAAATGCACTTTAATGTTCAAACAGCCAATTAAAAATAATATTATAAATATCACTTATCATAAATAAAATTAAGTTCATACAAATAAATTTAAAAGTATGTAATACCAAGGTTGAGAAAATGATACAATTTTTACTGAGAAGCATTTTTGTAAAAGATTTTATTTATTTATTTGACAAGAGAGATCACAAGTAGGCAAAGAGGCAGGCAGAGAGAGAGGGGGAAGCAGGCTCCCTGCTGAGCAGAGAGCCCGATGCCGGGCTCGATCCCAGGACCCTGAGATCATGACCTGAGCCGAAGGCAGGGGCTTTAACCCACTGAGCCACCCAGGTGCCCCATATTGAGAAGCATTAAAAAATAAATGACAAAATATATCAGGTACATGGATACAAAATTTCCAAAATCATATAGGCGTTAATTCTTTCTAAGCCAACACACACATTCAATTCTATGGTACTCTAAGCACCAAAGTTTTTGTATGTGGAATTTGACAGGTTGATCCCAAAAATGTAAAGAGAAGAGCAATTTTCCAAGTATAATTAAAATACTCCAGAAGAAGAAGGTGGGGACTAGCCCTGAAAGATAATGGTACTTAGTGAAAAGTTACAGTGATGGTGTGGCACTGGGGGAGGGATATAAAAACAAACCAATGGAAAATGACAGAAATAGACCAGGCATACGTAGAAACTTGATTTGTGACAAAACAAAGCAGTATAGGCTAGTGGGGGAAATGTACTCATCATTAATATTGCTGAGATAATAACCACATAGAAAAAAACACTAAATAGGATCCTTCCTCGTACCATTTATGAAAATCAATCCCAGGCAGATTGAAGGCCTGGCTCTAAAAGTCAAAATTATAAAACTTTAAGAAGATAATATTATATTTATCTCTATGATCTGAAGTTAAGGAAGAAGCTCTTGGATAAGATATGAAGGACTACAGGTCATAAAGGTAAAGATGGAAAAATATGATAATATTAAAATTAAGAATTCTTGTCCATTAATGAGATATGAAGAGAATTCATGAATCTGTTCATGGCTGATGTAAATAGGCATGTTACTTGAAAAACACAATTTGGCGTGACGTGGCAAAACTGAGGGCGCCTGCGCCCGGGGACCCGACAGCCCTGCACTCCTAGGAGTCTATTCTAGTGAAAATCTTACCAAGGATGCTCAGAGCCACGCAGTTCCTGCTGGCATCCAACTGGAAACAGCCAAAGTGTTCACTGGCAGGAGAAGGGGTGAGTAAAATTTTGGTGTATTTACACAATGGAATACTATACAGCATCGAAAACAAATGCTACGGCATGTTCACCGGGAAGAAAGAGCGTCAGGATTATATGGTGGAGCCAAAAGGAAAAAGAAAAAGAGGAGAAGGATGAGTCTGTCATTTCATTTATGTGAAGTTCAAAAACATGCAAAACGAAATACCTTTTCAGGGATGCAAACACAGCAAGACTATGAAGCACGGTGAGGAAACGTAGGCACAGTTCACGAGCGCGGTACCGGGTCGTGGTGGGGGGGAGGGCGGGGAAGAGTGTGCGGGGCTGCGAAGATGCCGCCATGTTCCCGTTTTCCCCTGGGTTGTGGGTATATGGGCTCCTGTAGCTGTGGTGGTCTTTGCACCCTACACGCTGGTTATAAAGATCCTTCCATATTTATATCTACTAGTATCTTCTACATCCACCCAATAGAAACATTGGTTCAAACTCTTTGGGTTTACAAGGGAGCATAATTGTTGCACCTCCTTGGGAGCCCTGCCTGCACGTGAGAGCTGCTCCGCGTGCTTGTGATCATGAACCAGGTGTCCTCTATGCCACCCTGACTCCAGCACACCGTGTCTGCTGGACTCTGGCCAGCTGGAGTGGGGTGGGATGGCGCTAGGAGCACGAGAAGGAGGGAGGCAGAAATGGGCTCCTTCCAGGGTGACCTCAGAAGGAGGGCGTCATCCGCATCCTTTAAGAGCCCATCTGGACCATTTCGTCTAGCCGTAGTTTAGGCAGACCAGCGCCAGGTTCTGCCCAGCCCTGGGAGGGCACCTCGTCTGACAAAGAAATCACTAGATACGAGCTTTGTGGGGAGGAGCTGGGAACGGAACACAGAAAGTCGATGCGCCACCATTCCGTCTTACCTATGGTTGTCAAGGTTACCAGAGCCTCGGGTTTCTTAGTAACCACTCCTCCCAAAATAGCCTCCATTGGTGCCAGCCGGCGAACTGCATCCTGTCTCCCAGTCATGTTTTACACGGTTCTGAGGAGAAGACAAGGAGGCCCCTTGGCACGGAGTAAGGTTGGAGACAAGGTTACACGGAGCCTACACAGTTGTTGCCCATCCGATCTTTGCCATGGCGGAGTGAGGCCTCATAATCCCCAGTTTTCAGATGAGAAAACAGGCTCAGATGACTAACAAGTCTCAGAACTGAAGGGAAAATGTAGATTTTTCTGAAGCCATTGACGAGGCCTCTTGTGCGATGTTCGGTTACACCTCAGGAGTGGTTGTGTTGGACCAACAGTCCACTCTGAAGGTTGAGTACGCCAGGCTGAGGTTCTGCCTTAGTGACTGATACGGCCACTGTCCCCCACTTCCTTCCTTGCCAACAAAACCCCAGTTTTGTTCCCATGCGAGGGGCTCTATGCCCTGGGGAACCCTCCCCCCTGCTCCAGAGTGTGAAGGTTGACTCTTTGTGACGCTGATTTTCTTCCCCTTGTTGAGATTGTTTAAATGTGAAATGTGGCGCCATCTTGGCCAATGGAGGTGGGGTGCGTCTGCCCTGGGAAGTAATTCTGGGAAAGGTATTTCTCTCAAAGAAAAGAAATTCCTAGGAGGAAGTGCCCCTCCTCAGCACCGGAGGCTCTTTTCCATGTGAAGGAGCCTATTTGTGGCCACTGGGAAGAACGTTGCTGATGATGGCCAAGCGGGAGGGTGGAAAGCCTTTGGGTCCCGCTCTGAGCTCCCTCCATCCTGTCATGTCTTGCTGGCTCCCCTTGGACTGCACTGTGGCTTTCGGCTCTGAGGCAGAGCTCTCTGTGGGTGGGGGTTCCAGTTGTACCGGGCTGGGAGCTCCCTGGGGGCTGAGCATTTGTCCCATAAACGCTCCCACCTCCAGTCCAGTCTTTACCTGGTAGAAGCTGTTGGGGGAGGGGCTGTCACTGAGAGTAGGTCTGGTTTTCTTGACTCAGTGATCCCTGGTAGGGAGGTCTCTGTACCGCCATGTTTGGGAGACTCCTTGGTGACTCTGCAGAAGGTCCTTGGCTTGGGTCCTACTTACAGTTAATGTACAAGTATTGTCCTTACTCAACATTCTAGAAGGTAGGTTTATTTTGGAAACTCTTTCCATAGAAAATCCTTCACAGTCTAGACAATGATCACCGTGACAATTTGGAGGAAGTTTAGTTAATGCGCAGAGAATGATCATCCTTTAAAAGGACTGTCACTTCACTCACCCATTCTACCTTTATGGGGTACCGGGTTGTTGAACGTCTGGTGTGTGCTAAGCATTGGGCCCCAAAGGAAAGTTACACAAAAAGAGTTAAGATGTGGCTCCCCGCCCCCCACCCCCTATCCCCAGAGTGCCCAGCCCCGCAGAGGGCACTCTGCCAGGTAGCTCAAGGCCATGGGTGCCGCGACAGGGGCCCTGGCACTGTGCCCCAGCAG
>CM052885.1:5941508-5980463 GCA_028534135.1 Potos flavus | reverse complement strand
GGGGTCACAGCAAGCGACCTTGACCTTGGTGTCGACCCACATTTGCGGAGCTCAGTGACTGACAGGGCTCCTTCCCAGGCATCACTTCCCCTGGTTTCAGATTCCTCTCAGAAACAGGTGCAAATAGTTTCCTTCAAAGGGCACACTTAGCTCACACTCTCAGAATGCAGGCAAATTTGTGCCCAGCTCCAAGTTCGTATGGACCCTGCCAAGTTAGACATATGTGTGTGTAAATGGGATGTCGACTGTGGCACGGGGAGGCAGTTTGGAAGGTGGAAAGAGCACTGGATATGGAGCCAGGAAGATCTGAGTTCGAAGCTTGGCTTGGTCTCTTGCTGGTTATGTGCCCTTGGGCAAGTGAATCAGCCTCTCTGAAGCTTATTTGTCTCTTCTGTAAAAAGGAGCGCTTTACAATACCTTCCTCTCGAGGGTATTGTGAGGCCAAATGAGATGAGCATCGGGGAAGCATTTTGTAAGTGATGAAGCATCCTGAAAATGCTCGAACTTGGGGTTCACCAGCAAACCCGGCGTGTCCCAAGAAGGGTATGATTAGAGCATCAGAGGACCCGGAAATCATGTCACATGTTGAGGGTGACAGAGCCTGACGTCATGCCTTCCGCTCCCAGGGGCTGCTTTGCTGAGCACAACTTAGTGGTGATGTGACAAAGGGCAGGTACCCTCCAGGGGGCTTGCACGAGCCATCCCCGAGACTCAGCCCACACCTGTGCCTGGCCCATGGCCTCCGTCAGTGACAGCTAGACCCATGGAATTGGGTGTCTAGGTCTCTAGGAGCCTAGGTCAACAAGAGAGAGGGAAAATGCACGTCTCCTCCCTTTCCCTCCTCCTCCACCCCTCCTCCTCCTCCTTATTTTTGTGTTATTTCTCTCTGGCTGACAAGGTATTCAAAGAGCTCTAATTATTTAGTTGTCAGCTTGCATTTAATTGTTTGCCCATAAATTGATTCACTTAACAAAATTTATTCAAATGTACTTCTTTGCAATGTCCTTAAATGGGAACATTTAGCAAAGGGCGGCTGTGGCGTTGACATCAGGACCGTGGTTTTCATGTTGGAAGAAGGGGGGTCAAGTTCAAGGACTGCCGCCATCAGCAAGTCAGGGGCCCCCCCGAAACCCCAGTTTCCTCTGCAGGAAATCAGGGTGGTGGCAATTCGTTCCTCAGTGTTCTGGCTCAGATCCCGCGGTGTGGATGTGGCTCTGAGGGATTCCTGGCAGAAGAGAGGCCCTTCAGGAGAACAGGCAGTAGCCCCCCTTGGGAGCGGCCACAAAGACCAGGCATTTATAAGATGGGAGCTTCCAACTGGGAAGAATTGCTTTAGGGGATTCTGGAAGCTCCTTGGGGAGTCTTGGTTGACTGTGAATTCTTTATGATGCAGTTAAGCCAGCCGCCCTGCCCTCAGACAATTCTCGGTTTCTCTAGAAGCTCTGTGATGGCCCCAGGGCGATATGAAACCAATTTTCCCCCTAAAATATGGAACGATGGGGAAAGGAGTCCTTAAGAGCTCTTTGGTGTTTGAAAAATCTTATTTTAGTCGGCTTGGGTGGCCGTAAAAAATACCATAGACACAGACAGAGGGGCCTAAGCAACGGAGGTGAACTTCCTCCCAGACGGAAGTCTGAGCTCAGGAGGCCGCCATGGCCGGCTTCTGGGGAGGGCCCCGGCCTGCGGATGGCCGGCCACCTTCTCGCTGTGTTCTCCCCGGGTCTGGCCTCCCCTCCTCCTCCTGGGAGGGAGCCAGGCCCTTCCCGTCAGGGCGCCACCCTCATGACCCCATTTACCTTAATCGCCTCCTCGGAGGCCCCGATTCCAATACCGTCATGTTGGAGGGAGGGCGGTGACGTGTGAATTTTGGGGGGCACCAGTGGGTCCCCAGCAAAACTCAAGTGTGGAGTGAGCAGAAGTTGCCCCGGGGCTGCAGTCAGGCCGACCTGGGTTCGAATCCTACCCTGCCCCCATGTAGCTGAGGGACGCGGGCAAGAGTTCACCTCTCCCGGCCTGCTTCCTCGTGGGACAGCGGGGCCGCAGCTCCCAGGGGCTGTGTCACGGTCAGTCCAGGGGACGAGTGGGAAGCACCGGGAACAGCAGCTGGCACCCTGCCGTCTTCAGGGACCGACAGCTCCTTCCTTTTCTGCCCCGTCATGAGGTGCCAGCCCTCGGCGTCTTGCGCTTTCAATGATGAAGAGGTTGAGCTGTCTTTAGGGTCTGCTTCGGCTCCTCCGTCTTGGAAGTGTGTCATCTTGAGACTAGAGCGCCGTGCCCAGGAGGGGTGTGTGTGCCCCCAGGGAGGGTAATAACACCTAACTCTCAAGGTTCTTCCCACGAACCAGGATCCCCTGTGGGGAAAGAGCTCATTCAGCTCTTGGCAGGTGGCGGATAAGGAACCTTCTTGCACTGTGGCTTCAGGTGAGGCCTGAGACGGGAGGGTATCAGTCAACGAAGATTCACTGAGCACTTACTGTGTGCCGGGCCCTAGGGATACAGCAGTGGGAAAGACGGGCACTGTCCCTGCTCTTACGGGCCTTAGAGTCTCTGGGGAGAAGGCCAACATGAACCAGATTACAGAGCTGCAGTCTTGGGTCCGTGCCCGCCTGACAGCTGGCATCCCGCCGCTGCCCAGCAGACGTCCTCCAGCAGGCCCCGCGGTCATCCGCTCCGGGAGAGCTGCTCCGGGAGGGAGAGCACTGGCATTCCTGCCCTAAGTCCCTGGCGTCTCTTCAAATGCCAGCTCAGCCCGCGGCTATGCACTCCCTCTTGGCCATCTCCTGTTTTGGTGTCCTCTGGGCAGCCCCTCCGAGCGCGCATAAGTCACAGAGCCGCTCCTTAAACTCGTGGTCCAGCTCACCGAGGGGAAGAGCTTTCCATTTATAACAAACAGATTCCGGGGAATGGAGGTGCCGGGGCTATTAGTGTGCCTGCGAAATGATTGCTGGGGCCGCGTGCCAGGGTTCCGTCCCTCCTGCTGCTCCCTCGCGGTCCCAGCTGTGCCGGGGACTTGCTGGGGGACACGGGCGAACCCCTGCCTGCTGGGTCGGGTGTGGAGGGCTGCGTCGTCTGCAAAACTCGTGGGGTGGGTTAGGTGGCTCGAGGAGGCCCGATTGGGTTTAAACCTCACCCTGATTTGGCAGCAGTTAGAACAGGGGGCAGAGGCTTGTCACCTTGACCACCTGCTGTAGTAGATATTTATTTTGGCGGCGGGCTTCGTAGACATCTGAGCCTGTCGCCTGGAGCGTTTATCGAAGGCCTCTCTCTCTTACCAATAATGGACAGTCAGCAACAAATAGATTTTTTCTTTCTTTTTTTTTTTTTCTAAGATTTTATTTATTTATTTGACAGAGAGAGAGAGACTGAGAACAAGCAGGGGAAGCAGCAGGCAGAGGGAGAGGGAGAAGCAGGCTCCCCGCTGAGCAGGGAACCCGATGCGGGACTTGATCCCCGGACTCTGGGATCATGACCTGAGCTGAAGGCAGACGCTACACCGACTGAGCCTCCTAGGTGCCCCAGATTTTTTTTCTTTAATAGAAATATAAAGACTTGGAACCGGTGAGCTTTTTATTATGACTGTTACTATTATTATTTTGGACATTCAGTTGGTTTATCGCTGTGAAGACCTTTACTTAGATGTTTAGGGCAAGATCGCTAACTGCCCTTCTCCCTTTTGGCAACACGAGCCCCTGAATTTTAGCCAGGCACATAAGCAACCACCACAGACTGCATTTCGTGGTCTCGCTTCCAGCTAACTGTGCTCGTACGATTAAGTTTGACCAACAGGGTCAAAGGAAGTGGTGTACGCCATTTCCGAATTATTTGTCTAAGTACATCAATTGCGTGTACTGCTGACTCTGTCTTTCCTGGGCGGGGATGCGGAGATGGCTGTGGAACCAGGGTGTACCATGTGGACAGCGGTGACAGCACAGGGATGGCAAAGCAACAAGACAGAAGAAACTTGGATGACCTCACCGAGCAGAGACACCTGCCAGCCTTGGCCCTCTGCCCACAGTCAGACTGTTATGTGAAAGATAAACACATTTCTATTTTAAGTCCCTGTACTGGGGGGCCTCTGACATAGCAGATTAACCTAAACCCTAAGTAATATACATGTGAGCTCACAGAAGTTGTGGTTAGGTATCTAATTATCTGTAATATGGTTTTATGCCGGATTCTGTATGGATTTATGTGATTTATTGCCACCCCCAATCTAACATAGATTGCTAAGAATTTTCAGGATTTTATAGCAGACATATGCTACCCATTTTGCTTATAATTTTGAATTCCTTTTGATTTTAAAACCAAGTATATGGGAGACAGCATTTATGGAAGATATCACCCTTGACAAGCTCGAGTACTTATTTATATCAGGCAGCGAAAGTTACATAATCTGGTGGGTTTCCTTTATGCTTTGACTTCCAAGAAAGTTAGAGTCGTGTGAATTTAATGCTTACTATCATAAACTTGTATTTACCGTAGGCTTTTGTGTGTGTGTGTTTCTTTCCCTATGTGTGTGTCACATTTGTTTGGGAAGAGATTCGCTGCACCTACTGTCACACGCCTCGGTGTTTGCCCATCTATTCCCCTGCCATCGTGTCCTTTCCCCCTGTGCACCGAAGAGCTCCTTCTTTCCTGATGGTTCAGTGCAAGTGTTTTCTCTGTGCTCCCGTAGCTTTCCATAGAGAGCACTCCTCCTGGACTTTTTAAAAAAAGATTTTATTTATTTATTGGACGGAGAGAGAGAGCAAGCAGGGGGAGCAGAAGAGGGAGAAGCAGGTTCCCCACTGCGCAGGGAGCCCGATGTGGCGCTTGATCCCGGGACCCTGGGTTCATGACCTGAGCTGAAGGCAGACACTTAACCGACCAAGTCACCCAGGCACCCCTCGTCCTAGACTTCAATTAGAGCTTGGAGCACATTGAATTTGCTTTAGCACTTGGATGTCACTGCTGGAGTGGGAGCTTATTGTGACCCTCACTGTGCCCCTTACAGGTAAGGGTGAAATTTGTCCAAGACCAGTTCCCTATAAGTTGGTCTCTCCATGGAGACAAGGTAAACCCAAGAGCTTGAAGCAATCAATTCTAGAAGATTCCTGAGGTGGCCTGAAGTGGTAATGGGAGGACTTCCACTCTAGCCCTTGATAACGACATACACAGGAGACGCTCTCCAAACCACAGATGCTGAGATGGTAGGGCCATCTCCCGCCATGCCATACCGATGTTGGATCCTAGCCTCTGATCAGGCTAGGGGAGGAACCTGTGTCCCACTAACGATCCAGCTAACAAGCCTCCCAGCCCAAGGGCAGAGTCCGTCCCTCTCTCAGACTCTGGTGTCCCCTGCTGCCACTCCACAAGTGCCCTCAGTAAGCAGGCTCCAGCGGGCCAGGGCTGTCTGGCTATTTATCCCGCCTGTGTGACACCCTGGGATCCATGCTCCCGTCCTTCCTCTTAGCAATAGAGCCGCATCAGTGTTTTAGCAGACGTGACTGCCCGAGAAGGAATTTTCCCCAGCTACGCTCGCAGCCCCTCTGACCCTATGACTAGGAGTTAGCCAGTGGAGCGTGGACAGAAGTGATGTGTGCATTTCCAGATCACATTTTTTTTTTATTAGAAAATCATGTGCCTGCCCTCCACCCCCACCCCATCCCCTTTTCCTGTGGCCTGGAATGTGAAGGTGACAATATGAGTGAATTTTGACCATGGCACAAAGACAATACCCTAGGGTATGGCAAAGCAACAAGACAGGAAGGCCTTCAGTGCTGGGAATGTTCCGTTTCCTTGATCCGGGTGGTAGTTTCACCGATGTGTACATATATAAGAAATAATTGAGCTACCCTCTGACTATTTCTGAGCTGTATTATACACAAGTTATGCCACAGGAAGAAAAGGAAAGAAAAAGAACCTGGTTCCCTGAATGACCTGTGGAGTCGAACTTTCCTCTGGGCTATTGCAAAAGAGAAAAATAAACTCCTTTATGGTTTTGGCCATTGTATTTGGGGAATTTCCATTCCAGCCATTTAGCGTGTACCTTAAGTAATATATTTCTTTTCTTTTTTCTAAGTAGGCTCCGCGCCCAGGGTGGAGCCCAATGCGGGGCTCGAACTCTCCATCCAGAGATCAAGATCTGAGCTGAGATCAAGAGGCCGATGCTTCACCGACTGAACCACCCAGGTGCCCCTTAACTAATATATTCCTTAAGTGTCGGAAGTTTTCATTTTTATTTTGTCCCATTCTTTCCACGGGGCTTGGTAAATAGAAGGCGCTTGCTATCTGTTTGACGAGTGCCTGTTTTTGCACAGGGTCACAACACGCCCCTTCCTCCCGGGAGGGATCCGCCCTCCCCCCACCCCTCAGGGATCCCCCCTCCCACCAGAGACCTCGAAGAAGCTAGTGCGACTTCTCAGCCCTCTGCTCCCCAGGCCCTTCCTTCCAGTGAGCGCTGCTGTAGTAGCTTCAGCTTGCTTTTGGAAAGGACGAGGACTTTCGAGAGGAAGGGCACGCTGCCCCCACCCCCTTCAGGGGCTCACAGTCCAGCTGGCACAACAGGCCCTAAACAAATCCCATAATAAAAACAGTATGAACAACACTACTGTATTTACATCTGTCAGGTGTCTTGCACCTTTTATTTTATTTTATTTTTTATTTCTTTTTTATTTTATTTTTTCAGTGTTCCAAGAGTCATTGTTTATGCACCACACCCAGTTCTGGCACCTTTTATACATTATTTTCCTAATTTTTGTATTTTTGTAGGTGAGAAAACAAATTTGAAGATGCAAAGTAAGTTGCCGAAGGTCAGACTGAGCTGGGTGTGAGAACGCTGAGGCCCGTCTCTCGTCACTGGGTCCCAGGGCAGCCAGGCCACGAGGCTCTCCTGGCTGGAGACCAGGCACGAGGTCTGTAATAGGGCCATCCATAAGGTGCTGGTGGAGAGGCATTAAGGAATGAGTGGTAATCCACTAAGGGGACACAGGGTAGGAGTGGGGATCATTCTAGACAGCACGAGCAAAGGCCCGGGGGTGGAGGAGGGAGCATGGACATTTTAATCTGGTATCACTGAAGCCGCGGGTGTGCATGGGGTGAGGCAGCAGTGGGAGATGCCAGAGAGGCAAGCAAATGTCCTGTGGTGCCTCACTTTGACAGTGAACCCCCGAAGGTGGAGGGTCAGCCATCCATCAGTTGACATCGCCGCCAATCACGGGGCCTCATTCATTCATTTGTTCTTAAACTGAACAGGAACCAGGTCATCTGTGGGACCTGGTGGCAGGCCTGTGGGAGGGAGCACCTTCCGTGGAGGGGGCCCCCAGGCTCTGTGGATCCTGCTTGGCCCTTATTCTCTGTCATCTCCCTGAGGTAACATCTCCCCAGATAAGTCCTGAAAATCCCCATTTCCCAAAGGTCATTTCACAGAGCACTAATTTCTTTTTGAGGAAAAATTTCTGTGGTAAAATAAATTGAGAAAGAGGGGCTTATGCTCCCCCTCCTTGGAAATTCTTGCAGGTTAGCTTATTAAAATCTCTGAGAAGTAAAGAATATGCTACATTCTGTGTATGAGTTTCCCAGGGCTGCCATAACAAAGTACCACAAACAATGTGGTTTAAAACAGAAATGTGTTCTCTCCTAGTTCTGGAGGCTGGAGGTCCTGAACGAAGGTGTCAGCGGGGCCAAGCTCCCTGTGACACCCACCGGGGAGAATCCTCCCTCGCCTTCTTCAGCTTCTGGTGTGGCCGGCGGTCCTCGGCATTCCTCGGCCTGAAGCTGCATCCCCTCTGTCTCTGCCTCCTGCTGTCATCCCATGGCCGTCTTCCCCCTCCACGTGTCTCTCTCCTCTTCTTATAAGGACACCAGTCATATTGGATTAAGGACCCAGCCTACTCCCACGTCACCTCATCTTGACTAATTACGTCTGCAGTGAGCCTATTTCCAATTAAGGTCACGTTATGAGGTACTGGAGATTAGGACTTCCACATATCTTTTGTGGGGGACACAACTCACCCCGTGACACTTTGTTTAGCTCAGTATTTCATAAGAACTTATTTTTATTCCTCAGAATTCTTTTGAAAATGCTCCCCAATGATCCCTCCGAGCTGGTGGCGAGGGCAGCTCACTTTGGGAAACGCTACCTGGGGTGAACAAGATGGGGGAGCCAGCCAAGGGCTGAGGGGACCACAGAGGAGAGTGCCCAGGGCTGAAAGGGGATTCGGGTTCCTCCCTGAGGCCCTGGGTGGGGGGAAGGGGAGGCCCACAGGACAGGGAAGCCAGAGTCGGCCTTTTCCAGGACCGTGCCACAGAAGGCCTTCTGGCCTGCCCTGGGGAGGACGGGGCTCTGGGACAAGCCGTCCTGGGGCCTGAGGCTGCCTGCCTGGCGAAGACACCACAGCGAATGCGGGGTGCTGGGGAACTTGGTCCAGGGTGTCCATCTCCACTTCAGAACCCATCAGAGCGAGGAGGCCACAGAAGGGCAGCATCTGGTGTGTCCCCACTCCTGTCACACCTGGGCTCTGCCGCCTCAGGCTCCGGGTGCTGAGACGTGGGTGGCGTTTTCACACCTACTGAGCTAGTTTGTGGAAAGCACCCAAAATAAACCACAGGGTCTATAAACAAGTTTTCTTCCTGCCTATCGCTTTTCCCCTCAACTGGGCTTGCGATGACAGACGTGGCGCCCACCTCACACTTTTTGCTTTGTGGCCTCTGGGGAGAAGGAAAATTCACAGTTTTCTCTGTGGTAAAGAAGACATGGATTCAAGTTCAAGGTTTGCCATGGACATCTGCTGTGTGACCTTTGGCACGCCTTCTAACTTCATCTTTGCATTTATAAAATGGAAGCAATTACACCAGCCCTGCTTACATCAGGGCTGTGGCTACTAACTATTGCCTTCCTCATCGTTATTCTGTGCCAGGGACTATCATAGGAACAGCAATTCTAAAAGTTCCCTGTTGGGTGCAATGCACATAACATACTATGTGAGTGTGTTGTATATCTTTATTTATAGCGCTATGCAAAAATGTAGTCGTGTATTAATCTGAAGAAAGTAGCATAAAAAATGTTTCCTTTCTCTCTTTTAATGACGAACTTTTGCTTAAAAAAAAGGAAACATTCTCTGAATATGGTAATAATAATAAAACATCTTTTAAGTCCAGTTTATGGAGATGTAAGTGACGTAAAATACAGGTGTGCCGTTTTGTGAGATTTGCCAAATGTATATAATCGTGCAAGCATCATCTCGATCAGGACGGAGTGCTCGCATCCTCCCCAAAGATGACTGTGTCCCCTTCTGGACCCAGTTACTCCTCCCTCCCCCACCCTTGGGGAACCTCAGATTGGGTTTCTATCCTTAGGGCTTTGCCTTTTTAAATAGCATGTACGTGGAATCATACAGTATTTCTTCCTGTTTGGCTTCTGTCTCTTCACGTAATGCTTTTAAGATTCTTCCGTGTTGTTGAACATGTCAGGGGTTCATGGCCCGTGGTATGGATGCGAGCACGATTTGTTTATCCATTCACCCATCGAAGGACATGCGGGTCGTTTCCGGTTTGGAGTTATTACAAATACAGCTTCTGTGACCATCCATGTGCAACTCTTCCTATGGACTTGCTTTCCTTTCTTTTGGATAAATACCTAGATGGGGAATAACTGGATCATACGGTGGGAGTTATGTTTAACTTTTTGAGACGCTGCCAAACTGTTTTCCAAAGTGACTACCCGTCAGCATGTGCGAGTTCTGATTGCTTTGTGCCTTTCGGAGCACTTGATATTGTCAACATATATATATTTAATGTTAGCCATTCTTGCAGGTGTGTGCTGACATCTCATAGTGGCTTTAATTTGTATTTCCGTAACGACTAGTGATACTGAACATCTCTTCATGTGCTTGTTTACCATCCATATTTCTTCTTCACTGAAGTGTCTGTTCAAATACTTTGCCTGATTTTAAAATTGGCTTGTTTTGTTGAATTTTGAGATTTTAGAAGTATTTTGGATATGGCTTGTGTTTTATTATATGTGTTTTGAAAATATTTTTTTCAGTCCATGATATTTTTTTTTCATCTTTTAAGTATGTTTCAAAGAGCAGTTTTTAATTTTGATGGAGTTCAATTTTTTCCTGTTTAGGTGACTACTTTTTGTGTCTTACATAAAATAAAAATGTAAAAAACCTTTGCCTAATTCCCAGGTCAGAAGGATTTCCTTTAATGTTTTCTTAGAGTTTTACTGGTCTAGGTTTTACCTTTAGGTCTATGATGTATTTTGAGTTAATTTTTGTATATGGTGTGAGGTAGGGGTTGAGATTCTTTTTTTTCTTGCTCTTTCTTTCTTTCTTCTTTTCTTTTTTTGCATAGGGATAACCCATTGTTCTCACACCATTTGTTGAAAAAAATGAATCTCTCTTTACAAATGTTCTTTTCGCTTCAGTAAAACATCAGTGGACCATACACGTACAGTTCTGTCTCTGGATTTTCTATTTTGTTCCATTGGTCAGTATGGCTTTTCTTTCACCAATACCACACTGTCTTGATTACTGCGGCTTTATATTAAATTTTGAAATCCAAATTGTGTGATCCTCCAGCTTTGTTTTTTCTTTTTCAAAATTCTTAGACCATTTTAATTTTCTTCTTTGTAGTTTCATACAAATTTTTGGTTGATTTCTACAAAAGAGCCTGTTGGGATTTGAATTTGTAGTACCTAGAATCTATAAATAGATCAATTTTAGGAATACTGACATATTAATAAAATTGAGTCTTCTGACCCATGAACATGATACATCTCTCCATTTATTTAGGTCTGTTCTGATTTCACTTAGTGTTTTGTTGTTTTCAGCATATGGGAAACTACACATGTTAAAAACTTTGTCACTAAATATTTCATGCTTTTGATTCTATTCTAAATAAATATATTTATTTATATTATAGATGAATATTTATATATTCTTATTTCTGATTGTTTATTGCGGATGCATGGAAATAGAGTTGACCTTTGTACACTGATCTTGTGTCCTGTGATCTTGCTAAGCTAGTAGCTTTTGGTGTAGACTCTTTGTGGTTTTCTACATGAATAATCCTATCATCTCTAAATAAAAGCAATTTACTTCCTTTCCATTGTATATGTCTTTCTTCTCCTTCTTCCCTTCCTCATTTTTTCTTGGTCTCCTTGAATGTGGGCAGTAGCGGTGAACATCCCCACCTTGTCCTAAGACCTTGGGAGAATGCAATCCATTTTTCACCATTAAGTAGGATGTTCACTATAGGCTTTTCATAGATGCCCTTTATCAGATCGAGACATCTCTTCAATTCCTAGTTTGCTGATTTATTTATTTATTTTCACAGACTTTTTTTTAAGAAGCCTTTTTAAAATTTTTTTTTTTTTTTTTTTTTTTTTTTATTTGAGAGAGAGAGTGAGAGAGCACAAGCAGGGGGAGCGGCAGAGGGAGAGAGAGAAACGGGCTCCCCAAAGAGCAGGGAGCCCGATGTGGGGCTTGATCCCAAGACCCTGGGATCACGACCTGAGCCAAAGGCAGGTGCTTAACCAACTGAGCCACCCAGGTGCCCCTTAAAATTTTTATTTACTTTTTATTTTAATGTTTTTAGCAGGTCAAATTGGCTTTATTAAGTGATTCGTGAATTGACCAGCATCCCAACCTAACATGTAGAGGGGAGCTCGTAAAGGCTTTTTTTTAAAGAGTAGTTTCAGGTTTACAACTAACTTGAGGAAAAGCTACAAAGATTTCCCCTATACTCTCTGTCCCCACACATGTTCAGCCTCCCCCATTATCAACACCACTCACCAGAATAGAATTCTTTTTTCACCAAGGAAGAACCTACATTGACATAATTACCTGAAGTTTCATAGTTTATTTTAGGATTTACTCTTGGTGTTTTATATTCTATGAGTTTGGACAAATGTATAGTAACGTGTATCCATCATTATATCATGTAGAGTATTTTCATCCTAAAAATCTTCTGTTTTCTACCAGTTCATGTCTCCTGCCTCACCCCTGGCAACCACTGATCTTTTCAGTGTCTCCATTGTCTTGCCTTTTCCAGAATGTCATACGGTTGGGATGATACAATGTGTACCCTTCTCAGATGGACTTCTTTTACTTAACAATATACATTTAAGGTCCCTCCATGTCTTTTCATGGCTTGGTAGTTCATTTCTTTTTAATGCTGAATAATATTCCATTGTCTGGATGAACCACAGTCCTCCACTCGCCTACTTAAGGACATCTTGGTTGCTTCCAAGTTTTGGCAATTATGAGTAAAGATGTTATAAATGTCCACATGGGGGTTTTATGTGGACATGTGTTTTTAACTCCTTTGGGTAAATACCAAGGAGCACAATTGCTGGATCATAGGGTCAGAATATATTTAGTTTGTACTACCAAACTGTCTTCCAAAATGACTGTGCCATTTTGCATTCCCAGTAGCAATGAATACAAATTCCTGTTTCTCCTCATCTTCACCAGCATTCGTTGTTATTAGTGTTTTGGATTTTGGCCTTTCTAATTGGTATAGTGGTATCTCATTGTGGTTTTAATTTAGACTTCTTTAATGACATAGGATGTCGAGAATCTTTTCTTATGCTTATTTGCCATCTGTGTATCTTCTTTGGTGAGGTGTCTGTTTAGGTTTTTTGCCCACAAGTTTGCATGGACTCCAGCATTGCCTCGGAGGCACCAGCATTGCCTCGGAGGCACCACTGAGAGTTTGTACAGGCCCAGAAGACCTGATGTGAGGGTCATAGACCAGAGGAGGCCTGGGCCTGGGCCTGATGCGGAGGCTGTGTGATGTGTGTGGTCTGCCTGCAGCAGGAGCCCATGGATGCCAGGTTGTGATGCTTGAGAACATGCTGTCCACCTTCTCCTTCCTGGGCACCAGATGTGACTTGAGCTGCCCTCACACACAGATGTCCTCCTAAAGAGAATAAGAGGAAAGGGAAGAATTCTAATTTGACTGAATACCAAGAAGAATCAAAATTTAAAATCAGAAGTGATTAGGTGAAGTTAAAGTTGAATTTCCTCCCACTATCATCAACAGAAAAGACTGGCAAGCAGATCAAGGTGTTGGTAGGGCCATGGTCGCTCTGAAAGTGCTCGGGATGGACGTCTTCCAGGCTTCTCTCCGAGCCTCTGGCAGCCTCAGATGTTCCTTGCCTTCTAGACGCCCGGCTCCAATCCTCTGTCTTCACGGGGCCTTCTCCTCGTGTCTCTTTGTATGGCCTTTCCTCTCTGTGTGTCTGTTTCTGTCGAATTTCCATGTGCTGTAAGGATACCACTCACGCTGCATTAGGGACACCCCAGTGACCTTCATCTTCACTTGCTAAAACCTGCAAAGACCTATTTCTAAACAAGGTTACTTTCTAAGGGACTGGGGAGGGGGGCCTCAACATCCCTTATTTGGGGGATGCATTTGGATCCATAGCACATCCCACGGACTTAGGGCTCTCGGGACCTCATTAGATAATGCTGCCCCACACATCAGATCCTTGGGATTCCAACCACATTTGCACACCCACAGCACACGGCCATCAAAAGAGGCAGCTGTGAAAATGTACAAGGAGCACCAGCCATGGGGAGGTCTGGCACACCCAGGTCGGAGTCCTGGCTTTGCCACATAGCCACTGGGTGGCCTCAGGCAGGTCCTATCATCTTCTGCACTTGTTTTTATTACCTGAACACTAGAGTAATTATTTTCTGTCTTAGTCTGCTTGGATCGCCCTCACAAAATACTATAGAGACTGAGAGGGCTTTAAACAACAGAATTAGTTTTCTCACAGTTGCAGAGACTGCAAGTCCAAGGTCAAGGTGCTGCGGAGGCAGTTTCTGCACTCTCCTTGGTTTGCAGGCTGCCACCTCCTTGCTGTGTCCTCACATGGGGGTGGGGTGGGGGGGGAGAGCAAGCTCTTTGGTATCTCGTCTAATAAGAGCACTAATTCTATCGGATCAGGACCGCACCTTTATGACCTTATTTAACCTTAATTACTTCCTTAGAAGCCCCATCTCCAAAGACAGCCACACTGGGAGTTAGGATTTCAACATGCGATTCGGAGGTGGGGGGCTTGGGGACACCAATGTTCAACCACAGCCTCTCCTCTTCCAGCAATGTTAAGAGGATTAAAGTAGATACTTCGGGTGACTGTGAGCACCAGGCCTTGAGGAGACTAAGAGCACTGCCTTCCTTGGATTGTCTACATGATAGAGGCTTATTTCCCTCTCTTGTGGTTGGATCTTTGGAGTTGGTGCACCCGTACCCTAAAACATGCAAGGAGATTGCTGAGAAAGGGACAGAGCCACAGAGTCACCGGAAGCTGCAGAAGCTGCTAGTGACTTGGGAAATACCAAAAGGACCTCACTTAGTGAAACCCTATTGACGTCCGCTGCGCGTCTGGGGATACGTGGCTAAGACATGGGAGAGCAGGGAAGCGGAGTGCTTTGGGCAGAAGAATGTAATTCTCAGAGAAGGCATAAGAGGTCGTTCCCAATCCCATCAGGATCTGTTCTATTCCTGTCTCTACTTTCCATCCTGTAGACCCATGTGAGGCTCGTAGTCATCATCTAACGGGAAGGCGAAAGGGAACGAGCCTTTATTGAGGACCTCCTGTGTGCTCAGAGATTTCACACGCACGACCATCTCCAGTTTTCAGTTGCCTGACGAAGTTTGCTGGTGAGAAGTCTGAGGCTTACGAAGACAAAGCTGGCGAGCGGCAGAGCTGGGCTTCGAACCTGGGTCTGTCCGACTTCGCAGTGCTTTGGAGTCAGCGATCCAGCCACGGCTTTAAGCAGACTCCTCTATGGGGGTTGCACAAGTTATGTCCTTCGGGGTGTCTGTGTGAGGTCCTGGATGGTAGGGATCTCATCAGATTCCTTGACCCCTTCTCAACAGCACCTAGCATGGGACGAGGAGCATGGTGGGGGTGCCTGGAAATGGTCAGCAGAGCCATGGTGGACGGGTGGTGGCTGGATCAATATCAAAATACACATCGATATGATATCAATATCCCGCCTATGGGAGTCCTGCCAGCAGCCTTTACCCCCCAAGAGCCCCCACCGCCACAGCTGGACCACAGATCTAAGGGCTCGATCTTCTCCCCTTTTGATGTGCAAAAGGTAAGAGGAGGAAAGAAAATGGCGTGGGTGTGGGTGTGGGGCTGGAGCACTGGCTTTCCTGGTGTCCCTTGAGTCCCAGATCAGAAACTGCCCTGTCCCAGCTTCCCAGGCCCTGAGTCTGCCCTTGCTGGAGTCTGACCCCCCACTGGCTTTCTTGTGCCTGCTGGCTCGAGAAAGGGCTCAGCACCCACAGTCTGAGGATTGTCCAGAAAGCCCTTCAGGAACCAGCGCGGCTGAGTCAGAAGCTCACTCCTCTGCCTGTTCCTGCTTAAAGAGATTTGGGTGTTTGGCTAGTTCCTTGAAAAAGCCCATGTACCCCAGGAGGTGGGGAACAGAGTGCCCTAGAGCTCAAGGGGCTGATTTTTGCACAAGTCAGACGCTGGGTAAATCAACACCACTCCCATTTAAAAACCATCGAAATCAAGGTCTATTTGTTGAGCTGTTTATTCGGTACAGACAGCTGCCAAGGCCACAAAGGAAACGTTTGTGCCTGCTGATGGCTTTCAGAGGCCAATCAGCTTTCCCACCACTCAGAACCCCCCGGTTTCACCCCTCATCCTTCTTCACGGCTCTGTCGCCTTTGCCTTTTCAGCCTTGAACATTTCTTGGAGCTGTCGTGGGGGCCCAGTGGGCTAGTGCGGTGACAGCTTCATTAAAGATGAAGCTGTCTGTCCGAGGGATTAGCTCTTCCATGGGGGCTGGTGTTAACTCTCGCTTTGCAAATTCGTTTTTCACATATTTATGCGCTCCCTTTCCAAGAGGACTGTCCCGGCTTGAGGGCAAGCATTGTCTCTTATCAGGCCTCCACTGCCTTGCACACAGTGTCCGATGAATATTTGCGATTTGAGGGTGCGTGTGCAAATGGGTGCGTGTGCCTGCCCGCGTGTGTGCACACGCCTGATGCTACCTGGGATGAAAGAGTTAAGGAGCCAACCCCAGGGAGGCAGTCAGCAGACTGTTTAAGGCCCAGCTGCTTGGAGGGTGGTGGGGGTGGTTGATAATGGGAAAAAGTCAACAATGATCATTTAAGGGACTTTTTGTAATGGGGGAACTTTTGGAGAATCAGCCCAGATGTCATTTTGCTTCTAAACCCCCACTCAAGATTCTCACAGTGGCTGCTCAGAGAATAAAGGTGCCCATTTGTATGGGAGGAGGGCTTTCCTTGCAGACATTTATCCAAGGGCAGAAAAAGACAGGGCCGTCGGGAACGAGACGGGAACGAGACACCACCGTCCAGCCTGCAGGCTGCACCTCCTAACTTGGATTTCCCAGACTGAGGCCCATTTACACAATCATGCAGGACCATATGCCCCAATTTTTTTCAAAGCCTATGGTCGCCTTAGGGTGAGACCCTGAGTCCTGTCCCCTGGGCGCTGCCTCGTGCTCTGAACACGCCGGCCTCTCTGTACCTCCTTGCCCCTCTGTGCTTCTAGCCGAAGAGGGTTCCCTTCCCCCAGGTGCTCATGAACTTCCCACTCAACCTTCAAGACTCGATGTCCCCTTTCTGAACTTGCTCTGCTCATCCGTGCGACTAGAACAATTACCCTCTGCCTGAGTCTGCTCAGGCTGCCATAACAAAATCCTGGGGGACTTAGCAGAAATTGAGCTCTCCCAGCCTGGAAGCCGGATATCCGAGATCAAGGTGCTGCTGGTTTGGTCTCCCTGAGAGCCCCCTTCTGGCTTGTAGGAGGCTGCCTTCGTGAAGCGTGCTCCCGCGGCGGGGAGACAGGAAGGGAGCTCTCTGGCGTCTCTTCTTCTAAGGACACCACTCCTACTGATCACTCTTAAGTCCCCACTTAACCTGAATTACTTCCCTGACCCCATCTCCAAACACAGGCACACGGAGGAGAAAGAGGTAAAGCATCAACGTACATTTTGAGGGCACACAGCACTGGGATTCCTGGTTGGTGTGTCAGAGCCCAAGGACACTCAAGGACTAGATGTTAGGAAGTGGAAACCCTCACCTGATGGACGGGGAAGCTGAGCCCCGGACGGGGAAGTGGGCACAACAAGGGAGAGATGAGACCAGTTGCGCCCACCTTATCCTTACCCTCCGGGAACAATGCATGGGTAGAAATGGCCAACGTGTAGGGACATCAGGAAGACTCTTGTCTGTCTGGTAAGCGTTCCCTTGAGTCTGGGTACGCAGAGTCAGACAGGTCTCAGATATTGCCTGAATACAACTTGATGATTCCTCAGCGCCGGATGTGTTTTGGAACGAGATCTTTTTTTTTTTTTTCAAAATTAAAAAAAAAAGAGTAATGCAACCTATATTCCGTATGTTGTGCAATCCCACCAGGAGGTCTAGCGGTCTGGGCAGCCCCCTGTAATCCAACACATCAGCATTTTCTGAGCATTCCGCACATCAAATGGGACAGACGCAGGGCACGACAAGTCGGGCTAGCGCTGCTACGGAACAAGAATGCCACAGACCTATGGAAAGACTTTCAGGATGGCCAGTCCAGGATTGTGCAGGGTAACGATTCCATAGACCTGACCCTTTCGGTGGAAAGAGAATGAAAAATTGCGTACGAGGAGGAAGAACGCTGGGGATTCTGGGGGCTTCCTCCTAGAGGCTGCCCTCTGCACCCCTATGTGTTCCAGAGACACAGGGGGAGCCCGTCTGTTTGCCGAGGATGGGGAACCACAGTGATGGGGAACCCCAGGGATGGTTCCCGGCAGCGGCCAGCGAGACTCCCCACAATTTCCCTTCCACTGCCTGCTGAGCTGCAAATTGCTGCCTCCCTCCTCGCTGAAGCCTGCGGATGTTTTTCTCCGATCAAGGCTATAATTAACACCTGGCCACGCAGGGGGCCAGGACAGGAGGGGGCTATTGCTCCCAGGGCAAGAACCATCCCTCAAGAAGCACTCAGTGTCTAGGAAGCACGTTTCCTTCCAACTTGGAGGGATGCAGAAGCCGTCTGGGAAAATGACGAGGCAGGTGGTGTGTATCTGGGCTAATGTCTCTGGGTTTACATGCTCGATTTCAGCCCGCGGGCTGACAGCTGCCGGGGGAGCCACGCGAAGCTCGTTCCGTAATGGAGCCAGAGCCACGCACGTGAGTGCCGAACCTGGGCATGACATTCCTGGGAACTTCCTGTGGGCAGAAGGCGTTATTTGTTAACAGGTTTATCTCCATAGTTATTTCCTACAAAGCAAAACAATGAAAAGGTAACCTCAGAGGCGCTATTGATGACAAACTATTTCAGGAGTTCTGCAATTGGTTAAACACCCAGTGGTCAAGGAGTGGCTGAGAAGGTCATGGTCATGTGGGACACAGTTGTGCACGCCACCGGGTTATTGTTCCAACCTCGAAGTGCCCGACTTGGTCTTACACAGATAGGTTGACGTGGTCAGAAGGATAATATAATGAAGAATGCTGTGCGGCACCTGTGCTTTTTTGTTTTGTTTTATTTTGATTTTTTTTGTTTTTTTTGGAGAGAGAGTGAGTGAGCAGGGGCGGGGCAGGGCAGAGGGAGAGAGAGAGAGAGAACCTCAAGCAGGCTCCCCACCCAGTGCGGAGCCTGATGCGAGGCTCCATCTCATGACCCTGAAATCATGACCTGAGCCGAAATCCAGCGTCTGGTGCTTAACCGATGGAGGCACCCAGGCACCCCAGTACCTTTGGTTTTTGAGAATTTTCACATTCATCGACTCCTCTGTATCTCGCAACGTCCTTAGATGTAAGTGCTGTTCTGATCCGTCCAGTTTATAGACTTGCATGCCGATCAGACTGGTTAAGTGACTTGGACGGAAGAAGGGGAGGAACAGATATTGGAAGCTACACGCCGTCCCAGAGAGGAGTCCCCTATCCTGCGGCGCTGAGAGGTGGCGGTGGGGATGGCGACATGCGCCTTACAAGGACACCAGTCACGCTGGACAAGTGTGCAGCATAAATCATAATTCACCTTATAGTGATTACATTGGCAAAGATCCTCCTCCGAAATGAGGTCACTTATATTTTTGGTCTTTGCCCCATTCTTGGCTAGAGCTCCGCAAACCGTTAGAATTTTGTAAATGATGAGAGCAATTTAAAGGCGTCTTGTTATGTTAATGGGGTAGCTTTTGGAAACCCCTAAGGAGGAGGGTTTGTTGCCAGGGAAACCAGCCACGTGATGACAGGGTTGGCACTTTTATCCTCTGGGAGGGAAGAGGGGCTGGTGATTGGATTCCATCGCCAATGGCCGATGATTTCATCCGTCGTGTCTGTGTATTGAAGCTCCATAAAAACCCAGAAGGGGAGGGAGGGTTTGGAGTGCTTCCGGGTCAGGAACACGTGGAGCCCTAGGAGAGCCACACATCCGGATATGGCGGGGTGGGGGGGTGGGGGGGTGGGGGGGCTTCTCGCCCTTTCTCATACCTGGCCCTGTGCATTTCTTCCACCTGTTTGCTCCTGAGTTATATTCTTTTATAATAATCTGGTGATCTAGCGAGTAAAATGTTTCTCTGGGTTCTGTGAGCTGCTCTAGCAAATTGATTGAACCCACAGAGGGGGTGGCGGGAGCCCCTAGTCTATGGGCCGTCGGTCAGAAGGCAGGTGAGGCCCTAGACTTGCAGCTAGCCTCCCGAGTGGTCGCTGGCCGGCTGTCCTCTGGGGCGGAGCCCTCACCCCGTGGGATCGGACGCTCTCTCCAGGCTGCCCGCGTCCGAATGGAGTCGAATTGTAGGACGCCCAGCTTTAGCTCTGTCTGGGAATAGCTCCGCTCTAGCCCAGATTCTCTACAAAACAGAGCCTGCGGCAAGACTTTCTGGGGAGGGAAGGAGATACTGCAATTTCAGGGAGGCAAGGATGAGGGGAAGGGAAGGGAGACAAGAAAGTGGGGAGGTAAATACGAGGCGATGCTAGAGAAGACCGGCCAAAGCACCCCCACAAAACGGGAGCCGATCTCAAAGTCACTTGGTATATCTGAAGCAGCCGCTCGAACCATGGCATCCCGGAACGATCCATCCCGGTGGGGGCTTTCTAGGAAGGGCCAGGAAGTCATCAGCCAGCCCATCCGCTCCTGTCTCCCAGGGTTAAATGTACCCTCGTAGTTTTTGACTCTTTCCCAGTTCTGGGTCATATCATTGAGCCCTAGGGCCCACCAGCGGGGAAACCACAACTGGGCTCCATCTGAGCCCAGACGTGGTAGGGGGAGTTAGGTAGGTGTGGCTGGGGTCACAGTGGACTCGGGCAGTCACTGGGGTAGAGGACAAGTCTGGACAGTACAGTCTAGGGCCGGCCCCCTGTGGCCATGCCCGTGGCCTCCCTGGGGGAGGTGTGGTTGAGACGGGACAATGGCGGGGCGGGGGACGGGGGAGGGGGGCAGGCTGCAGCCCTGTAGTTGGCCTAGAGCTGGAGGCTAGGCCAATCTCGAGGGACAGATCTGGACTGATTCCGTCTCTAAATGTCTTCACTATTTTGGAAAGCCTCCTGCAGGTGCTTAACACTACCCATTATTAATCTGCGGATATTTTGCAAGTGGGAAGTCAATCCCAGGCGTTATGGGAAACGTGAGCTGCCAGGTGAGGGCTCAGACCGGCCACGCCCCGTGCTTAGCTCCTAATGGGAGCTCAGGTGCACGGAAGCCACCCACTCTTTGAAGCCCCCCACCCTGCCCCGAGGCTTGTACCCAGTGTCCCATGGGACAGACCTGTTCTGCCAAGTGCGCGCTCACCTTTCCTGGAGATCAAAGCACAGACCTGTAGTTTTAAAGCCCAAGAGGACAGAGCCGTGATGCCTCTGCCCTTATTTGGCTCAAAAGCGGGGTGAAATGAATCTTCCTTAAAAAGATCAGGGACCTGGCAATTCCTCAGCTCTGCGGAGGCCCGGGAGCTGCGCCACTCTGGTCCTCTGCCAGCAAGGGCTGTGGCTGCAGCTGTGCGCTCTTTCCTGGGCCCGCGGCGGCTACGGAGAGCGGCTTCAGCCCCGGACACCCCCTTCCCAGGACTGTCCACTTTCAGTGACTGATCAAGGAGGGACTTCAGAGTCCAGCCATCCTGCCCCATTCTGCAGGCTGAATACAGCCCGGGGCTCCCCCCAGGGCTGGGCAGCTTGGCCTCTCCCTGTGCCCTCTCTCCAGGGTCCTCCAGTGTCCCTCTCTACCTGACCTCCCGCACAGTGAGCCCCCCTCCACCTCCAGAGAAACCTACGGGCACCGGGCTGTCGCAGGTCCTCGTCCTGGGAATGCCGGACATGGAAGGGGCGATGACCCTGGCCAGCCCTTGTCGAAAGAGCGAGTTAGTGACGACAGCAGTGCAGGCAGGCTCCGTTGGAGACCCCGGGCAGGGAGGAGGGGCTGTCTGCTGGGCACAATACTGTCCGAAGCGAATGCTGGTCCATCGTGCTGCTGGCCGCAGGGAGGTCCAGCCAGAGATGACAGGGCGTCCCCGTGGATCGGGCTGTCACAGGTCGGGGAGGCACGACAGTAGGTGGGCAGGCACTGGGAAGGCCGTGGAGGCAGGGCTTCAGGTCCTGGACCTGGGACTTAAGTGGCCCTCTGCAGCAATGAATTTGAACTTTGAGAGTCCTTCCAGGCACCACGAGTCCAGAGAGAGTCTTTATGCTAATTAGGAGAAGGCACCGCCCAGATGGACCCACCCCAGCAGGCACGTGGCTTGGAAGGGACGAAAACAGCACCGCATCCCGTAGGCAAGGCAGCCCTGGCCCAGGGAGCGTGGATTTGCCAGGGGAGCCTGCCTGCGCTGCGTTTCGGCTCAACTCAGCTCCTCGGCCAGGAGCCTTGGTTCTGGGCATAGGATGCAAGCCGGTGCACAGCAGCCCTGCTTCCAGACTTTGCTCGGAATGCTGGTGCACCCTTGGCCTTGGAGAGCGTTGGGACAGATGGACACGGGGCACCTCAGGTGGCAACCACGGGCCACCCAGCCCTCAGGGCCCTTCCCTTGCCACCTGTAAATTGTAGGGCCACACACGCACACGGCCATTTCAGAATGATCTCCTCCCATCCCTGTAGGATACTCTGAGGTGGGACATGAGGACTAGGAAGCTCAGAGAGGATGGGCAAGTCAATCAGTCACACAGCAGGTGACAGTGGAACCGGGGCTGGGAATGGCTCCTTCTCTTCTAGAAACCCTCTGCCAGTGTGGTGCGTTTCACAATCAGCATTCCAGAGGAAAGAAGGCCAGGCTGGTTCATCCGGTCCAACGATGCCAGTGAGAAATCTCAGCTGCAGGGAGATTTGTGACTTGCCTGAGATCACATGGCTGCTTAATGAAAGAACCAGGTCTCTGCCTGCCTGGGCTACTGCCCTCCTGTTCATTTCCCATGCTACCGTCCTGGTGATTCCCTTGCAAGAGAATGTGGAGAGGAACCTCATGTTGTTCATTGTGGAACGTCTTCCACACGCCATGCAGGGAAGAATTCTCTTCTCTGTGTACTTTCCACTTCCCCTAACTGCATAGTCCCTCAAAATCGGACTCTTTGGCATCATCTATCCATCTACTTACATATCCATTCATCCATCCATCCATCCATCTATCCACCCACCTACCATCCATCCACCCATCCATCCACCATCCATCATCCATCCATCCATCCATCCATCCATCCATCCATCCATCCATCCACCTACCATCCATCCATCCACCATCGATCATTCATCCATCCATCCATCCATCCACCATCCATCCATCCACCATCCATCATCTGTCCATCCATTCATCCATCCATCATCCATCATCCATCCATCCATCCACCATCTATCATCTGTCCATCCATCCATCCACCTACCATCCATCCATCCATCCACCATCAATCATCCATCCATCCATCCATCATCCATCATCCATCCATCCATCCATCATCCATCCATCCATCCATCCATCCACCATCCGTCCATCCATCCATCCATCCATCCACCATCCGTCCATCCATCCACCATCCATCATCTGTCTGTCCGTCCGTCCATCCATCCATCCATCCATTCCCGCACTCCTCAAACATTCTCCAGATCTTATTCTGGGTGCTGAAGACACAAAGACAAAATGGAGGGCATCTGCCCTCAAATATCTCACTGCCTTGAGGAGACAGATGTGTGTAATCAATGATCGCCCCAGGTCAAAGAGGCCCAGAGAATCTGGGAGGAGTACCATATGTCTTGGGGATCAGACCAAGGTCCATGGAGATGAAGCTCAGGTTTGCAGGTTGAAGGAGAGTCAGCCAGGCATCTAACAGAGGGGGTCAGGAAGGATATGCGGCAAAGACCTGGGGGCCAGGAACTACACCCAGTTTGGGAGCCAAGGTTTGGTGTGGCCTTGAGAGCAAAAGTGAGGGTCTTGAACTTGACTCAGAGTACAGCAGAGAGCCGCTGAAGGCTTCAGAGTAGGGGTGCCACCGAAGACTCGAATTTTGGGGCGCCTGGGTGGCTCAGTCAGTTAATCGTCAGCCTTGGGCTCAGGCCATGATCCTGGGGATCAGTCCTGCATCTCCCTCTGCCTAGTGCTCCCCCTGCCTGTGCGCTCTCTCTCTCTCTGATAAATAAATAAATAAAATCTTAAAAACCACACACACAGACTTGAATTTTCAAAGACCACTTTGGTAAGTGGAGGATGAACCAGAGTGCCTGGCCTGTGTGACTGGGAGACAGGGGCTCAGGAGAAGGGGTGAGGATGAATTGGACTTTGGACGTGTGGAATCTATGACCAGGGGCCTCTCCTCAGAGGACAGCACCGCCTGAGTCTCAGCCTTTCTTTCTTCCCGAACCAAAATAATGTCCCTTCTCACTGCCTCTCCAAAGCGTGTTTCCACGGGAGGGTGGGGTGGGAGTCTGATGGCTGTATGAAGCCTAGAGGCTTTTCATAGGTGGAAATATGCAGATTATTTGTAGGCACATCCATAGGAATATATATATTTATGTGTGTGTGTGTGTGGGTATATATATGTATGATGGGTTTTTTTTGAGCCTTCTCTTCATCTGCTCTGTCTGCCGTTTCCCCGCATACATGACTGGAAATATTTGGTGTAATTTATAGACACGCATGAATGCTTTTGTGGATTTTAGATCTGTATACTTTTTGCCTGAAAGTGGTTTTTGTTAAGGTCCTGATTGGGTGGGGGCCAGGGAGAGAGACCGGCAGACACGGCAGCCAATGGGGCAGGGCTCCGAGGGAAAGGACTCTGCCCTCATTCTCCCAGGCTGCACTCCCTTGGGGGTCATCGTCTTGCGCTCTGGGCATTGCAGCCCCCAGGGTCGTGTTGCCTGGGACAAATGGCCTTGCATGGGTAGTAATCCCTCTAGCCACTCCCTCCCCACCAGGTCCACATCGAAGGGACAGCTGTGCCTCTTGCTGGGCTTTCTTTGTCCAGACCCCTTGCCTGCCCCACTTCCTGCCGCCCACGCTGTCCTTCCCTTGACCTTCCAGCCACCACCTGCTTGCTTGCTTCTCCCACTTGCAGCCACACTCCTTCTCTCCCAGTTGGCATGCCCCTTGCTGCCGGCCCCTCACACCAGGTCTGAGCATTCCATCCTGCTTTGGCCTTGGGGGCCCTCAGCGAATACCCTGAGCCCAAATTTTCAGCTTGATCAGCAAGAACTATGTTTGTGGCCACTAGCAGCCCGGGCTGGATTGTAGGCGAATTGGCCAGGGATTATTTCCTAGCTACTGGGTTTTACTATTTGAAGTCTTTCTAGATCCTTCCAGTGGGCTTTCTCTATTTTCTTCCTGTCCAGGCTCAGGCTCACTCCCATCTAGTCCTCTCCACCTCCCCTCACATCCCACCCAGCAAAACCTGCTCCAAGATCACCTGCGGACAATTAGGATGGCTGCCTGGCTCCAATATGTACCAGTGGCCATGTCCGTGACATTTCTTTTGTCCCCAGCCCTGTCCAATGGGTCCAAGAAAAAGAAGCACGGGACTCAAATGCATTCTCTCTCCCGCTATGCTTCCTGCCCCCTGTTTCTGCTCCCAGTTAAGAAGAATTTTTAAGAGAATCTGACTTCGCCAGCTCTGAAAAGCTCCAGCTCCCTGGTCCTTTGGCTCTTTGGATAGCAATCCAGTTTTGCTAAAAGAGCAGAGAAGTCCTCCCTTAGCAAAGTTACATTTTCTCTCTTGCTTTCTGCTTTCAGATGGGTCCCCCTCAGCCCTAGGCTTGTCCCCTTGAAGGATCCCCTGGAAGGCTGTAAGAAGCTACCGGCCGCCTCGATGTCTATGCTACGGCCTTGGTAAAACAGGATCTGTATCCCAAGGAACCATAGATCACTGTTAAACACCTGTTTTGCATGTGCAAACCAAGAATGCTAACATATCAGCCCCAAATCCTATCTACTTGCTAGCTTCCATTCAACTAATTGCAGATCTTAAGTCTCCCGTAATGATTACATTTCCTTGCACAAAATTTGGCAATGGTGATGCTGAAATTTGCAACCTAAAGTGGTTGAAGCAATAAAAGAGCCTATCGACTCCCTCGACTAAAAGAAAAAAAAAAATCAAGACTAGTTCTGGCTTCAGGATCAGTTTGATCTAGCGTTTTAATGCTGCAAGGACATTTGTGTCTGTCTCTCCATTCCGTCTTTGACCATGTCCACTTCATCTGAAGGCTGGCAGTTCTCAAGGTTGCAAGATGAATGCCATCAGCTTTCAGAAAAAGTATGCTTGCAGGTTGAGATCCAGAAGGAGAGGGAGCTCCTCTTGCCTCAGCCATCCAACAAACATCTTTCGTTATACTTTGATTGGCGCAACTTATATCCTGTCCACTCCTCATCCCCATGGCCAAGGAAATACTGTGAGAGATTTGAGGCTGGGCCACTTACCTTTCCGTAGAACATTCATGGGAGCAAGGGAGATATATATGTCAGGGGGGTGATGTTAGTGGCTCGGACTGATGGGGATCCCTTTGAAGCTGGGGCGGGAGTCATCCTATCCAGACTCCAAGGCTACTACACACTTCGGGGCCGTGGAACAAAACTTGGCAAGGTGAACCAGTGGGCAATGTTGTGTTAGTGCACTCACAACACACCAGAACAAAATATGGGTGTGAGCATCTTCCCAATACCCAACCTCTTTCTGCTTCCTTTTCCATCTGACTGTTAGCGTGTTTTTACAGACAGGGACTTCAGAGCTTACTTATATATGGGCCCTGGAAAGCAAAGAATTTTGAATCTGATTCCTTAGGTCTTGTTTCAATAGCGATATTATAAAAAATGGTTGCAATGATAGCGACTCTTCGCATCATAGTTCACAATGTGCTTCCTTTATTGTTCAAAATAACCATCTGACGTGGGTCTAGTCAGTATTATCTCTATGTTGTAGAAGAGGCAACTGAGACTCAAGGAGGCAAAGTGACTTGCCCAAGGTCACACAGCTAGTCCATGGCAGAGGTGAGACTCAAAGCTTAGTTTACGACGAGAGATCCAAACTGTCTAGAAAGATACGGCCTTCATGGCCTCAGCTGTGGAATGACTTCATTATCAGGAAGTAGACCAAGGCCTCTTTTCTCCTTGAGAGTTTTTGTGTTGTACCACTCCCCATTCCCTTCATAGGATGATCTCCCCATCTCTAGAGGCATCCAAGTTGAGACTGAGTGCCTGCTAGGAGGAATACAGTGGGTGAAAAGTTGACCTAATGGTCTGTTTCGTTCCAGTTCTGAAGTCTGGGGGCTCCAAGTTTTCTGGAAACTGGCACCTCCCAGGGTCTGGCTGTACACCTGGGAAGTCCTATTCGATTGTTATAATTATACGAGGAAGCAACTTCTGCTCCCTGCAGGGCTCTGCTTGTGCAGCCCATGGTGTGACTAATGAACAGGAGGCTCCCCAGGACACTGACACCATATACATTGATGACTGGATGCTGACTTGGGGGAAAGGCACTGAGCTCATGACATCATAATTATTTGGTTCTCTTGCACTGACACATCCTACAAATGACAGTAATTATCAAGTCCTGCCTGACATGACATTTTCTTCAAAACATGGGAAGACATTCCTGAATTTTCTCCCTTTATTCCCATCCTCCTTCCCACCCTCTATCCGTCCCACCTCCCACTCTGCTCCCGGTTCAGCCTACGCCACTTTCCTCTTTCCATACCATGCCCTTCCTCTCCTCCTCTGACCCATGATGCCCCCTCCCTTCCCATTGTCTGGCCAGGAGCAGATGCGGAGCTGGGGACACCGGGAGACAAGCATCTCTCAAAGGCTTCCCAGTGTGGGACCCTGAGGGGCTCCGAAGGTGTATTAACATCAGGGACTGAGCCCACATGTGTGCGAGCCCTTGGCCAAATTCCGTGGGGTATCAGGAGACGTTGACTGTCTCCGTGTCTCAAGTTCCCTTTCCCCAGTGCTGAGCTGCGGATGGGGTTTCCTACATGGCAGCTAACTTTCAGGGAAGCCACTGGACTTGGGCATACATACCCACACAGATTTGTTTTAAAATCATTACTTCCTTAAAAAATTTTATAAACTTAATTTTTTAAGGCAGTTGTAGGTTTGTAGCAAAATTGAATAGAAAGTATAGAATTCTCATGTACCCCATTTTTAAATCAGGTTATGCATTTTCTTATGGTTGAGTTTTAGAGTTCTTGGTATATTTTGGATAACAATCCTTTATCAGATGTGTTTTTTGCAAATACATTTCTCTGTCTGTGGCGCATCTTCTCATTCTTTTGACATTATTTTTTTCAGAGCAGAAGTTCTTAGTTTTAGTTAAGTCCGGTTTATTGGTTATTTCTTTCATGGGTTGCGTCTTTGGTGTTATGTCTTTAAAGGCACCACTATACCCAAGGCCATCTAGGTTTTCTACTGCATTATCTTCGAGGAGTTTTATTTCGTGTTTTATTCTTAGATATGTGATCCATTCTGAGTTAATTTTTGTGAATGGTGGAAAGTCTGTGTCTAGATTCATTTCTTCACATGTGGATGTCCAGTTGTTCCAGCACTACTTGTTGAAAAGACTAATCTTTGATTCGTATCACCTTTGCTCTTTGGTCAAAGAACAGATGACTGTGTTTATGTGGGTCTATTGCTGGGTTCTCTACACTATTCCACTGATATATTTGTTGATTTTTTTTCTACTGCCACACTGTCTTGATTACTGTAACTTTATAGTAAGTCTTAAAGTCAGGGAGCGTCAGTCCTCTGACTTTGTTCTTCTCCTTCAATATTGAGTTGGCTATTGTGAACCTTTTGCCTCTCCATATAAACTTTAGAATGGTTTTGTCAATATCTACAAGATAACTTGCTGGGATTTTGATTGGGATTGCATCGAATTTATAAATCAAGTTGGGAAGAACTGACATCTTGACAAAATGAATTTTCCTATCCATGAACATGGGATAACTTTCCATATATTTAGTTCATCGGAGTTTTGTAGTTTTCCTCATACAGAACTTGTTTAAATTTTGTCAGATTTATACCTAAGTATTTCTTTGGGGGGGTGCTAATGTAAATAATAATGTAATAGTGTATGTTTGAATTAATTGAAGGGAGATTCTTCTGGGTTGACCTGGCCTAATTAAGTAAGCCTCTTAAAAGAGGAGTTAGATCTTTGCTGAGATCAAAGAGGTTCTGCTGCTGGCCTCAAAGGTTAAGCCTCCATGAGTTCTATAGTAGCAGGGAAATTTTGCCATATGAGCAGGGAAGAGTGGCCTTAACTTCAGATGAGACCCCAGCTCCAGCCAACACTTTGCAGCCTTGTGAGACCTTGATCAGAGGACCCAGCTAAGCCTCAACAGGATTTTTAGAAACTATAAGATAATAAATGTTTGTCATTTTAAATTGCTGAGTTTGTCATAATTCATTACACAAGAACAGAAAACTAATAGGCTATGTACAACACTGACTCCTGGGGAATAGGCAGTTGGGGAATGCAAATATGGCATTTCCCATTTTTCAAATTTTTACAATGAGTATATATTAATTTTGCAATTAAGAGGAAAATGCTGAAGGACTTGTTTTTAAAAGAGTTTTCAGGCAACCTGGGTGGCTCAGTTAGTTAAGTGTCTGACTCGTGATTTCAGCTCAGGTCTTGATCTCATGGGTTGTGAGCTCGAGACCCCCACCGCTCCCCCGCATTGGGCTTTGCACTCAGCAGGGAATCTTTTTGGGATTCTCTCTCTCTTCCTCTCCCTCTCTCCTTCCCCCCACACACGTGCTCTCTCTCAAATAAATAAATCTTTTTAAAAAAGAGTTTTCTTTTATACTCCCAGTGTGCTCTAAAAGCAAGTTCAAAAGCAAACAGCATCCACCCCTCTCCTGGGGACTGCTCTACTCTGAGCTGGTAGGGCCTGAAGCATGAGAGTCCCCCCAGTGTCTGTTTTCTAAATGTGCTTTTCTTTTAAGAAAGCCAAAGCAATTGAATTTCAGGCCCAGAGGGGATACTACCTGCCAGCCTCTAGGGCAGCTGTCCTCGCCCAGCATCGCTGACATCTTTGTACATATCTGGGACGCGTGGTGGCCCTGTCATGTGCACAGTCCTCCCACTCACGACCTGAGCCAGATGAGTCACAGTGAATGGAGCCAGGGAAGCGGAGGTGTGTGGGTGCAAAGGCACATGCCCACAGCGGGACTGGCATCCAAGAAGTTCAAGTCCCTACCTTCTTCCCCCCTTTGCCTTTACATGTTCAGCATCTTACAGCTCATGAAGCCCATTCACACCCGTTATTTTACTTGTTCCTTATGAAATCTTGCACTCAGGAAGGAAAGCTCACGAGTTCCATTTTGCAGATGAAAAGACTGAGACATAGAAAAGAAAAAAGCAGCTCAGGAGGCAGGACAAACCTGACATTTCTCAATGGTTCAGTTTTACATCATTCTCTCCTCTACCCTTGTTCTCGATCCAACACCCCTTCCACCCAGCCGGCCGCCTGCACTGGACCCCCAGGGACAGTTTATTCAGACAGGAGTTGGTGGGTTTCTGGTCAATCGATTCTTTGGGGCCCCAAGGGCAGCTCACTGCACGGAGAGTTGCACAGCCAATAATGAGATGTAAATTTCCAATGGAGCACAGAAGTGAACCCTAATGAAAGGTATTATTAAATTCAGCAAAACACAAAGAAATTTCAACTGAACAGAACTGATTATTCCATAAAAAGGAAGTAGATTACAGCTTGCATCATTCGTTGTCTAGACAAATCACTTAGATACACGTGCTGGTTTTAATTAACGCCATGGAAATCAAGCATTCCGTAGTCTAAAATGTTATTGTTCCACAAATAAAAAAATACATATTTAATAAAGAAAACTATAGCTCAAACAATCACTCCCCATAATGCCTAAATAGACTGTGGGTTTTTTTCCTGTTCCTATTTAGATGAAAAGCCCACATGAGTCAAACTTTCTGTTGCTTCTTATGCCTAATGGAAGGTTTTGTGTTCCCTACCCCCCCCTTGATATCACGAAATGTACAATTCTAGTAGAAATCATATGCAGGACCGAATATACCACAGCACGATCCTTTCTATTTTTAGCCAAAAATTCCAGACTTTTTTTCCCCTGGTTTGATCCTTCAGCAAATTCTTGATGGATCTAGCCTCCTGCTCAAGTTTCTACACAACAGTGACCCTTGATGAGAAGACAGCCAATGGATTTTTTTTTTTTTAACCTATGGCATTTCAGTCTAACCCTCCACACAAAATCCAGACAGAGTCTGGGCGTCGAATGAGGAAGCACCCGTGTCCGCAGCTGTGGAGGTGGGGAAGGTCTAGGGGAGACGTGACAGGTGTGAGGGAGCAGGAAGCATGCCTCGGTCAGCTTGCGCTGCTGTAACAAAACCCTTCTGGCAGCTGGCAGGCCAAGATCAAGGTCCTGTTACTGTTTCTGGTGAGGACTCCCTTCCTGGCTTGTAGATGGCCACCTTCTTGCTGTGTCTTCACATAGTTTTCCTCTGTGAAGAGGGAGGGAGATCAATGGTGTCTTTTCTTAAAAGGACAGTAATCCTATTAGATTAGGGCCTCACTTTTTTGACCTGAATTCTCTCCCGAAAGGCCCCATCTCCAAATACAGTCACAGTGGGGGTTAAGGTTTCAACATATGAATTTGGGGGGTGGGGGGCACAATTCAGCCTCTGGTAGAGGCGGTGGTACAGGCCTGGGGAGAGCACCTAGTGGGGAGGAATCCAGAAACTTCACCTGCAAGTGCCTCTCAGGTGTGTGGACAGGGCCCTGGTGGGGGCGGGGTGGGGTATGGGGTGCATGAGGCTTGGTGGGGTGAGAAGGGAGGGCAGTCTGTGCTCCGGCCTGTTGGCAGCCAAGGCTCTGAAGCTTGCGAGGCTTTGGGAAGGAGGTTAAGAGGCTGGTCCGTGGGGCCTGCCGGTTTGGATGGGTGAGTGCGGGCAGCCAGCCTTCTGCTCCCCTCTCTGAGATGCTGGGGCTGTGTCCCCACACGGGCAGGGTGCCTGCCTCTCCTCCAAGATCTGGCTTCTGGCCAGAGGGAACACCCGCGCTCAGGCAGCATCTTGGACCCAGAGATCCTACCAAGAGGTGGCTGGGGTTGGGGGGGACTCTACATGCCTGAGGGGTCACCATCCCACACCCCACATGCACACCTAAGCCTAGCAAAGACCCTAAGTGAACTCAGCCTCTTCCTCTCCAACCTCTTCCCAGGATTTCCCCAGGATTAGGATGGGGGGCGGGCACCCCTCAGCGCCCCCTGTAGGGAAATTCAGGAACCACCACTCCTTGCACAAACCTCTCAGCTGCACTGAATACTGCAAACTAATTATTAGTTAAAAAAACATATTCCCTACTAGAGTATGAACCCAGCTCTCACACCCAGGGTCGGGTGTGTTTGTGTGTGCTTTCCATTGGAGCTCAGTAAATATGTAAATAAATGAATGGATGTTTTAAAGCCCATTAAGCTTACACGAAGACGCAACTGGAACGTAACACTGCAGATTAACTACGGAACAACGGAGAAGGGCAGTCGCGTGATTAGGGATCGGAACACGCATATGGGGCGTGGGTAGGACGGAGCGCGCTCTACTACACGGGACAGCGATTTGGCCTGAGCGCCTGGCAGGTCTCAGTTCAAAGCTCAGCTCCACGGTTACTAGTTGTATGACCAGAATATACGAGGTGAAACATGTGGGCTGGGACGGCAGGCTATGCGGGCTTAGCCCCCCAACTTTGCCACCCGCTGGCTGAGCGATCTTCGCGGGTTACCCGACGCCTATGGGAATTAAATGAGCCAAACGCAAAGCGCTCAGAAAGCACTTGGCTCATGGTGCCCTTAAAATAAATATTATTATTACTCAACCTTTCTGAATCTCCACTCTTTACTCTGTAGTAAGAGGCTGCAGGCTGATTTTAAATGGAAAGGAAATAAATTTGTAAAAAGAAATTTCACCAAACAATACTTATTTTGTGGAATGTAGTCTAATATCTTCATTTTTTTTACTAGCTCAGTAAAGAAAAAAATGAGTGACCCAGCAAATTGATTTCATGATCTATTAGTGCATAGAAACTTAGGGTTAAAAAACCCAGCCTACAGAATGTGTGTATGTGTGTGTGTGTGTAAATTTTAATTCACATATAGTTAACATACTGTGTTATTTTAGTTTCAGACGTATAATATAGTGATTCCACAATTCTGTGTACTATTCAGGGCTCATTTATCCTAATCCCTAACAACCTATTCCACCCGTCACCCCACCCGCCTCCCCTCTGGTCACCCCCAGTTTGCTCTATAGTTAAGAGTCTGGTTTTCTATTTGTCTCTTTTTTTTTTTTCTCTTTGTTCATTTGTTTTGTTTCTTAAATTCCACATGTGAGTGAAATTGCGTGATATTTGGCTCTTTCGGACTGCCTTACTTCACTTAGCATTATACCCTCCAGCTCCACCCATGTTGTTGCAAATGGCAAGATTTCATTCTTTTTCATGGCTCAGTAATATTCCATCATAGAGCTATACCAATCTTCTTTATCCATTCATCAGTCAGTGGACACTTGGGCTGCCTCCATAATTTGGCTATTGTAGCTAATACAGCTCTTGACATAGGGGTGCACACAATCTTTTCAAATGTGTGTTTCCATATTCTTTGGGTAAATACCCCATAGTGCAATTATGGAATCATAAGGTAGCTCTATTTTTAATTTTTTGAGGACCCCCCCATACTGTGTTCCACCGCGGCTGCACCAGTTTGCGTTGCCACCAATCGTGCACGAAGTTTCCTTTTTCTCTGCATCCTCGCCAACACCTGTTGTTTCTCGTGGTTTTGGTTTTAACCATTCTGACACGTGAGGTGAGGTGAGATCTCATTGTGGTTTTGATTTGCATTTCCCTGCTGATGAGTCTACAGAATATATTTTTAATAGACTTTATTTTTTCAGAGTGGTTTTAGGTCACAGCAAAATTGAGCAGAAAGTTCAGAGAGTTTCTGCATACCCCGGGCTCGGCACCCACTCAGCCTCCCCCACTGTCAATATCCCGCACCAGAGCGGCCCATTTGTTACAACTGATGAACCTACAGTGACGCAGCATTATCGCCCAAAGCCAGTGGTTTACACTGGTGTTAACTCTTGCTGTTGTGAGTTCTATGGGTTTGACAAACATAAAATGAAATGTATCCACCATTACGATATATCATCAGAGTAGTCTCACTACCCTAAAAATCCTCTGGGCTCTCCTAGTCACCTCTCCCTCTAGAATATATATTTTTTACGACTTTATTTATTCATTTGACAGAGAGAGAGAGAGAAAGAGAGAGAGAGAGAGCACACAAGCAGGGGGAGCAGCAGACAGAGGGGGAGGGAGAAGCAGCCTCCCCATTGAGCAGGCAGCTGGAGATTTGTGGCTCGATCCCAGGACCCTGCGATCATGACCTGAGCCAAAGATGGGCGATTAATGGACTGAACCACCCGGGTGCCCCTAGAATTTTTTTTTTTTTTTTTTTTTACATTTTATTTATTCATTTGAGAGAGAGAGAGAGAACACAAGCAGGGGAGAGGCAGAGGGAGAAACACATTCCTGGGGCTTGATCCCAGGACCTGGAGATTGTGACCTGAGCCGAAGGCAGTCGCTTACCATCTGAACCACCCAGGCGCCCCTAGAATATTTTTTTAAACACAGTCTCCAGGTCACAGATGATGCTCAGTAATTTGCAGTGTTGATCATGTGGAAAGCTAGTGCAAAGGTTCAGGCATGTGAGCGGCTGAAAGACAGCTGTGGCCACAAGCCTGGTAGAGAAGGGAGGGTGTGGGAAGGCAGGCAGGCCTTGGCTACCAAATGGGGAACGGGGAGGCAGGAGCCTGGGGCTTCAAGGGCTCTGGAAGCTAGTGGTGGCCGTGGGCTGCAGAGAAATAGAAAGCGGTGGACAGCAAGGACTTCAGGGCAGAATTTCAACCTGCTAGCCCAGCGCGGATCGATCGGCCAGAACGGCAGGAAGCTCTCTGGATGAAGTGGTGGCCCATCTGGGCTCTACCTCCATTGCACTGTGTGACCTTGGGCAAGTCCCTTCTCTCCTACAGGAGCCGGACTAGATGTCCTACACTGCGAAGGCAAAAGGTGCTGCCCACAGTCAAGCAGCGTTAGGGGGCGTAGGGAACCTTCAGGGACCAGGCCAGATTGAGGGGGAGGGGGGCGTCTGAGACAAGGAGGGACCAGGGACGCAGGCTGGAGCAGCCTCGGAAGGGGCTTTCTTGGGCCCCTTCCCCGCCGGGCAACAGGCAGCCGTGCTCCTTCCCCGTCGATCTTCTCTAACTTTCCAGCCTGCGCCGCCAGCCGCTTTAAAGCCTGAGCTCCTGGCCCCCTGGCGACCCTCTGCGCCCCAGGTGGGGTGGGGGCGCGCTCGCGCGCTGGTGGCGCCGGTGGCGCCGGTGGCGGCGGCAGCAGCTGGGCCGGTCCGCCCAAGGGTTAACCCGTTCCCCGCAGCTGCCGCGCGTGCCTTGCAGAATTTCACCAGAAGAGGGTACAGTTGGAAAAGCTCTTGACGTCAGGCTGGAATTCCTATTGTGTTTAGAAACGGCTTGGGCAAAGCAAGCCCAAGTTCGCTCTCCGCGCACCTCGGCGGACTGCGTGGGTCCGGCCGCTCCGCGACTCGTCCCGCGCGGCAGGCGCCCGCGTGGACCCGCGCGGCTCCGGGACCTGCCCGCCGCTGCCCGCGCGCCCCGGGGCGGAGGACCGCCGCCCGCGAGGGGACCCTGGTCCCGCAGGAGGCCGAGCCGAAGCGGCGGGTCGCGCCGCCTCCGGGAGCGCGGTGAGTGCCCAGGGCGAGGGCGGCCGCCAGAGTCCCCCCCACCCCACCCGCGCGCCCCGGCGCCCGCATGCCCGGCAGGAGCCCCGCCGCCGCCGCCGCCGCCGGGTGCATGCCTCCCCCGCGGCGCGCCCCTGCCGCCTGCCGCCCGCTCTGAGCGCCCCTCCAGGCAGGCGGGCGCCGGCGGGCTTCCCCGAGGGCGGCGCGCGGCTGCGACCCGCCGGACCCCCGGCTGGCGGCGGCGGCGGGGCGCGGAGCCGAGGAGGCTGAGCGGGCGCTCGCGGGGAGGATGGACGCGGCCGGGGAGCGCAGCCTCCCGGAGCCGGGCAGCCAGGACTCCCGCGCCGGCGACGACATCGAGATCGTCGTCAACGTGGGGGGCGTGCGGCAGGTGCTGTACGGGGACCTCCTCAGCCAGTACCCGGAGACCCGGCTGGCCGAGCTCATGGGCTGCTTGGCGGGGGGCTACGACACCATCTTCTCCCTGTGCGACGACTACGACCCCGGGAAGCGCGAGTTCTACTTCGACAGGGACCCGGACGCCTTCAAGTGTGTCATCGAGGTGTACTACTTCGGCGAGGTCCACATGAAGAAGGGCATCTGCCCCATCTGCTTCAAGAACGAGATGGACTTCTGGAAGGTGGACCTCAAGTTTCTGGACGACTGCTGCAAGAGCCACTTGAGCGAGAAGCGCGAGGAGCTGGAGGAGATCGCGCGCCGCGTGCAGCTCATCCTGGACGACCTGGGCGTGGACTCGGCCGAGGGCCGCTGGCGCCGCTGCCAGAAGTGCGTCTGGAAGTTTCTGGAGAAGCCCGAGTCGTCGTGCCCGGCGCGCGTGGTGGCCGTGCTGTCCTTCCTGCTCATCCTCATCTCGTCGGTGGTCATGTGCATGGGCACCATCCCCGAGCTGCAGGTGCTGGACGCCGACGGCAACCGCGTGGAGCACCCGACGCTGGAGAACGTGGAGACGGCGTGCATCGGCTGGTTCACGCTGGAGTACCTGCTGCGCCTCTTCTCGTCGCCCAACAAGCTGCACTTCGCGCTGTCCTTCATGAACATCGTGGACGTGCTGGCCATCCTCCCGTTCTACGTGAGCCTCACGCTCACGCACCTGGGCGCGCGCATGATGGAGCTGACCAACGTGCAGCAGGCGGTGCAGGCCCTGCGGATCATGCGCATCGCGCGCATCTTCAAGCTGGCGCGCCACTCGTCGGGCCTGCAGACCCTCACCTACGCGCTCAAGCGCAGCTTCAAGGAGCTGGGGCTGCTGCTCATGTACCTGGCCGTAGGCATCTTCGTCTTCTCGGCCCTGGGCTACACCATGGAGCAGAGCCACCCCGAGACCCTGTTTAAGAGCATCCCCCAGTCCTTCTGGTGGGCCATCATTACCATGACCACCGTGGGCTACGGCGACATCTACCCCAAGACCACTCTGGGCAAGCTCAACGCGGCCATCAGCTTCTTGTGCGGGGTCATAGCCATTGCCCTGCCTATCCACCCCATCATCAACAACTTCGTCAGGTACTACAACAAGCAGCGCGTCCTGGAGACGGCCGCCAAGCACGAGCTGGAGCTGATGGAGCTCAACTCGAGCGGCGCGGGCGAGGGCAAAGTGGGGTGCTCCCGCAGTGACCTGGACAGCCTGCCGCCGGAGCCCGCCGCGGAGGAGGGGCCGAGCTGGAGCAGCCGGCTGAAGATCTCCCACAGCGACACCTTCATCCCTCTCCTGACCGAGGAGAAGCACCATAGGACCCGGCTGCAGAGTTGCAAGTGACCAGGGCCTTCCGGGCACAGACGGACTCGGCCAGTGGACGGAGGGACGGGTGCGACGGGCCTGCCGGTGACTTCCTGGGAGGGGCTGTCCTTTGTCCCCTCGATCGTCTCCTGAACAGAACTCTGAAGGCCCTCTTGGGCACCTCTGGTGAGGCTGGGTAAGGCCCCTTTGTGTTCCCGGCTGTCAGGGGCCCGTGGGGGAAAGAGGGGTGTCCAGGAGCCGCGGGCAGTGTGGGGTGACGGAGGGCACGGTCTGGCTGATGGCAGGAGCCCTCGCCCGCTTCTGTATCTCCTTCAATAAAGCCTCCTGCTCTGTGCACCCACCTGCGTTGGAGGTTCTGTCCCAGGCTGTCCCCCCCTCCCGCCCCCCACCCCAGCCCTCAGACGTGCCTCAGGCGCACCCAGCGCCCGGCCAGGAAGTAGGTGTGCAGCCCAGGGGGGGCTATTTTTAGTTGAGAGCTTATTAAAGCAGGGTTCATACACAGGTTTCCGCGCCAAGGAGCCTTGCCACATTCCAGGAGGCTCTGTGCCGGCGACTCCTTCCTTCTGTTTCCTTCTGAGGAAAAGCTTGCTCCCAGGAGGGGAAGAGTTCACCGAGCTGGAAACAGCAAGTGGTGGGGTTACCACGTCTGCATCACCCGTGGGAGGCCCTTCTCACAACTTGTTTCCATTCCTTCCAGCAACCCTGCCAGATAGGTATCCCCATTTGACAGATGAAGAAACTGAGGCCCGGGACCACAAAGGGCAGGGATTCGGTCCCAGGCGTGAAGATCCCAAAGCCCATCGATTCTCTTTGCTTTGAGGGGGCCTTGGGACAGAGGGGTGCGCTTGGGCCTACAAGGGAGGGAGGGTCTCTAGACCAGGAGGAGAGCTGAGCTTCCTCGGGGTGGGCGTGCCTGTCCTCCAGCCCATCCTTCCTTCTAGAACCAGGACCTGTGCTGTATCAGCTGAACGGACAAGCCTGAGTATGCCCGGGTGGCCCACGTCCAGCCTGGTCTGTGAACCCCCCGAGAAAGAGACAATTCCCCGGGTTTGTAGCCCAGGGACGGAGGAGGATATCTCTGAGATGTCCTTCAGCTCAAATACTTTTCTGTCCCCCACCACTCCCCTAGTAGGTGTGCGGTCTCAGGCCTGTTGATTAACCTCTCTGATCCTCACTGTGGTCATTCATTAAAGGGGGTTATTAGAATGATCTCAGAGAACCGTGGTGCTTAACACAGTGCCCGGCACATAGTAGCTGCTCAGTAAATGGCCGCCGTCTCTATGACTGTGTGCTGAGAGGGAGGCGAGTCCCACAGCTGGCCACTCTGGCCTCCAGCGCCTGGGCTAGGCTTGCACAGCGGCAAGGGGAGGGGACAGGGCCGTGCTGCGCTGTTTGTAGTCAAAGGCCGTCCCCTTGGCACAGGGCTGGTCCCGGCAGGCGCTTCTCCCTGGCTATCTGTCTTCCAAAAGCTCTGGCCCTCTGTTCTTCCTTCTCTGGCTGAGCCGGCTGATGCCCAGGGAAGAGCCGGGAGGGGGGGGGGCGGGAGTAGGGTGGGCGATCCCCCCAGTCTCTCCTCTTCTCTGGGCCCCAGTTTTCCCACATGCACACAGAGGGATGGTTTATCTGGGCTCCTTTCAGGCTTTCAAAGCCTAGGGCAGGTTGTGTTGCGGACTCCAGGGGGTGGGAGGCTGCCCTGTGTGAAGGGGACTTGGAAGGGAGGCCTCGAGAGAGTCGGGGCCATCCCTGGGGGGAGCAAGGCGCCGGGCCAATATTGTGCGCCCCTCCCCCGCGTTTCACCAGGGAAATACTGGGTCAGGTGACCAAGGGAGGTAGAGGAAGGAGGTGGGGCTGGGGCTGTGGGACTCAGTGGAGGTGGAGGGCCGGAGAGGAGGGGCTTGTTGCCTGGTCTGTGTGGGCCTTGCTTCAGTGGGGGCTCTGAAGCCTAAGCCGGGGGGGGGGGGGGGGGGGGGGGGGGGGGGGGGG